>VXBZ01010604.1:190049-506507 GCA_013399135.1 Heliornis fulica
CCCAGAAATGAAGATACCTGCTCATGGGGGTATCTTTTCCAGAAAGGGGTTTTCGTTTCTGGTACAAAAAATCTCCGAACTAACTCGGATCTGATGAGACATCTATGGACTGCACCGTCATTTGTCCTCTGGTTTACCTTTCCTCAGCCAATGTACGTACCTAATGGATTCCTCTAACGATTTCCTGAGGTGTCAGTCCCTGAGACAAAATTACCTTTTTTGCTTTGTTTTGAAATGCGAAAGCCCAACAAATGTGCTAAACATGTAACTGTGTCAGAGCAGTATAAATTACACAGATGCGATTTATTGATTGCGGGAAGATCAGATAGTTTTAAAGTCAATGGCTGGCTGTCAAGTTGTTAATTGAGCATTTGCTGAAGAATGCCTGTGGGTAAGCGATATAGATATTCTTGCAGGATAATCAGGTTTAAAAACAACAGCTGTCTGCCACCCTCCCGTGTTGGCTGTATTTTAAGGAACACTAACAAGTTAAAAATCACACACTTCCCAAAACACATACACTCAGACACCCTTACATTATCAATCCTTTAGACTGATAATACTTCAGTAATTTTATAACCCCCTTTAATGACTTGCTGATTTTTGTTGCTTTTTACTTTTATTTGGGGAAGAGAAAATGGGTTGTTCAGCATCTCACTTTAGAAGGTTGCCTATAATTAACTTTGATTTGCTTTTCTCATGTGCAGGTTCAAATTTCTCGCCACGCCACACACACACACACACACACACACACACACACACACACACACACACACACGAAATTAATGTATTACTCTAACAAGCATCTTGCCTCCAGTTGGATTTAAAGAATTTAAGAAAAAAATATAAAATCTTACAGACCATTCCCTCTGAATTCTTTTCGTAAGGTTCAGGAACACACACCACTTGATGAGGCTCCCTTCTTTTTGAAAACAACCCTACAAAACCGACAATATTTTGTCTTAAGTTGGTTCATTTTGGTAAATTAATTTCTGTCCCTCTTACACACAAGCTCAGGGGAATACCCTTTGTTAGTGCTGTATAGGCCAGGGGTATTTTGCATAAATGCAACAGGTGTACTCTGCATTTCCAGAATCATGATACAGCTGTAGAATAACACCATAATCCATGAGACTTACTTTCTCTCAACAAGCACATTCCATTTTATTGTTTTTCTTGGATAAGTTTGATACTTTTTTCTCAGGCTTAATGAGTCACTCAAGTATAAAGATTCACAATTCAAGTTGTATTTGTTATAGCAGCATGGAATTTAAAGCAGACTGTAGAGAGTTCAGCAATGTGATGTTCTTTACAGCACAAATAACTTGTGATTGAACTAGATTATAATATTTAAGTCGTCCTTTACAGTCCTTAAGTGGCCATTAAATTATATCCATAAGTGATGGGATAAATGAAGAGATGCTGTAAACTCCACTGGATTGAATCTCCCTGTATATTTGATGAGGTGTTCATCTTAGCTAGCCATAGTTATCTAGAAGTTGGGTGACTAATGCATGTTAGCCTGTGGAGTTACTTCAAAAATGATGGAGTATTATTTGTCCTTCTTTCCAGATAGAACTGAAGCTTGCCAGCGAGTATATTCACAAGACAGTGAGTCTACATTTGCATTCCAGTTAATATCAGAGGAGATAATATGTAGCCTTATGATGTAGGTGTTGATTTGTACAATTGCAAGAAATGCAAATTTTATACAAAGAGGTAAGACATTAACTTTATACTTGGAAGTGTGTTCTCAGTCTGGTACCATAGACTCTCAGCATTCACCTTCATGCCAGTTAGGGCATCTCTAGAGCTTCTATAGGCAACATAAAACCCTAATGCCAGCAGGGGCACTCGTGTCCTCTGCTCATTTAGCAAAACCTTCAACTTATGGAAAAATAAATGTTCAGATTATACTTAATATCTCTCGTGTTTGTCTGTGTGCAGCTCTGGTACCGATGTTCACAAAGCAATGCCCTAAAACAGGTATGACTTGCTCCCATTAGAAAATAACTACCCCTCTCCATTAGTTGTAAAGGGATTCTAGAGGCCTAACTTACACTTCCCCCCTTTTAGATGGCCAAGACGACTTGATTGCATTTGACAGCTTGACTGTCTGGATGCAGGACATGGTGTCCTACAAGAAAGCCAGAGAGGGGCTGTTTATCAGTCCATGGAGTTGATAGGACAAGAGGTAATGGTTTCAAACTGAAGGAGGGTGGATTTAGAGTAGATATTAGGAAAAAATTCTTCCCTGTGAGGGTGGCAAGGCACTGGAAGATGTTTCCCAGAGAAGCTGTGGCTGCTCCCTCTCTGGCAGTGTTCAAGGCCAGGTCAGATGGGGCTTTGGGCAACCTGGGCTAGTGGAGGGTGTCTCTGTCCATGGCAGGGGAGTTGGAACGAGATGGGCCTTGAGGTCCCTTCCAACCCAAACCAGTCTGTGATTCTGTACAATGTACTTTGGAATTTATCAGAAAACCTTAGGAAACATTTTAGAAATTATGGGGCAAAACTCTGATGGTTTTGCTGAAAATTGGAAAACTGGTAGACATTTGTACTCATTGTTGCTCTATGCATTCTGAGTGCTGTGGGACAGCTGTGGGACAGCTGCTTAGTCAGCAAGGGAAGCCAGTAGGGAGCAAAAGGGAGACATTTCAATTTTCCCTTTCCCTCCTCACAGATGGTCTGTTGATGATGGTAGAGAAAGAAGGAAGACACCAGCTGTCGCATCATTGCTTTACAAAGTACAGAATTACAGTCCAGTTAGAACACGGATTAAAACCAAAACCCCACAGTATCCTTAGTGTGGCGGTGAAGATGCTGAGGTTCAAGGATGTTGTTATTCACCAGTACTTTATCCATTTTATCCCTTTCATCTGTATTGATCTACACATTCCATATAAATGTCAGTGACTCTTAGGTGATTTTTTTTGACTCCTGCTGTCTCCCAAACCTGACATGAGTCCTGCCCCACATGTACCTCTCAGTTCTCAGTCTGCTAACTCTCATGCACTAACCATGCACACCTGCTCCTGCCCAAGACTTCTCTCCATAACTCACACACTTTTTGCTGCAGGCTCTTTTGCTCCATGATCTGATGTACTAGATGCAAGATGTACTTGATTGACAAACCTCTTGTTTTACTGATCAGATACAGCATCACGTGTCAGATCAGAGAGGAAAATCTGCAGGACCATGAGGTAGTGAGTCACCAAAGACACTTTGCACCCTTAGGTGTGTGGCGTGTATGCCCTTGTTGCAGGGCAGTGTGAGGGCTGCTGCCTCACAGCATGACCTGATGCACCAGTCTGATTCCCCATCACATTACCAGCTGTTAGTACTATCTTATCTACAGGTAATGCCAACAGATATGCATCTCCCCACTTATTTCTCTTCAGCATCATCTCTGCTTCCCTGCAGCAGCCTACCTAACCCTACCAGGTTAGCAAACCCCAAGCAGTTTCATCATCCAAATGTGGGACTTCAGGTTTCACTCCATACAGGAACAAAACCCAAAACATTGAGTGACCTGGCCCTATTTCTTGTTCTCTGATTTGCATCTGAAACCCTAGCCCTGGAGACTGGACAAGAAAGAGATCAGAGTCCTTGGGCTGGCTACATGCAATCCACTACGGCTTTTGAAGTTGTCACCAAACTCCTTTTGTATATGCTTTACTCTGTCCAAACTACTACAAAAGCCAAGTGAGACCTACAGGAATTCTTTATATTTTTTCCCTTTAAAGTATTCCAGGAATGAAAAAGGAGTGGAAAATTTGCCTTTCTTTGATGCTCCTGGAAAAGGCAGACCCAGGCTTCCCCAGGACTGGGAATTGGGGTGACAGTGGACGGAGGTGGACTGTTCTCACATGCAAACGATGACTGCTCTGGAGGTGACAAGGGGAGTATTCCACCTATTACACCTCAAATCCCTGGGGACCAGGAGGCAGGAAAATAAGCAGAACACTGTCAGGATGGGTTTCCCATTAAACATCTCAAAAATTTCAACACTGTCTTGAACTTCTTGATTCACTCTGAAACTTGCTTTGTGCTTGCTAAAATCAAAAACCCCCAAACAAAACCAAAACCACCACAAGGCCTAACAAAGTTATGCAATCTTATTTACAAATAATGCAGCAAAACTATTTGTTTCCCCAAACACAGCAAGGAAAAACTCCCTGCTGTTCTCCTGTGTCTTATTTATGAAGATGTGCATAACCCCTGCTATCCATTGCTGCATCCACATTGTTTGCAACATATTCCAAAGAAACTGCTCGGTTTGTGTAGTGCCAAGCAGAGTAATATGTGTTTGCTGGGTAGCAGCTTTCATTCTTTCTGCCTTTCTCTATGGAGAGCTTGATTTGAGCTGACAATCGTACACCTATTAGAAGGCTATTTCTGACCCCTTCCAGAGTAAAACTCTGGATCTCATTAGTCAACCTCTTACTATTTTACACTAAAATATTGACCACTAACCATTGCCTTCCTATTTTTAAGACATACTTCCTTCAAGTGTAATCTATGTGAGGAGGAGCGAAGGGGCAAACACCTATCTCCACTCTTTGGTGGTCAGTGATAGAACCCAAGGGAACAGCATGAAGCTGTGACAGGGAAGGTTTAGGTTGGATGTTAGGAAGAGGCTCTTTACTGAGAGGGTGGTTGGGCACTGGAACAGGCTCCCCAGGGAAGTGGTCACGCACTGAGCTGGACTGAGCTCAAGCAGCATCTGGATGATGCACTCAGTGACATGCTCTGACTTGTCTGGCCCTGTGTGGAGCCAGGAGTTGGACTTGACGATACTTATGGGTCCCTTCCAACTCAGGATATTATATGATTCTATATGTCCTTCTCCCTAAATACATAGCCTTTAATTTGTAATTTTCATAGGAGCATATAGTGCTTTGGCTTGAAGGAACCTCAAAGACTAATCTGCCAATTCCTTATCGAGCGGTCCATTCATCAAATCCATGTATCTCCAATTTACTGACAAGGATGTTGTGTGGGACAATGTCAAATGCTTTGCACAAGTCCTAGTAGATGACATCAGTTGCTATTCCCTTATCCACTAGTGCTGTAACCCCTTTGTAGGAGGCAATCAGATTCGTTAGGCACAGTTTGCCCTTAGTGAAGCCATGTTGTCTCTCACCAGTGACCTAAATATTTTCCATGTGCCATGTTTCCATGTTTCCAGGAGGATCTGCTCTGTGATCTTTCCAGGCAAGGTGACACTGACCAGCTTGTAGTACCCTGGGTCTTTCTTTCCCCCTTTTAAAAAATGGGGGTTATGTTTCCCTTTTTTCTGTCAGTGGGAACTTCACTAGGCTGCCATGACTTCTCAAATATGATGGAGAGTAGCTTAACTACTTCATCTGCCAGTTCCCTCTGGACCCATGGGTGCAACTCATCAGGTCACATGGACTTGGACACCTTTATGTTTCTTAGATGTTCTCAAATCTGATTTTCCTCTACAACAGGCACTTTCTTGTTCTCCCAGTCCCCTGCCTTTGCCTCCTGCAATGTAAGCAGTGTGGCTAGAGCACTTTCTGATGAAGGCTGCTGCAAAAAAATTGAGTGCCTAAGACTTCTCCATATCTTGTTTAACCAGGTCTCCTGCTTCCTTCATGGAGAGGGCCCACATTTTCCCTAGTCTTCCTTCTATCACTGACATACCTATAGAAGCTGTTCTTGTTGCCATTGACATCCTTGGTCAAATATGAATACCCACATAGTTTCTGCTCTCCTAGAAAGTTGTCTTAGTCACTTTCTGCTTGTAATCTGCCCTCCTAATTAATCTCCTTTTGTCATTTGTAGCCCACTAGAAATGTTAGAAATCTAGAAATGCTACTAGAAATCACTTTTTTTTTCCTTTTTTTTCCTCATGTCACAGGGAAAAGCACTGACTTGCACTCTCAGACATGAAAGGAACTGGAAATACTCGGTAAGTTTTAGTTAATGATTAGACAACGAATTTCTGGGTTATAAAGCTTAGCCTCATGTAATATATGTATTCTCAGTTTTGTTCTGGTACTAATAATTTAATCACGGTGTCATGTGGTATCAGCACTTAACAGAAGTCTGAAAGACATTATTGTGTCAACATAGTTACCTTTATTAAACAAATAAAATCATCAACATTCTTATCTCTTAAAATAACTATGGAATCTGTTTAACTTAACCTGTTTTGCATAAAGTCACAGTGACTGGCAGTAATTACGTTGCCATTTTTTATTTCCTTATGGACAGGGTCCATGTCAGCTGTTCTATTCTTTCACACAGAACCAAGGTCAAATTAACTCATCTACAGTTATGCTGGTCATCCTGTTTACACTCCTGAAATACCAACATGGCATTGGATTTTTCCAGGCCTCTTGGACTTCTCCAATATGCCAAAGATTTTGGTCAATGAGCAGCAGTACAAGATTCCTTTAAAAAGATTTAAATAAAGTCATCTGTTACTGCCAATTTAAAAAAAAAAAATCCATAAATTAATTGATGCTCTTTACCACCTACTTAGATGAATGTCAGAATAGATGATATTTGGGACTTTAGATAGATTTTTTTTATTTTCATTTCTAAATGCAAATGAGAAATATTTAATGAATGCTTTTTCTTTTCCACAGCTAGTAATGGAGCTGTGTCCATTACTAGCTGTGGAAAGGATTTCTGCTGAATCTTCAATAGTCCTTTAGAAATTCAGAATAAACCAAAGATATGCTCTTGTTACTTATTTCTCAGATATATTTATTTTGCATATCAATATACCACACTTGGTCATATTTGAAATTTATTAGTTTGTAAGAATGCCTGTTGGCTTTCAGTTTTTCTTCATTACAGTTGCTATCTACAGTTGTTTTTTAAGCATTCTACTAGTATGTGTGTATGCACATTTATGTATATCTACACTAATATACTGATGTTCTGCTGTATACACTAATTATTTAACACTTACAAATCAGCACTGAATTCTGTGTGCACATCTTTGATTAAATCCCCACTGGCAAGTGTTAGTTTTAAGTTTAGTAAGCAATTACTTTCATGAAACAGAATTAGGAATAATGTGGTATTACAACATGTTTTACTCTGTGATAGAGTTTATAGATTTATATATAGTTTATATATTTATTCTTGGTCACTAAAATTGCATGTTGTGGAAATTATTTCACCTTGATAACATAGATATCCACATCTAAGTTAGTGATTCCCCATAGTGAGTTCCTGTGTGATTTAAAGATGATCCTGCGCGGTCAGGGTGGTTGGACTAGATGATCTTTTGAGGTCCCTTCCAACTTCCAATGTTCTGTGATTCTGTGACCATGCCTCTGTCCATAGAGAAAAACAGACATTTTAGAGCTCAACAAATCTGACCTATTTTAGACACTTACATTAGGATGGTATGAATCATGCCTTGAAGTGCTGCTTCTCTCTCTTTTTTTATTTTTCCCATTTCTCTTTCCCCACCGCCCCCTCCCCAGACAGTAAAAGGAGCCCAGAGTGATTAGTCTTGATCCAATTCTTTACACTGCAGGCTTCTACATCTGGCCACCCATACTGCATTTTTCTTTCCTAACTGGAAAAAAAGAAAGAAAGAAGTTGGTTATATAATCACGAGGAAAACAAGCAGCTGAGCCTCTGAATCTTCAGGATACAAAAATTATTTAAACCCCTTCATTTTCTTTACCAAAATTGCAAGATAGGCTATGGTTCTGTGAGGGGTTTTTATTATTTTTAGTTAAATTTGATGAAAGAACTTAAAGTTCTTAACTAAACAGCTTTACATCAAAGTAGTGATTATAAGTAGATATTTAAGGTTACCGTATGTCGAGTGAAGCAGACTAAATAAATCAAGGCAGCATTCTCTAATTCAAGTAACTATTAATTAAGCTCATGTAATCTCTTTTTATTTGCTTTACCTAAATGTTCTTTAACTTTTTAAGGATTCCAAATGTGTTCAAAACTTAAAATGCATTTGTTTCCTTCTACAATAAAATCATAACAATGTGGATAACCTTTAAGAGAACTGTTTGAAGGGATATGTTGAAGCTGATTCCAGATAAATCATCTTAACCTACCAATTACTTTGGCAAAAATATTTTGACATGCTGACTTGGTGCAAAATAGGCAGCTGGGTATGGGATTGCTTCAAAAAGACTTTGACTACTGGCTGAAGAGTTTCTTTTGTATTTGAGGATTCTGCTGTAGTGACAGACAGAAAATCCTCAGAAGAACAGAGTTTTTTTATAACACAGGTTTTTAAGTTTCACTCAGGCTCACCAAAATACTTTTGATAATCATCAATGCAGCTATTCAGCCTGTAATTTGAACCAAGATTGCTCTTCTTAGATCATCAAGCAAGAGACCTCCAGTAACAACAGTACTTTACAAAAAAATGCTTAAGTGAAATTCAAGTGTGTGCTGGTTTAGAGGTAAACCGGCAGGAGAAATGGACCCACCACAAGAGATGATTATAAGTCAGAGTTACAATTTAATGAAAGATATTACCATACAAACACTGACACAAAGAGAACAACCTGCTTTCAACTTACCAAGACCCAGCAGTAAACCCAGTGTCCCAGGGCACAAGCCCAAAGGGGTTTGTTAGCCCCGGTGCCGAGATCCACGTGGCTCTCCCAAGTACAAAGCAAAAAGAAGTGAAGAGTCCGTTGCTGCAGGTGACGGCTGTGGCCCGGCCAGAAGCGATGCTTGTAGTCCGGTCGAGAGCGATGGCTTCCTCCTGACGAGGTCCCGCTGCTCCTCCCGATCCAACGAAGAGAGGCTAAAGCTCTTCTGCGCCCTGTTTGTATATCCTCAGGGAGCACCCAGTCCCTCCCCCAGGGCGGGGACTCACACAATGGGTAATTAACGGTGAGTCATGGGGTATGGTTGGACCATTGAGGGCCCATTAGCACCCACGCCCCCTCAGGCTGAGTGTGAAGGGGCTAACGACTTCCTGGACAACTGTTGCAAATGGTACATTATTCTTGAGGAATGAATAGAGGGTGTAGAATACACAGCCTTGATCCCCCCCCACAGTGATAACCTCTTGCTGAACTAGGACACAGTGATAGAAAATACTTTTCGTATTGAGGTTATTTAATTCTCTTCTCTAGAGATTGAAAAGCAGTTCAAATAAAATAATTTATTTAAGGTATTTGCGATACTGACCAGTTTCCCTCATTTTAGGCAGGCTATGCCAACAAAACCCGTGGATAAGCCGAAGCTTCCTCACTACCTATCACCATAGACTGGAAATCGTGGCACACCAGCCATCAAATGAATGACCTCAAGACTTAACCATGAGAAGCATCAGAGGTTCTTTTTGTGACTGTATCTCTAACAACCAAGAACATGAAGCAAGAAACAAATCTTAAAACATTTATCATTTGTTACCAACTATGCAGCTATGCTAATTATGTGGATACCTCTGGTATCTTTCAAAGCATAAAGCATTATGCTAGGGGCTAGCCACCTATCCGCACGGTGTAGATGTCAAAAGTGTTTAACTGAATTTAATTGAATTTGGTGATGCCCTTATGAAAAACCTCTTTTGTTCATACAGCTTGATAGTGACTCCTGATTGTGTCAGTATTGACTGTACTTACACTGGAGCCTTCGTGCACTGATCTGGTTATTATCACATTGATACTTCCAATGAATATGGGAAGAACTAATTCATTTAAGAATTAATGCATGGCCATGTCTCATAAAGACATGTTCCTTTATATCTAATATATGGCATTCTACCATAATAAATGCTTTGTCAAAGGTTATGAAATACATATGCATCACCATTTTACACAGTCTTCAAGAAGATTTTTGCACATCTATGCAGCCTTCAGGACTAGCTGATGTGCTCCTACCTTTCAGAGTTAGGCGCATTCAAGGGGTATTATGCACATCACAGTATCTGATCACTTTTGGTTCCTCGACCCAAATGACACATTCTCCACTGAGTTGACTGGGGATAGACTTCACCATAAATTCACAGCAGCTCTTGAATTTATTTCTCCTGATGGATAGCATGAATCCCATCCATCTCTGACTCTATAAGACCTATGGTCTCCATACTAATGTCATCTCGCTGAAGTAGCTAGTGTCTTGCATCACTATTGTTTATTGAAAGTTGACACTGAATTTTCTTTTCTGGACAACCCACGGTAGAAGGAAGGCACTTAACTTTGGAGTTGAACACTGAAGTACCTCAATGTACAGGACCTCAGTCTCACTTCTTATATATGTAAAACATCCCTTAGATGAAGTCTGCTGAAGAGCCCTTCATTGTTGTTGTCTTTGTCTCCTGTTCTACCATCAACTACAGATTCATACATATTTAAGGTGGCAACTCTGCATGGCCTAACAAGTAGAAGGCAAGTTTATTATAATAGCAGGTAAAGATAGAAAAAATTCTATAATAAATTCTCTGCCTTATTTTCATTATGCTTTCAACTTTGGACTGACTTGCCACAAAATAAATCACCCAACTCTGACTACACAAATATTTTAATAACTGTAGAGACTCTTCAACATTTTTTATCTTTGGCGACCGCAGAATCCTGTTTATTTAACAGATGAGTTTGTACTGACTTAAGGGTATTAGAAAAGAAATCTTCAGGCAAAGATAGTACTCTATTTTGGAATGGATATTACACAATTAAGGAAAGAGCAGCATTTTATTATTCTTGGCACAGAGGCTATTTCTCAGGCATGACTACCTGTTCCTTTTTATCTTTCCCACCCATGCCACATTGCAGCAACCATAGCCGCAGGTGCCTACACTAGATGAACACCTGTCCAATCTGTGCAAGAACGAAAGGAAATCAAGGGATTTTATGTGAAAACACAACAGAGTGATAGAAAGATGGTGAAATGGAAAGACCAATTTAGCATGATTATGAGGAGAGAGAATAGAGGAAAATGGCCATGACCCTTCAGAAACAGCTTTTGCAGGAGAACAAGAGCAGGTAAGCCTAAATATGCTCTTTTTCAAAGACAAAACCCACTCTGTGTCTGTCAGCCTTTCTCTAATTACATATCTACTGTGGTAGCACTTTTCAACAGCAGTTTTCAGACACAGGTTTGTCCTTCCATGTTTCACATTGCAAAGCAGCAAACAAAATGTGCATGGTGTGAGACCCCAAAGGTCCCACAAAAGGGGACAGACATGTCCCCCCAAAGGGACAGTGTATTTCTACAGTTCCACCAAATGTTTTCCCCACCCTCTTTCCATAACTAACTTGTATCTTCTGAAATTATTTTCATTAACATTACTTGATTATATAAAATGTTTTGCAGAATCCAATAAAAACCCTGTGTATGATATATCAAAACCCTTCATGTACATGAATTTCCCTGCTCCTGCCCTGAGGCAGCATCCATTTTGTTTACAAGTTGCACTCATTTCTCATTTGAATTGTAGGGCATTCCTGACTGTTGTCTTCCTCATCACATAGAGGCGTGCACCCTCTCTACTTTTTTTATTGCTCAGAATGTTTCTCTGTTTACTTTGCTGTAAAAGAATCTGCATAACCCAAAGAAAATAATTCTCACATCAGGCAGATATTGCCAGTTAAGCATCCAGTTTTTGAGTATCGTTAATGTACAATCTAAAATTGACACATGGTGATTCTGTGTTTCATCCAGTGAAAGTTTTCATAAACAGAGGAAACATGGGTGTATGAATATGCTCAGTCTTTGGGCAGACAAGAATAATCATAGCCTTATTGTTTTCTGTATTTGTCCTTAAAAAAAAAAAAGCATTATGTAGCCCAGTGTTTCTAAAAATGTAGGTTTGTTGGGCCTACCCATCACATCATTCTAATATTAGTAAGTCTCCCATGGTGATCATCTGTCTTTGCATTTTGTCATAGAAAAATGCTGCCTTCTGTTAGGTACAATCTGAAATGAGAAAAACCTTATCAGTCACATTAATGACCTAAACAAAATTAACTATCTTCAAATAATTTATCAAAAAATGCTTGTGCGTTGTCAGCTCATATAAGCCAGACAGTTTTTTAGTTGCTTCATGTAACTTGTTCACAATAATCTCAACTACTTTTCCCGTGGATTTCTTTCCTCAGAAATCGTTACCAAATGAGAATGGCGAGCCTTCAGATGAAAGTGGATGAGTATAGTTCACTGTGTTTATCACATATTCCATTCTTACATTTGTAGATTATTTCTCTGTTCAAAGAAAGGTAATATTCCCAAATCCTGTTGAAATTGCTGGCTGTCCCTCTTCTGCATCACTACTATTTCATGCATTCATTTAGCCAGTTGTCTCTTCTCCGCTGTGCGCGTGTCTCTGTCCCTAAAGGTACACAAACAGCCAGCACCAGGAACATCCCTGTAGTCTTCAGTACTTTTTTCCTGATGCCCAATCGTCCTTTGAAAATGGAGATCACTTTGAACATTGTGATGAAATGAGAAACCGTGGGAAATACTTCACTACCTTCTGGTGGGATCTTTCACAATAAGCAGCATAGAAAAAAAAAAAAAAAAGAGAGGGACAAAGCATTAAACCATGGAATCTTCCAAGAATGCAAAGGAGTGGTGTTGTAACAGCTGTGTAGACATAGTGATGCCAGAGCACTGTGTAGACATGACTATTCCAAATACAAATTGCATCACCGAGGCTAATGAAACACTCTGGACATACCACTCCTTGTTTCAGAGGACTTGTAGATACAGATGTCCACAGTGAATTTCACTTGTATGTAGAATAGTAGTAGTTTGATAAACTTTGTGAAGGGTGGAAGAAGGAAGGATTCCTTCTGAGGTAACACAAAAACAGATTATAAAGAGTAGATCTTTGCTAGTGAAAAAAAAAAAGAGATATCTTTGTATAGAAATTGCTAATATTTGTCAGATGTGCTGGACTGGAAACACAGCAAAGTGCTGGATGCTTTAATTTTTACCACAGGTTGGTTCAGCAAGGTCAGTCCTGTTCTCTTGCCTGGGACTGACCTTGGAAAATTCACCTCAGTAAAAAATTAAAGCACCTTATCTTGAATATGTTTTTAGCATAGGACAGCTGACGCATGTTGGTTTCTTTGAGGTTAAAAAAATAAATTAGTTAATCTTTTTAACAGTAAAGAACAATCTGAATTGATAGTCATCTCCATTAGGATATCTCTGCAAAACCCTATGAAGACCTATAGTCTTCTGTGTGTTCACTATTGCGTTAGAGCATGATTAACATGATTTAACCTGAGGGAACAGCATGAAGCTGTGACACGGGAGGTTTAAGATGGATATTTGGTATCCTGAGAAGATAGTTGGGCAGTGGAACAGGCTCCCCAGGGAAGTGGTCACAGCACCGAGCTTGGCTGAGCTTAAGAAGTGTCTGGACAGTGCACTCAGTGATATGTTCTGCCTTGTCTGGCCCTGTGTGGAGCCAGGAGTTGGACTTGGTGATTCTCATGGGTATAGACATGGGTATATTAACCATGGTATAGACAATATTGCATTAGTGTGGCTGGTGGTGGCTTTATATGTGACTAGTCTTAAGGATGGCACAGTATAAAATAGGGTAGATGTGAATTTAAATGGAGAGGTTGCCATAACCAGTACCGTTGGCAGCTGTATGTCGTGGTTTGGGCCTGGTCAGCAACTAAGGACTGCTCAGCCGCTCACTCACTCCCGCCTGATGGGATGGATGGAGGAGAGAATTAGAAGAGTAAAAGTGAGAAAACTTGTGAGTTGAGATAATAGCCGTTTAATAGGATCCACAAACAACCAAAGATAATAACAACAGTAATATACACATAACAAGTGATGAACAGCGCAACGTCTTATAATTTGAAAGTTGATGCTGCGCAAGACCCCCAATCTGTTCAGCCTCTCATCCCACGTGTGCAAGCCAAGCAAAACAAAAATTCATTCCCTACTTCACAGTACTTCAGTCATCTCCAGGCTCACACGTAACCAATACTTGGGAAGACAAGTGCCATCATTCCAAAAGCTGACACTAAAGGCTCCAAGCTGCTGCTGTACAAGATCTTCAGGCCCCATCTGATGTCTCTAAGACCCCACGACCCCCAGTTATAAATGGAACATGATGTCATACAGTATGGACTATCCCTTTGGCCAGTTTGGGTCAGCTGGCCTGCCCATGTCCCCTCCCAGCTTCTGCCCCCTCCCATTTTCTTCTTAGCAGGGCGGTAAGAGAACCTAAAAAGTCCTAGATTACTTGGCAACAACTAAAGCCATCAGTGTGTTACCACATGATTGTCATCCTAACTCCCAAACACAGCACTGCACCAGCCACCAGAAAGATTAACTCTATCCCTGCCAAAAGCAAGACACTACATGAATGGCCAGTGAGGTGCTCTGTATTGCTTGCTTTTTACATTGGTAAAAGCTCAAGGGAGAACCCACTTACTGTGGCACAAATAGTGATAGAGCTTATTTTGCACTTTGGAGGAGTGTGTTACATAGGTAAAGCACTTTTCTCCCTTGTAGAGGCTCTTCCTGTCTTAAGAGGGTTTGCTCAGAAGGCTCTTCTGACAGATCTTTCCTGGCATGGATTTGGCCTTAACTTTGTGCCAGTGCAGACTTTCACATGTTCACTTCTATGACAGAGTAAGAACAATCTTCTTTTTTTCCCCCATTTATCTTGAATATATTACTGACGGGTTGAAAATTAAAGATGTCCTCCTATAGCAGGTACATAACATGGACAGGCTCCACAGTGACTATACTGGCTTCAAAGCTAATTAAATTTACCTCAGTGCAGCTTTCCCCCGTAGACAAACCCAGAAGTGCCAACCCCATCAATCATTGCCTCCCTAACCTCCCTGACCTATCTTTAAAACTAAAAAAAAAGCTGATCAGCTCCTCTCCATTTCAATTTTGTCCTCCCCAGCCTGAAGATCTTTTTAAGTCCTAGCTTCTGGCATGATGCCTTCCAGTCACTGGTCAGATTCAGCAGTGCCAGCTGCTAGCAGAAAATCCTCCTATTCAAGAGATGACCTTATGTGCTCCAAACGGTGCTTTCTCATACTGTCTAAACTGTGTTCAGTGCCCACACTAACACTGTGATACACATAGATTGGTTGCAAGTCTGATAGAGCAAAAGATATTATTTGAAATATAAGAGATTTTATATTTTAAATTCAAAATGATGGTGAGGGAGTCTCTTCACGAAAAGAAATTAACAAAATTTTACACATAGCATCTACATTTTATTTTTAAGTCAATGCCACAGTATCCGTCCTGATTCCCTTATGAAAGATCCACTGTAAAAATCCTGTAATGCCTTGTGAATAATTTTAGTGATTCACTCCCATGCAAATCTCTTATTTTCCAATGCAAATATTGCATAAGGCCAGCACAGTACTCTTAAACACGAACAAGACATAAACCAATTTCATTCAGATTATGTTTGTGTCATAAATAAGGCTCTGTATCCACTCAGTTCAAATCGGCCTCCTTAAGCAGGCTTGCACTCGTTAAATCCTGTCTATGACCTCAGGCAGCCTGTTCTAAATGCATGACTCTTGCATGTGAAGAGAGGAGCTTGGAAAATAACGCTGAACTGAGCTAAGGCTAAATCTATTTGGACTCATTACTTCTATGACCAGATTCTCTTTGTAAATAACACTTATTTACATATATTTTAGGAGATGACCATTTTGCCTATGGAAATCAGAATCATGGGAATACGAAAAACTCATTCAAGTATAGGTGACACCCCCAGTCACCAACAAAAAAAAAAGAAAAAAAAGACCAGTTATCCCTTCTTAATTTGCACAAAATATGCAGTTAGTGCACGCCTACTAAAATTACTCCATTTCTCCTGGCCCTTTTTTTTTTCCCCACACTGTTCTTTTTTGTTTTCGGCTCACCATGCTAGCCTGAGTAGGCTGTGCGTATGCAATCCTCTGCGTATGTCTGAAATGACTACTATCACTGAGTAACAAGCCAGTATCAGGGCACATTTTGATGCTTTTTATAAGAAGAACTTTAGGAATTTTCCAGCAGCACGAAGCATGGGAAAGTTAAAAAGGTTACATATGAGAAGGTCTTTAAACAGATGTTTTTAGACAGTTTTCCTCACTTAAGCACACCTGCAAGATAACAATTTTTCTAAATGGTCTTACTCCTCTTTGAAAACGTTCAGGTCTATCTGCTGTTTAATTTTAAAACACAGTGGTTTCTTCCTATCTTAGGCTTTTCTTAGGAGACCCAAGAAGGCACTACAGCTAGAAAACCTCCATGGTTGTACTGCCACAATTAAGGGATTTGACTCATGCTCATACAGGACTCTGACTCAGGAGCAAGAATGGCTTGTGCTGGTGTGGCTGTAATGCTTCCTGCTCACAGTCATCTATTTTGGTTTAGCTTTCTCCCCTCTTTGGAGTTTACGCACCCCGCTGCAAGATGGGCTGGGCTATTATGGAAGCAGCCATAACTCCAAAATGTTGAGGCCTGTCAACATAAACCAGCACTGATAATGCAGTTCTTTAGTTCATGACCATTAGATACTCTGTTCATAACTTAGTCATTCCTGCAGTAAAGGTGAGACCAGAAATGCTTTAAAGTGCCCAAGGTCAGTCACTCTTGCTCTCCAGTTTAAGACCTTAGCTTGTGGGCCCTGCAGTCTCTCCTAGGCCTGTCTGTGGCGTCTGAAATTGCTGTCATCCGTAGCCCTCTATTGGCAGGTTGTGTTAACCAAGCCAGTTTAGATTAAAGGTTAAAGAAAGTTTAAAGGAGGTGATGGGGGAAAACAGAGAGGTGCATCTCCTGAGAGGATACTGAGGATCCAGGAGATTAAAACACTACCAGACTGTGCTGCTGTTTGCAAAACAAAGTCCATTATAAGAAATGTCATGCCTTGTGAGACAACTGCTCAGACAACGACCGCCCAGCTAGGAGTCACATGGATAAAATGTAAGTCCACACATTACCACGTCTGCCTGAAGTCTGGCAGTCTGTTTGAAGTTCACCTGCATCAAAAGAAGGCCAATGGCATCCTGGCTTGTATCAGAAACGGCGTGGCCAGCAGGTCTAGGGTGGTGATTGTGTCCCTGTACTCGCCACTGGTGAGGCCACACCTCCAGTACTGTGTTCAGTTCTGGGCCCTTCACTACAAGAAGGACTTTGAGGTTTTGGAGCATGTCTAGAGAAGGGCAACCAGGCTGGAAGGGTCTGGAGGGCAAATCTTATGAGGAGCAGCTGAGGGAACTGGGGTTGTTGAGTCTGGAGAAGAGGAGGCTGAAGGGAGACCTTATTACTGCCTACAGTTACCTGAAAGGAGGTTGTTCTCCACAGCCATTTTCCTGAGGCAGCTGTGACCTTGGCCAGGGAGGGGTGGAGGACCACATAGCTACAGGTGACAACCTCTTTAAATACTGCAGTTCTCTTTTAATCTCTCTAAACTTTCAGTGGCGAGAACAGGACCAAATGGACATCGTGTGACTGTAGAGGTCCTAAATCACATTGCACAGTTAGTGTGCAAGCTCCAACCTCTGCCTTTGCTTTAGAGTTGCAGGGCATACTGACACTGGTGCAGATAAACCAGTTGAAAGTATCTTAACCCAAGGGCTGACACCCACCATAAGAATGAGGTATAGTTTTGCCAAATTTAATAGGTACACAGGTCAGTTCTGAGAATAACCTTAGGTCGGAATGGGTTTGTATAGTCTAGAATTAAGAGTAAATTGGCAATTCAGATACAGCTTCTTACTGGGAAAGATAATATATGAACAGGATGGATTAAATTGCCAGGGAAGATGAATTAGATGAGAGCCTCAGAAATGTCCATCTTCATTTTGTTCTGTGCCTTGTTTTTCAGCAATTTACTAAGAAATAGACCTTTTGCACTACTGGTCTTCTTATGAGAACATACCAACCTTCTCAGGGAGAGGATTCATTAGAGCTATTATGCTGGTAAGGCCCTGAAAGTAAAAGACAGAAGAGGTAAGAAAATATATGGGATCACTGTGTGAAGGCAATTTGATTGTGCAGGTCACCACACATATAATTTATTTGCTGCATGAAATGCTGGACACCAAGCTACTGGCTTTTTAATGCTAACTTAATTCTCAGAGGACAGTTAAAGAAAAAGTTATTTTACTCTTAAAAACCAGAAAGCAAACTGTATAAAGGTGCCTTAAAGTAGGAGGGTACCACCAGGAAACCTTTGGTGATTCATGCTAGAGCAATTTAAGCAGGTAGAGCCCCCTGCTATCTGCTTCACCTCTCCATGGAGGTTTCTACACCTACAGCAAAACCAGTGTTTTGCTTCCAGCCACACCAGCCCACAGTCCAGTGTGTTAGGGTTCACTGGGATTGATGGCCATTTAGGGTAATATGTTGAGCTTGGGGCCGTGGCAGCCCAAGAGCAGACAGGGTGCCTGTTCTGTCAGGTTTGCAAAGATGCAATGATTTCTTCCAGAAAAGCAGAACAAGACAGCAGGAACAATATACTGTCCTAAGTAGTCCCAACTGTGCTCATTTTAAAGCATTCTTTTATCTGCTGATCTTTTGCATTTTTCAGTTGCTATCACATACCTTTTCCAAGTGATACCATATAAAAACAGCTATTGCTATTGAAGTTGGTGTGGCCATACCCAAGCCTGAACATGGGTCTGGTCTCTGCAATGTGAAGCTGTGCATCTGAGACATAGTGGAAGATGTGTCAATATCTTCTTCCCAAGGAGTCAATTGATGCAATGTGAGTTACAACTGTTCTGACAGAGGTCTATTACCTTCAGGAAAAGGGCTCATTGATGCATCAAAACTCCATTTTAAATGCCTCACAGTTAGAGAAGAGGTGTGGTTACCACATCAAAGGTATAGCATCATCAGTTTGAAAAGTCATGGCCCTTGGCCACATGTGCCTGCTGCCTCTGCCCTGCTGGAGCACAAGGTGACACGGATCAGTTTGCTGATCTCACTAAATACTGATTTTACAAAAATTAAAAGGTTATGCCTCAGTTGGATCAGAGGAGGAGACATGAAGGCATTGTCAGGACCATCACCACTTTTGTGAATGGTGCAGTCTTTTGTGATCACTGCTGCAACAGACTGACTGATGAGTGACTTTGTAGACAAATAAACCTGTTCTCATAGTTAGAAGGTTGTTAGAACACTTTTTATAAAAATACTCTGTGCATCCATGTTGCTCTTAATAAGCTCTATGCTTTCTATTATAACAATTAGGGAACTCGTAACATTTTCCAAAAATTACTAGAATTATAAATATTCTAAGTCTCGGAATATGTACGACATCATTCCATAATAATAAATACTAAAATTTCTCTTTATTATATCACTCAGGGATAGGAGATTTGAATTAAATCAGTTGTGGGCCCATGATCAGAGTTGTTGAACTACTCAAAAAAAAGAAAGAAATGGAATTCAGGATGACTTATGTTCATGTGTTGGCTTTATGCTAATTGTCAGCAATTAGCTTAAATAATTAACAATTATTAAACTACTCTCAGATCAATATGGACTTCCTAATTATATTGATAATTCTTCTGTCTAGTGTATCTGGTGCCAGGAGAGCACTTCTTTAGCATTGATAGGTAAGAATTTCATGACAGAAGTAGCCAAATTAAGAGTTATTAATTAATTAGTCTTGTCCTTTTGGCCCCAGATAAAATGACCAAACACATATTAAATCAATAACATACTGCTCAAAGCTACTATTACTTCACAAGGAAAATGTTTGAATAGGTTTTGATTGCTATTTTACTGTCTCAACACTCTTCAGATTCTCATCTATTAGTCACTGTTGTGCTTAGCACTGTTTATTCTCGGGCTCGGAGACATTGATAACATATAGTCTACCTGAGTACATACTGTAAACACTAGCACTATGGACATAGGAATGGAGAACCTGCCTGTGTTTTCTCATCAAGATCCTCTGCCCTCACAAAAACCTCATCATGGTTCATGTTTTTTATTGGCATGCTTCTTCAAAACAGTTTATGTCATTAATCGGACTTATCCCTGTTGGAAAGTTGTTCCAGAGCCTTATTTTTCCAACAGTCCTGATAATTGATTTAATGAAATGGAGAATTACAGCACATTGTCCCATTTCACATTGCAATATTTCTGTCTTCAATGATGAACACCATGAGTTCTAGTTACAAGAGAATTTTAGGTGAAGTCGAGTTACAAAAGAACTGTTGCAATAGCTAGACCTAAGTTTCTTCACTCAAATGGGAAGGTAATGCTTTCATCAGCAGTTTTTTTTTTATTATTATTATTGTCATTATACATCTGTAATAAAGTAAAACAACTTGTGAATTGTTCAAAACAATGCATTCCATCTAGCTTGCATGGAGTTATCTCTGTTGAAAAGCAATGCAAATGATGTGTGCACAACTACTTACAAAAGGTATTTCCTAATACGAGACTGAATTTTTCATTGGTAAATCACAGCATGCCTGGATCGCTGATGGCTTAATAGGGAATTGCAATTCAAATGACTTTAAAATTAGTTATTTCCTTTACACTTTGAATCATTTAATAACTAAGCACTTAAATCTTTGAGTAATCATTTGTATTTCATTGTCCCTTCTTTTCACTAGTAGCTAAGAAATAATTGGACAGCTATCTTCTTTGCTTCTCCTTTCCATTTTAAAATAATGCCTATTATTACGTGTGGAATCAGAAGTAGAGCAGGATCTTTTTAAATATGTGAAATTAAAATGGAATTACATCTAAGGCCTGCAATAAATTAATAAAATGAACACTGTGACTATTTTTGCAGTTTCCTTAAAATTGTTCTAAAAAAAAAACCCAAAACTTTAATTGATTTTTGTCTGGTATTTTATTCTGTAACTTGTATTAGAAATATATAGATATATTTTTAAAGTTAATTTTGTCTTATTAACAAGAATGCTACTATAAACTACACAAAAAAATCAGAAAAAAGTGATAAGTTTAATGTGTATCTCAAATATATTAAAAATATGTCATTAAAAATCTTTTTGAGGGACAAAGATAGGAGTAGTTGCAATTTCACATTTATGAAATGGAAACATTTTGTGGAAAATATGTTCTAGTTTCAAAATTAATGCAAAATATTTTTTAAATATAATTAGCATACATTCTTGCAAAGGTTCAGATAAAATTAGAATTCAGTCAAGATGAAAAAACTACTTAACATGCACAAAAAGGGACCCACAATTAGAGACTGGAAAGGGGTTAGGCACAATAGTGGGAATGCATAATTCAAAATGTCACTTTGCAGATCTATTTTGGAATAATATTAGTTGTACGCTGATTCTCTTGTTTGGCAACTCAGAACATACTTTGGTTCAAAATAAGAAAATGAAGGTTCTTCACTCAGTCCTGTTTGGGATGATGACAAAATCTGGAATGTTTTCTGATTGATTCAGGAGAAATCCCTTTCAGATTGAACATGGCTGATGTCTTTCACGTGGTTTTCGCTCAAATACCATAACACACCTGAGCACAAAATTCAATGCAGATTTCTTAAACTCATCAACATACCTGGCCCAACATATTAGATTGTTAAGTAAAACGTAATGCAATTCAACATGGACTAGTGTGAAAGAAAGGAAAACAAATGCATAGGGATGAAAAAAGGCAGTTGAATAAACATATAGAAACTCGAAGTATTTTCAGGGGACAAAAAAAAAGCAAAAGGTAGAGTTAACTTATTCTTAGCTTAGAGTTTTGTTCAGATGTTTTCTCAAGGCTTTCAGGGGAGAGTTGAGAGGGAGAAAGAAACACACTCTGGAATAGCTGGAAAATACATCAGGAAGGACAGTATGTGTGGCATGAATGGTTGCAGGAAACTGGCAGATAGTAACAGGAGAGTCAATTGACAAGAGCAGGGGCCAGCATAAAAGAAATCAGTTTTAAGGCCCTGAAGCATGGCAAAAAAAAAGTCTATGCACTAAACAAAATTGTTTACTTAGGTTTGATTTATAGCTGCTGCATGGTGAATTTTTGTTACAGTTGGCTGTGTAAGACGACTTTTCTCTTCATTCCAGACTTTGCCAGTAAATTGTCTGATTTTCAAAACAACCTTTCAGAGAGCGGACTGACGAGTTACTATAGTGCTATTAAAATTAATCTAATCAAATGTACTAAGTCAAATAACCAGTTAATCTGTTTTTTGTCTCGCAAAAGCTGAAATGAAAAATCAACTGACAATAGACACATTTAAGAAAGGCCAGTTTAAAAAAAACCCAAAACACGATATAGCTCCAAGCTTTTCAAGTAGCAAAGCTGACAGGTTGCATGCTCATCAGTGCCAAGTGAGGTGACTGATCATTAACCTTCCTGGATGCTATCAGACATTGACAATGCCTTGAATCCTAACTGGCATCACTGGGTACCAGCATTTGAGCTATTGAGTTTCTTACAACCATTCCATGTTGAAGTTCTCTGCAGCCACGGATAGTTGTTCAAGCAGCTGTTCTGGCCAGTGGTGGTCCTCCCTCAGCTCCTTATGTCTTCCTCTTACCCATAACTTAGCAGAGAAATAGCTCTGTATCAGCTCTGTGGTATCAGAGAAGTTGCACTGTCCACACTGACATTGACAGAAGGCAAAGAGCCCTCACACAAGTCCTTCTGCAGACGGTGTTAAAATGATGATACGCCAGGGCTCTGCTGGCTTCAGCACAGCAAAATGTTGTCTGCTTACAGGCTGAACTTTGCATTGTCCTATGGGATCAGTTTCATAATTTAATCACTAGTGAACTAACGTAAATAAAGATAGATAATGGCTGAGGGAAGAATTTTACAAAGCCCTTGTCTTCTGTTTTGCAAATTGGTGGGAATATAGAGAGTGGCATTAGATGTTTTGCACATTGAGCAGGTGGGACATGCCTCACAGGCCTTCAGAAAGACGTAAAACACATTTCAGCATTTAGAAAGGACTCCATCAGCACACTGAGGTTATTGGCCCACCAGGACATGAAGGGATGATCACTGCAGAACATATGAACTTTAGAATTTTTCACTTTCTAGCTGCTTAGCATCACCTTTCTATGAGATATCGCTTCTACAGTGTGAGTATTCTTCATCCATGGAAATGCAAGCCCACTTGAACTAAACCCACTTAAACAGTTTACCACTGAAGCAAATGAGGTATATTCCTGGAGTCAGTTCTGACATTGCTGAACACTACTGACCTCCAGTAAAGCTCTTTGACAACTGAAAGCTTTTTAGAATCAGTCCAGCTAATCCATTCAGTACTGGTTATCCAATCTAGAGAGAATCACTTCCAGCAGGTCACTGCAGAAGTGTAAAAACCAGAAGTGTCCTAGCAATAAGTACAGACTTAAGTCCTTAGCCATTCCTCCCCTACTCTTAGAGATTCCAAAGGTGACAACTGGAAGTCACCTTGTCTTTTATTTTTTTTTAAGATGGCTTTTAAAGCTGTTGTGTAAGCTGAGCACCGGGGAGGTATCTTCATTAATGTCTCCTCTGGTCATTTATTTTAATTATTTAAATTTTTTTTTTGTTTTCAGCACTGATTGCAAGATGCAGTAGATCTGAAGGGTGGGTGTCAAGAAGGTGGAGCCAGTCTCTTTTCACTGGTGCTGAGTGATAGGAAAAGGGGCAATGGACATAAACTGGAACACAGGAAATTCCATCTCAACATGAGGAAAAGTTTTACTGTGAGGGTGGCAGAGCACTGGCAGAGGCTGCCCAGAGAGGTTGTGGAGTCTCATTCTCTAGAGACTTTCAAAACCCACCTGGCTGTGGTCCTGTGTGACATGCCCTAGGTGACCCTGCTTGGCAGGGTGGTTAGGTTGAGTGATCTCTAGAGGTGCCTTCCAACCCCAACAATTCTGTGATTCTGTGACCCCCTTAGTGTAAGCAGGTGCCAAAGAATTTGCCCAAAGAGGGACACAAAAAACCTGTTTAATGAATGAAGAAAACAAATGAAAGGGCCAGCATAAACCTGCTATCTTGAGTTGCTGTTAGAATAAAATGCAGAACTTCACCTACCATAAAAATTTTATAGAATTAATATTAATGCTATGAAAAGAAGTAGGGTGGATTTGCATTATGTATTTGACTTGTCCCTGGAGCACAGAGACTAACACAGACTTGTGACTGCATTAACTATTGCTAAGTTTTAATTGAAGATGATTGATTGTTGAACGTTCTGTTAATTAACCTCTTTATTCTGTATTTTCTTACAGAATCTGAAATGTCCTTTCAAAGTAAGTTTTCCAACTTAACCATCAAAAAATATGGACGTGAGCTTCATTCACAAAAGGTTCCTTCTCATAGCAATCCAGGAAAAGTAAAAGAACAAATAGCACATACAATACAACTGGCAGTGATAGAACAAGGGGAAATGGTTCCAAACTGGAACATAGAAAGTTCCATCTTAATAGAAGGAGGAACTTTTTCACTGTGAGGGTGACGGATTACTGGCACAGGCTTCCCAGAGAGGTTGTGGAGTCTCCTTCTCTGTAGACATTCAAGACCAATCTGGACATGTTCCTATGTGATCTACTCTAGATGATCCTGCTCGGGCAGGGGGGTTGGACTGAGTGATCTTTCGAGGTTTCTTCCAGCTCCTAATATTCTGTGATTCTCTGTGATTTGAGTTCAGAAATGGCTTCAGGAGAACCAAAAAATGTTCAAATTCAGTCAAGTTACTTGTCATTTCAAAGCTAGAATCCCAGTCCTCAGAAGCTTATAAAGGACTTGTTCTCATAACACAGAGGTAAAAATATCATGCCTGGAAGAATCTTTCCCCCCGCCCCACCCAGTCTGCACACAATGAGGTTTGTTGCCTTTGAGCTCTTATCTCTCCCCTTAGTCTTGGGTTTGAAACTAAATACATGTTCAACCACAAAATAAAATTTCTTCACTGGTTCTGCATTATTTGCTAACAGGTTTGTGCAATATATATCTGATTTCTCATGCTGGCATAATATAAAGGTCAGATTTGTGATGTGAATGATTAAAATAATTTCCCTAGGATAAGAAAGGATGCATGTTTCCTAATGCGAGACAGCCTCTTTCTAAATCATATTCTTTTCTCAAACAGTTGTGTGTCCTATGAAGGAGCCTTCTGCATACAGTGACATAGAGAGAGGGAGGGATCCTTCTCCGGTTGATAGCAGTCACTCCATCACTCTCCAGCTGTCCCACAAATGGCATCTTTGAAGCATCTTGTCAGTGACAGCCTGATGCAAATTTCAGCACCTTTACTTCACAGTGCAAAACATGATTCACAGAAAAGCAGAAGGAAAACAAGGCAGTTAAAATGATTTACTCGTATTGGGGTGGCACACTGTACTGTTCAGATTGAGATTTAGGGTGGGATTAATCTAAGCACTGAAGTCATCTCACTGCCTGAGGACTAAGCCAAGTTGTTTCTCTGCACTCCCTCAGTGCGTGTCCAGGAAATAGATAGACGCTACCAGACGGTGATCACCCTGACCTAACATGGGTGTCAGAGGTGGTGTGATGAATTGCTTCCTAAGGTACCTATCTCTTTTCACTGACTACAGGGGAGGCTCAGACTAGACATCTTATTTTATAGGCTAAAATTAGGTGGGAATAAGGCTACCCGGCTGCTCCAAAGTCAGACAGCATTTATTTTCCTTTTATATACTTCATGGGAGGTGCAGATAGCAGGACCAGGAAAGGATGAACAGAGCTCAGGGAGTGGGTAGTTGTTCAATATTTCTGTTTTAGACTCCTCTCTCAACATGCACCCCATCCATTATTAACTGAGCACTGTGCTGTATAGAGAATCGCTCATTTTCTCATGGGCTTTCCCATGCTGCTCTCATTAAAGTACTCTAGTTCTCTGCAAATATTAATGAATTTATCTTCTTAACACCCTGGTGTTTATTATTACCTTCTTCTTACATGTTGTAAGGGGAGACGCAGGAAAAAAAACCAAAAACAGTCCTATAATACTACATCTCTCATGTAACATGCTTTCCAGATTAATTTGGAGTACTCGGCAATTTTGAGCTTCCATAAAGCCCAAGTACAGTCCCTGTTCACTTCTGCTGCTATTATTGGTGCTTAGCATTCAGCCAAGTACTCTCCAGGTTGTTTTAAGCTGGATACCCAGAAAAATGAATTAAAACCAGGAAGGAAACCAAATCCCCATCTTCTAAGTTCCTTGCCATATCCATGACATACTTTCCCATATTTGCAACCAAGCAGATTTGGGCTTTTTTCACTTTGACTCATTCCCTGTGTGAATTCACCTCCAGGCTGGGAGATCTGTGACTTTCTGGGCTGCTCATTGCTTGGAGCTTCTCAGACATAAACAGTACAATCCAAGCCACATCACGTCCCAGGCTCATTGCTGATGTGAACAAGCTCTGAAGGACCATCCCAGATGGAGCGGTGGGTGTATACTCTACTGGGGACAGAGAGGCCCAATTGTCAATTTAAACGAAGAGGTCCATAAACCAAACTTGAGTGTCAGAGACCAAGTGGATCATCAACATTGCTGGCTCTTCTTTTGCTAATAGAAATTCCCACATGAACAGGGGTAATTATGTCCTGGACCTCTGGGTCTCACAGAGATTGCAGGACAATTCACAGATTCACAGATTCACAGAACATTAGGAGTTGGAAGAGACTTTGAAAGATTATCTAGTCCACCCCCCCACCCGCTGGAGCAGGATCACCTAGATTAAATCACACAGGAATGTGTCCAGATTGGTCTTGAATGTCTCCAGAGAAGGAGACTCCACAACTTCTCTGAGCAGCCTGTGCCAGTGATTTGTCACCCTAACAGTGAAAAAGTTCCTCGTTATATTAAGATGGAACTTACTATGTTCCAGTTTGGAACCATTTCCCCTTGTCCTATCACTGGCCATCACTGAGAAGAGCCTGGATCCACCCTCCTGACACTCACCCTTTACATATTTATAGGCATTAATGTACTCCCCCCTCAGTCTCCTCCAAGCTGAAGAGATCCAGCTCCCTCAGCCCTTCCTCATAAGGAAGGTGTTACACTCCCTTCATCATCTTGGTGGCCCTGTGCTGAACACTTTCAGATGAACCCTTTCTTGGACTTTTTCACTGGACTCTTTCTTGGTGGCCCTGTGGTGGACAAATATGCTTCATAGCGTGGACACCCATCCTGATTAAGAAGCTGTGGCTGAGCGGGGCAGTAATAAACCTCATAGTGCCACTTGATTTCAGCAGCAAGAATTGGTCCTTGATCCTCTTATTTAGCAGAAACACTCCAGGGTTGTGCAGTGAGAGTGAGCCCTTCTGTAAGACAGAGTGACCTGCCAATATTTGGCTGAAGGGTGTGACTCTCCTCTTTCCGCAGCTCTGCTTGCGTAGTGTCAGGCTGGAAATAAATGTATTGAACAGGACATGCTCTTCTACTACTTTGTTGTGAAAACAGTGGTGGTAGTGTTGCAGCTGGGATGGGCCAAAGACATGAGAGCAGTAGGGTTTGCTGGAAGAAATTATATTTTTTATTAATTATGAAATAATTAAAAATAATGTTTAGATCACCTCACTTGTAAGTCATGCTTGTATTTCAAAAGCAGTGTTTTATTCTGTGTTAAACAGCTCCAATTCCTAAAAAATAGCAAAAGAAAGCCTTTTTTTTTTCCAAAAGGATTTCTGCCAGAAAAATGTTTTTGCCAATGCTGTGATCTGTCCAGGCTGTGTGGCAGGGGTACACCAACTGGGTATGTCAGATGAATAAGCTTTATTATTTCAGTGAATTCCAATTAGTCTATTAAAATAAAACAGGCTGTTGCACTTAAGAACAGAAAGAAAAAAGTTATAGGAAAAATTTTAAATAAAAGTAATTGATACAGTGGTCTGATTTTAATTTAATCAAAGTTAATAAATTAAGATAAGCACAGTGTTTATAAAAATCAGCATGAGTCTTGGCTTGCAAATGAGTAGAAGGATAAAAAGTGAATAGGGTATTCACTATTGCCAAGCCAGTGGATCTCCAGAGTTAAATATGAGATTAACCAGAGTCTATTAATCTTCATTTGCCATCTGATCAAATTTAGAGAAATGCTTTTTATCGGCCTCATTGATAATTTTTACTGTTTAAATTTCTTAGTTTGCTCAAACCACTCATTTATTGCTTCATTCCTGCTTTTAACGGGAATCTTTTCTGTAGGAAATTGTGCAAAAAATAGATTTGACATTGCACTGCTTCTATCTTCACTTTTGTCCTTCTTTATCTCCTCATCCATTAGCGGACTGTTTGCAATATGGATTTGTTTCAGTCTGCTTCTTGAATCATCAAGGTCTTTAAATCAAGTTCTGTCCCTGTACATGAAAAGAATTCTTAATTCATAGTTCCACATTATGCAGAGATTAACAGTAGAAGGTTATTAACAGTGCAAGGTTATTAAAAACATGTTTAATATTATTTGAATGATAACAGAATCCCATGGAATCCCATTTTGGTATAACTTTATCAGCACCAAAAGTATTCAGCTCATTCTATGCTTTTTCCTAGAATGACCAATAATAAATTACCACGAATCAGTATGCATTTGCAGCTCCTTTTCAGCTAGCAGCCGACAACTGTGGGGTCTATCAGAGGCTGTGGTGGCTCAGCATAAATGCTGAGAAATGAACACACTTACCACAATTTACAACAACAGAAGTTGTTGTTATTAGTATTATGAGGAGAGGCTGTTCAGTAGGGCCTGTTGTGACAGGACAGGGGGTAATGGTTTTAAAATAGAGGGAGGGAGATTTAGATTGGATATTAGAAAAAAAGTTCTTTACTGTAAGAGTGGTGGAGCACTGGAACAGGTTGCCCAGGGAGGTGGTGGATGCCCCATCCCTGGAGACGTTCAAGGCCAGGTTGGATGAGGCCCTGAGCAACCTGATCTAGTTGGGGGTGTCCCTGCTTCTTGCAGGGGGGTTGGACTAGATGACCTCTGGGAGTCCTTTCCAACCTTAATCATTCTATGATTCTATGATTATTACTACTGCTATTATTATTTCACATAAATGTCTCTCTGGTTTACATACAGTCATCACAGATACATTTGGATGTTTTTAAGTTCAAGCCTAGCATTCAGTATGCTGATTTCCTAAATTCTGATGACAGCCAGAGCCCATCACGTTTCGCTTCAGTGCAACCAAGGGAGGGGAGAATGGGGGAAGCACAGAGGCTCTGTCAGCTAATTTGGTTTGTAAAGTGCTAGAGGTGATAATTTCTGGATCTAACTGGGGCTCACAATTAGCCTCTCTGAGCTTTGCTACTAATCCTTAGCAGAAGGTCTTTGCCCACAGAGCTCCCTTGATATCAGAGATAGCCCAGGAGCATATTTCCCCCTGCCTTGCCACAGACACAAACCCAACCAGACCTGTGACTCGGAAACCCTTGCAAGGTCTCTCACAGCACCTGTACTGGATGCAGGAGGGTTCCACCATCAAACCACAGCTCAGGTGTACACATAACTGCTGTGGCTGTTTATAAAGTTTGCAAGTCTAAGTCTAAATTGCAAGTCTAAGCTCCTGATCAGCGCTTACACAGAGAACACCGTAGACTTAGAGAACTCAGTGAATACACCACCACATACCAAACAAAACCCTTCTAGGCTGGGTAAAACATTCCCCATAAAGTTCTAAAACCTCACAATTGATTTCAATCCTTATTCCTTTGTGATTTTCTCACAAATTTAGTGCAAAACCAACCTAGATGTGCAAATATTCACTTCCTTAAAAGCAGTAGTTCTAGTTTTCCACCAGAAAAATAGGATGATTTGCTGAGATGGACTTATTTTAATTTTGTAACCAAACCTTGCTTAACCCTAGGAGCCTTGTTTTAACAGCACTTTATTTAAATTCCCTGCTGTTGCACAACATCTGCAGCGCATCCTGTGGGACGATCATATAGATGAGCATTTGGCAGCTATCAGTGCTTCTTAATCTTCATATCATCCAGTCCTACTCAGAGAAGGGCTGTCGTGTACTTCCAGACTTCATTTTGTTTGGTAGCAAAACCAATTTAATAGATTTCCAACCTTTCTAACCCTAGTTACTCATTCCTGCACTTGTACAATTTATTATCTCCTTAGCCGTGCCCATGTTGCAGGACAATGTGAGATGGGTGTTGTACTCTAAATTTGATGAGTGGAATAATCTGGGTTGAAAAGACTTTTTGATTTTTTTAGCTTGGAACATTTTGCTGATACTATTGAGTAAAATCTTATCAATGAGTTGACTGGAAAAACTGAGGAGATAAGTATCAGGACAGGGTGGAAGCAAGCAGCTAAGAAAGAAAAATGTTGACAGTGGGAAAACTGCTCATGGACTTCCATCCATAAATGATATATGTTTCTGTTGCCCCTCTGGAGAACCAAAACTGGTTTCTGTGATACAGAAACCCCGCAGTGCAAAGAAATCTTGAGAATAAACTTAGTAATAACTTTGAAATCCACAGCTCTAAAAGTCAACAGAATACACATTTTTATTCAGACAAGAACATTGTTATTTTGTTCCTAATTTTATTATCTATTCCACTTTTTGCCCGGCTCCTGTCTTTGCAGCTCTGTAAGAGCTGACATTGAACATTCCATTTGAAAAACTATCTTTCTGATTCAGAAGAGGGTCATGCTCCACCATCATGCACAACTTTTTATTTGCCTGTCTTCTAGCCTAAGAGTGAGAGATAATTGGCACAGAGCAGACAACAGCTTGACTACATAACCCATGGCAGTTGTGAAACACACGGTATTTCTGCCCACAGTGCATAGGAATAGACATTGTTCTATCTGTTCCCAACAAGCAATGACAATCCTGGAGATACCTCACCTATAGGCATGGGCAACAGGTATGTAGGGCATACCTACCCAGTTGGAGCTGTAGTACTTATAAACTATTTTAGTCAATGCATAACATGCGCAGAAGTAAAGAGAAAGAAGACGAGGCCAAGGAGATACCAGGCTGGGATGTCAGCCCATGGGTAGTGTCAGAATGAGGCCGAATGAGGGGAACCAGGGTCAGGTATGGATGATGGGCAGGTCTGTGAGGTTGGGAACATGGGCCTACTGGACCTGGCTCTGGCTAGTCAAGGGAAGGGCTGTGGGCAGCTGGAGTCCAGTCATGCTGCTGTAACATTGCTAGAAGAGTGCTTGATGGTGCCAAGGAACCAACAAGGTGTCCTGGAATGCAAAACAGAGTGAGGGGAACCCTGGGTTCAGCAGGGACAGGGAGACCATACAGCTATAGAATCACAGATTGGTTTAGGTTCGGGGGTACCTTAAAGCCCACCTAGTTCCAAACCCTGCCATGGGCAACGACACCCTCCACTAGCCCAGGTTGCCCAAAGCCCCATCCAACCTGGCCTTGAGCATTTCCAGGGAGGGGGCAGCCACAGTTTCTCTGGGCAGCCTGTGCCAGTCCCTCACCGCCCTCACAGGGAAGAAATTTTTCCTTACGTCTAGTCTAAATCTTCCCTATTTCAGTTTAAATCCATTATCCCTTGTCCTATCACCACATGTACTTGTAAAAAGTCCTTCTCCAGCTTTCCTGTAGGCCCCTTCTAGTACTGTCAGGCTGCAATGAGGTCTCCCTGGAGCCTTCTCTTCTCCAGGCTGAACAAGCCCAACTCTCTCAGACTCTCCTCATAGGAGAGGTGCTCCAGCCCTCTGATAGACTTTGTGGCCCTCCTCTGGACTTGCTCCAGCAGCTCCATGTCTTTCTTGTACTGGGCCCCAGAGCTGGATGTAGTACTGCAGGTGGGGTCTCATGAGAGCAGAGCAGAGGAGGAGAATCATCTCCCTTGGCCTGCTTCTATGATGTTTTTTATGCAGGATATGGTTGGCTTTCTGGGCTGCAAGCACACGTTGCTGGGTCATGTTGAGCTTCTCACCCACCAATACCCCAAGTCCTCCTGCTCAGGGCTGCTCTCAATCCATTCGCTGCCCAGTCGGTGCTTGGGATTGCACCGAACGAATGTGCAGGACCTTGCACTTGGCTTTGTTGAACTTCATGTAGTTCACAAGGGCCCCTCTCAAGCCTATCAAGGCACCTTTACAGATGGCATCCCTTCCTTTCTATGTGTAGACTGCACCACACAGCTTGATGCAGATATCAGTCTTCGTGAGTATGTAATTGATCCCACTGTTCTTGTTGGCAACATTAAACAGCACTCATCCCAATCCTGATCCCTGAGGAACGCCACTTGTCACTGGTCTCCATTTGACATTGAGTCATTGACCACACCTCTTTGGGTGGGACCATACAGTCAAATCCTTATCAACCAATCAGTCCATCAAATCTGTCTCCAACTCAAGGACATGGATGTCTTGTGGGACGTTGTCTAATTCTTTGCAGGTAGATGACGTAAGTTTCTCATAGGTAAATTTTTATACAGGTAGATGACAAGTTTCTCTTCCCTTATCCAACAATACTGTAACCTTGCTCTAGGCCCTCAGTGACTTCAGCATCATGAGAGGCAGACAATCAAGTCAAGGAGTGATGGGGTAAGAGAGGATAGTGTCAAAAGATAAAAATGCCAGAACTCTTTTACCATGGGTTAGGTGAGAAATTACAGTGAAAAAACCCCAACTACCATATTTAAGTTTGCTGAATGCAGCTTGTTATGATATTGATAGAGAAACAAACCATGCTCTATACCTCTAAGCCACTGAAAAGTGGTCACAAAATTACTGTGACCAATAAACGTGCCACAATGGAAACAGAAATGTGAAGTAAAATTTCAAGGCCTTGTCTTGCCTTGTATATGAAAGCAGGAGTGTCTATTGTCAAAAAAACATCACAGAAGAGATTTTAGGGACAAATGTTCTTGCAAACATGTTTTCATTCAAGCCTATCTGATCCTGCTTCCTTCCTGCTCCCACTACATTCCTGATTAAAAAAAGAACAGGGGTTGATATGTGGCCCTTTCACTGCTTGCCTTTTCCTTTTATCTCATGGGCTATTAGCACCCAAGGGGAAGATAAATTATTTTTTGCCTCATTCTGCCTTATTTTATGAATAGGTAATGTTGTTTAAAAGAAACAAAACAAAAAAAGGCAAGTAGAGGTTTTCCCTCCTACCTTGCAAATACAGTTTCTCAATTTTCCTTGAAGATATTCTGAAGAACCAAAATGGTCTTTGCAACTTTCACAGCAGAGGGACAGGCAGTGCATTTCACTGCAGGAGAGGCAGGAGCTGGATGTTCAGGCAGACATGCCTGTCCCAATCCCCTCACTTCCTGTTCTCCACTTGTCCCATATGCTTGTCCGTGACTGTGTGGCTAAGGAGGCTGAGGAACGGAGACGTTTGCCTTGTTACATCATCTTGTTCCTAAAAAACATGTCCATCTACAAACCTCCAAATGGAAGGGCTTGGTCCATAGAACCACTAAGAAGTGGGAGCAGTCTTGCTCCTCTCCATTGCAAACACACTGACCTCTGGGAATGGTTCTGAGAAGCACTTTTTCTAAGCTACAGGGTTTAATGTTTTATTTTTAATTCGAAGTAAGAATGGGTCCTCCACAACTCTCTTACTGTTACTTTTTGGAGAGTTTATGTTTTATATGAGGCTGGATGACATAAGATAACTAAAAAATGCTTTTTCCCCAGCAATAGTTTCTAATTACTGCCTGGCTGTAAAACTGAATGAGGAATTAGATGGGCAGTAGAATGACAGAGAAGTTGTCATAAACATTCAAAATGAAAAATAAACCCGGGAGTGGAGGGGAGGAAAACAACAACAACATATGCAACCTATTTTATAATTCAGGACAGTCTTGAACATTTCAGCTATTGCTTCAGCTTGGCAGAACTAAAGACAGGAAAAGCAGATTACTAGAATTCTCCAGCTTTAGGGTTTGTATGAAGACAAGGTGACTGATTTTGTTAACTTTATCTACTGAGTTTTATGTTCTGATATGTTGATGTACAATTATGATAATGGTTTCATATATCTAGTGCAAAAAGTCTTTTATTTCCAGGTATCACTTTCAAGCCGTCATTTCACAACAGGCTGTCCCTAACCACTCATTCCTGCCTCCCCATGTTGTACCACCTCCACAGTTGTGTCAACACAACTGTTTGTGGAACTGCATTCTAAACTGGATCACAGAACTGATTTGGATTAAAAACAACATTTGCTTTGGAGGGGACAGGGCGTGGGAATGAGCAACTGGGGGCAGAAAAGGGCTGACTGAGATGTGGGGGGAGGAGAAAGGATGGGAACTCATTAAACTAGTCTTACCACTGAAGCTGAGCTGTTGTGAAATCGCAGATTCATACTCACCTTTAAACTAGCAGAGCCATGCTTGTCACCCAGTATTAATCAAATTAAACACATTGAACCCTCATTGCCCATTACGTTTAATGCAAGCAAGGGGACAGATTCCACAAAGAGCTTATGCCCTGTCAGTTAAGACTACATCCCTTCTATGTACTTGTTCATACTACACCGCGTGAGTCAGCAGCAAGCAATGCTACTGCAAATGTCTAACCCAGACCTCATGGAGGTCAGTGAAGGTAAACCTTGCTAAATAGGCAAGAGCCAGGGAGTGAGCTCTAGCCCAGGTCTTAATCATCCCCACAGTGAATTGTTAGCTCTCTCCCTGGCTCTGCACTGGCCTGTCACATCTTGCTCATTGGAGGCAATTCTTACATAAAAAGGACCAACCTGAAGCAATGTGGGTACAGGTCAGTGGAGACATGTGGACTTCAAGCCAGTTAGTCATTCCTAACCCACTTCTGTTATGCAATATCGACAGACCTGACTTTAAAAGCTGAGCAGGCGTTAGGTCAGGGTGCAGAAACTGCAATGCCAAAACAAATTATTCATACTTGAATTTCATACAAAGACATGTAAGCAACACAAATACACTTGTAGCGCCTCTGTATATTTTGCTTAAAATAGATCTGCAACTAAAGGAATTCAGAGACTGAATTAGAAACTGACTTAATGAAAGGATGATTCCTTCTTGTAAAAAGTCACCATGATTACCCAGTGATCTAGAATAATAATATAATGACATCAGTATGTCAAGTAAACAATTCCACAACCAAACACTGGAGTGACCCACATCTAATTCCCTTATTTATAGCAAAAGTATCAACAGCACATAAAAATTTAATTAAATGTACTAGCTCATTTGCCACAGGTTAATCAAATAGCTGCTAAAATCATTGCTAATGTCATCAGCTAGCATAATGCTTTTGTCATACCTTAAATGTTATTTTGTTCATTTATGTCAGCTTTCTCTTAATGAACAATCATTTCCCATATGCCCTATCAATCCTCATAAATAAAAAGCCTAAGTAATTTGCTAACTTAGAACAATGAGGATATAGTTAGACTTTTATTATCAAAACACCCTTGGGATTATGGCTAGAAACAAAATGACTCTAACAGAGAAAGACATGATCCTATGTCCTCTTGTGAAGGAAATCAGCACCAACAGATTAGTGTTTGCTGATTTTCTAGTCATTATTCTTTCCCTAGCTGCCAGCCTGCAAATATTGGTGATTTCCAATCCTGCCTGTTTGTGCCAGGATACAACCGAGTACAATACCTAAGTTAACATGTCAAAGTCATGTTTGGTGGAGAAAAAGAAGTCAAGATGCATGATTTCTCTGAATGTCATGCTGCAAACACTGTTGGGAGACTAGTGAGTAGTCTTTGTGAGCAGAGACTCTTAATTCTCTTCAAATGCTCTTAATTCTGGTTAAGCAAAGGTTATTTTTTGGCAAGGTTATCATTGTCACTGTCACAGACCAATTAATTACCCATGTCCTATCTTTTGCCAAAAACTCTAAGTTATTCTTCATGTATTGTGGTTCCCATATGGAACATTTGACAGTGAAATACACACTCCCTACCCACTCCCCTTGCCTCTGAAATAATGGAGGCAATAAATTTCCTTCTAGCTCAGGATGCCATGATGCCATGGTGTGTGAGCTTTTACCTCCTGTACCAGAGGCAGAGCAATGTGACTATGGAACTTCTCATCAGGAATATCTTTGTCCTGTTAAGAAAAATCATTGCTTTTCACATATTATTCCAATAATGGAACGAATCTACATTCTCTGTCACAAAAGTCACAGAAGGGATTGACAATTTGCCTACCTGCAAATGCCTCCACATTTTCATAACATCCAAACAATGCATTCATAATGGAAAAGAAGATTCAGTGAACAATGGCTCTGTAGGCACATTGTTTGAGGAGACAGAGTTCGAAGTGTGTGATTTATTGACTTTTAGAAATGGAAGAAACAGAGTAGAGTGATTTTCCCAATCCTGTAACAGGAAGACCTGCAGTGTCTAGACTGACAAGTGATTTCTGGGCCATGGTTTCACACTATGAAGAGTTTACCTGCAAGGTAAACAGTTCTGTCTTCAAACTCAGAGCATAGTGCCACAAAGAATTTTCCAGCAGAGCTGAAGGTCTGCTCTCAGCCACATGCCACAGTGTAGGGTGACAGGAGGAGAAAGGGAAAAGAGTATCTAAATCCGGTTTCCTCATAGAGAACGTTATGGCATGAAACCACGACTTGAACATACTAGTTTTCAGATACATTAGGCAAATCAAAAGACTGGAAAGCATAAGCTCTTCTAAAAAATCAGGACCTTTTAATAACAGTTCAGCCTAAACTGCCAAAGAGAGACACACCAACATACATTAGTCACTCAAAAAAAAACATTAAAAAAGACTTGCTCTAGACATTGTTTATCTAATTCCCAAGGTGAAGTATGCCAACCAAGGAGTAGAAAGATTATTCTTTGTAGAGTTTGGTCTGTCACAGGTGAGAAATTTTGTTTTAATAAACTTCTCTCATGTACGGATATCAGTTTCTTCTTGTAGGCACTGAAAAACTGTAGAAAAGTGCTGGGTGCCATAAATAAACCAAAGGAATTGAAACCTTCAAAACATTACTGGCAAGCCTGTGCAGATAGTTAGACTTAGCTAAAGTGATTCCAGGCAGCAGCTGAAGTTACTGTGAAATAAATTAATTGTTTTGTGAAGATAGCTGGCAGAAATTATATTCCCCTGTACATGGAAAACTGGAGTTAGAACTTTTTGTAAAATACCTAGAAGCTGTGGATTTAAGCCAGTTTTCCAGCAACTTCATAACTAATAAGATTTATAGCAAGCATAGGATGTCCTGTGTTTCTAAATTTATAACTAGAAAAAAATCATCAAGACTGTTTAAATACATGTATTTCCCTCAACATTTAGCCACAAAGCAATGCTACTTGTTTAGATTCAGATGAAAAGCATATTGAATGGGGTTCCATCACCCCTGTTCAGGTATCAGTGAAAGGCTCAACAGAGCTTTATTAATGGTTGAGAGCAGTGTTCTGAGTTTCCCTAGCATGAGTCATGACTCATGAGTAGGTAACAGGCAAGACAGCTTTTGGTAAGTATGAAATAACATAAAATGGGTAAATTTAGTTACAGAAACTTGGGACCGTTTTATGAAATGCTATGTTGTTTGCTCCCAACAGCTTCAGTATCAAGGGGTAGTTGTATCTCAAAAATTAGGGCTTGTTTCATTAAAAGTTAGGTCAATAAATTTTATAGGTATATTACTACATATTATTAAAATTTATTAAAAGTAAATTGCCAGATACTAATAAGGATCCAGGAGAACAAAGAAAACAAGGTGCCTAAGGACAGGATTCCAGGCTGGTGTAAATCAGAATAGTTCCTGGATTTCAAAGGATGTGTATAAAACTATCTGCTAAAGACTTCATTCCATAAGCGCACAGATGCAGATAATGCTTTAGTGAATTTCTTTTTCTCCTCAGGGCCTATATGCAGATTCCTGCTCATCCTATACGTTCTCACTCACAACAACCTATTCAACGTGATCGAGAGTGGGGAAAACAAAGTCATAAATTATCTAGAATCAGAGACCAGGAAATTTGGGAAAGGAAATTTTTGTTCTCATGTTTTTGTTCTCATGTTTTGTTGCAGTTGAAGACTTACCTATTGAGAATATCTTTCCAGTCTTCAAGTAGCAGCTTGGCAGTTTCTTTCTGAAAATAATCACTTTGGCTCGAATCCCGTGACAGCAGGAGCATCATTAATGTGGAGTGCATGAAAGCCCTCGGAAACCAAATCACCATACTCACTCCCCCACAGACAATGAATTGTCTTCTGAAAGGTATCGGACTGACAAAACTGTAAGTCTAATAAGAAAACAAATAGGTTTTCAATGCTTTTATAAATATCCATCTGTAAAGGTGCCTTGATAGGCTTGAGAGGGGCCCTTGTGAACTACATGAAGTTCAACAAAGCCAAGTGCAAGGTCCTGCACATTCGTTCGGTGCAATCCCAAGCACCGACTGGGCAGCGAATGGATTGAGAGCAGCCCTGAGCAGGAGGACTTGGGGTATTGGTGGGTGAGAAGCTCAACATGACCCAGCAACGTGTGCTTGCAGCCCAGAAAGCCAACCATATCCTGCATAAAAAACATCATAGAAGCAGGCCAAGGGAGATGATTCTCCTCCTCTGCTCTGCTCTCATGAGACCCCACCTGCAGTACTACATCCAGCTCTGGGGCCCAGTACAAGAAAGACATGGAGCTGCTGGAGCAAGTCCAGAGGAGGGCCACAAAGTCTATCAGAGGGCTGGAGCACCTCTCCTATGAGGAGAGTCTGAGAGAGTTGGGCTTGTTCAGCCTGGAGAAGAGAAGGCTCCAGGGAGACCTCATTGCAGCCTGACAGTACTAGAAGGGGCCTACAGGAAAGCTGGAGAAGGACTTTTTACAAGTACATGTGGTGATAGGACAAGGGATAATGGATTTAAACTGAAATAGGGAAGATTTAGACTAGACGTAAGGAAAAATTTCTTCCCTGTGAGGGCGGTGAGGGACTGGCACAGGCTGCCCAGAGAAACTGTGGCTGCCCCCTCCCTGGAAATGCTCAAGGCCAGGTTGGATGGGGCTTTGGGCAATCTGGGCTAGTGGAGAGTGTCCCTGTCCATGACAAGAGGTGTGACTATATGGGCTTTGAGATCCCTTCTAACTCAAACCAGGCTGTGGTTCTGTGATTCTATATCTGAAAGGGTACAGTCGCCACGTATGTTGCCAAGGACTAATTCCTCACCAGTATATCATGTAGAAGTATGGAGACTGGTAGAAACAAGACCAGCTTCATGTCTGAAATAGCTTGTGATGCAGAGTAATGAGAAGGATAGACCGAACTGTTAAGAAATTAATGTATTTCAAAGTGCATAGTTTTCATATGTGAGGTCACTTCTTGGGGGTCCCAGGAGTAGGTTAACAGTGTCAGCAACTTCAGCAGAGGAGGAGAGATAAACCTGAAATATGGAGGCGAGCGCTTATTTTTTTGTGGTCTCAAACTAGCTTCTGGAGAAATAATAAAAATACAGCAAGGAGTGTCTGAGAACACTAGTCCCAAACTTTTAGGGTCAGATATGTCTGTTCTAAACCTTTTAATTTTATTTGTGGACTGCCCCATGCCCTTTTATTACTAAGGTTCATAGCAAGCTATTTAAATTGTTCCAAGGATCAGATGTGGACAACTTACTACAGCATTTTATTACTTAGTCTGGAAATGGGTTAATTTTCATCTGCTGCTGATTATCATCTAACAGTATTTTATTTTACAGAGAGCTCGTTGGTCTACTTTCAGTTGTCCTGAAATAAAATTGCAGTGATGGCTTAAGATCAAAGTCTAGCATAATGCCTTTCATGATAAGGACTATCTCTACAAGGAAGCCTGGAAATGTCTTTCTAACCCTCCACACTCCTGACCACCAGCAAGTTTGTATCTGACATTGTAGGAATTTTATTTGCTCCCTTTGGAGCTGAGCAGCTATTTTAAAACTACTGCTTATATTCTCAATAATTTTAAATAGCAGTTCACTCAATTACTCTTTAAAAAGTGTCTTAGCTATCCGCCAGATGAGTCCGTCAGAGAAAGCTTTATCTCTCTTCTTGCTTCTTTGCTAAAATACGACAAAAGTTATTAAGAGATAAAGTGAATTCTGATGAGCATTTCTATTTTGTGATATCAACATTTTGCTTCACATTTTGTGAAAAGCTAATTATATTTGCTTAATTTAGTCTTTCTGAGGTAGATGTTAGAAGGGAAAAATGCATGGATTTGCGAAATGACAAAACAAGATAATCACTGAAATTCAGTTAAAGGGTACCAACGTCTTAGCGTGCAGAGGAGCTCATAGGGGATGCTTCACATTCTTCATCTAGTGCCCTGGCATGTGTCAGCATCTTCAAGGTTAGCTCTCATCACATGAGAGGCGTCAGTTTCCACTGAGCATAGGGGCTACGATTACAGCAAGCTTAAATCTGGAATAGTTGTCCTCCCCCATTTGTAACAGTGTTTGTGCCTATCTCCTAAGCTCTTTCTGGCCTAAGGACTTTTGCTATTTTACAGTTCTGGGTACAATGTGTGCTGTGTTCTGGAATATCTACTGTCTGTACTCCACAAACAGTTGAGACATGAATCATTCCATAGTAAGTCAATTATTCCATAGTAAGTCAATTATTTATTACATTACAGGTTGTCCCATGCCTATGAATTTCTTTCTACCCATGTTAGAATGGCTAAATATTTTGTATAATACTTCTATTAAACCTAAACTCTGCAGATACAGTGTCTTAGTTGCCCTTTATATTTTGTATTAAACTGTGGCATCATAATAATAAATAAGAAATCAGTTATCTTTTCTACAAATCAACACCTCTGAAAATATCCAGATATTTAGGAGCCTTCTGAACATATAATGATTATGAAAGATTTTTGGCATACAATAAGAGGGTCTGAACTATGAAACAAAATCACTCAGAAAGTCATAAATTATTGAGTATTGCTATTCCTACCACACAGACTGTTTCTTAAGCTCCAACACAGGTCCAGTTATCTTTTGAACTCAAATATCTTTCCACTACTTATTTATCATAATATATTCAACATGATTTTGGGACAATCACTGAAGTTCAATAAATTCCACAATTAAAAAAAAAAAAAAACAAAACCCAACTTTTCCCATTTTCATATCATGAATAGAAACAAGTCAATGGATTGCTTTTCTATTGTACTTATGACCTTGCAGCACCCAGTCCCACTGGACACAGTGGGACTTCTTTTGTTCTTTTGTTTTGTGGGACATCTTGCATTTAAGTGAAAATATAAATTCAGTACTAATTTTTGAAGGAAGGTCTGTAAAAGGCAAGCTCATTGCTATGCACTGGGAAAATACCTGTGTGTGCATGTGTTGTTTTTTGTATGATGCCATTTATTTATAGAGCAAATATAACATTATCATTGACATGTCTTGGGAAAATTGTGGACTATATCATATATACAGACACACTTGTAAGGCTGATAGTGGAAAGATTGAGGAACATAAAAATGCAGCCTGTGCTTCTATGTTAGTGATTTAATGTAATGGATGAGGTTTTTTTTTGTATACATTTGCCTTCCTTTTATAATTTTATAGAACCAAGCACATTGCTGATGTTCAGACCAGTTTTGCCTCTAGTGGAAATCAAGATTAAAGAAACACATAGGGCCACCTCACCTGCAGCATGGGTTCAAGGTCCTCCAGAAATCACCTGCCATGCATGGACGGTGTGTGCCATGGACCAACCCTTGGCATGAGCCTTAACTGTTGATAAAGATGCAATGTAGCCATATGGTACTGGAAGAGTAATAGATCTCAGCAAGACAAAACCAAGGGCTTTACCCTTGCATTGCACCAGCTGCTGATAGAGATGTACCTACAATTATTACAATAACTTTATAAATATATACATAAGTTCTAAAACATGCACCCTTTATTTATGTGACACATTTTTTACACACTTAATAGGGCCCTTTCAGATAGTGCAGCCTTGTCACTTGTAAATAGTGTGGCTACTGCAAGTTTATTCCAAGAAAATTTTTATTCCACAACCTCAGGTACACATGTATGCAGAAAACAGGCAGAGATCAAACATATTACTCCAGCAAATCTTGTCAATACCTGTTCATTAGGTAAAGGCAATCTCACAATGGTTTCAGTGGAATTGTGTGTATATGACCCCATAAGTAATCAGTGACAACTGTATAGTAATCCACTATATGTAGAGAGTATATGAATTTACATAGCATTTATCACCAATCTGGAATATATTTTCTTATATTTCTGCTATTGTAGCCAGGGATTTTACATCCTAGTTAACAATCCACAGTTCACATTTAAATATGGAATTGCTCTGAAAGCCAGTTGGTGAAAAAACTAAACAGAAGTTAGTGTTATTTTGTTTCCTTTAGAAAACAGAAGAGAATGCAAAGAAATATTTCTAGGATGCCTTTTGCACCAGGGTGTACCATTTCTGCTCTGCACTGGCTCATGAATTCTGCCATTTACATTTTTGCTGGTAAACTAATAAAAGGTCACTGAGCTGTGATAGTTTCCAGTTCAAACAAACAAAGTGCATTCACGTAGCGATGTGTCCATGGTTTTCATGCACTGCTTTGTCAGTAGGAGTTAACAAGGAGAGATGTGGTTTCCCTGTGTAGGGCCAACATTCCACTCATACCAGCAGAGTAATTCTACTGAGGTTATGATCATCCCTTCTGATGTTTCAAAGATTAAAATTGAGATGTGGTTGGCAGGCAGCAAAAGCCCAATATGTCTAAAAGGCACAGAACACTGATATAGGAGCTTAAATTAATAAAGTGATTCATTCCATTATATTAAGCCCCCACTTTTGACAGAGAATTCATGGAATTCCTTGTTTCTGCAGTGAACAGCTTTCAGCAGCAAAACTGACCAGACACCAAATTTCTGTATTATGTGCAACTTCAGGTTTAAAATTAGTGACGTCATAGCGTAAAAATCAGTATGATTGCAAGGTACGGGTGTGGATTGACATTGGAGCAGTAGGAAGATCATTTTGGCAGTAAGTTTTATTATAAAGATACTTAAACATTTGTCAAATTCCACCGATGCAAACCAAATATGGTATTGCTTGGAGAAAATACAAGCTTGGACTGCTGTCAACAGAACCCATCTTCAAAGAACCTGCATTTAAGGAGCACACCTGCATACAGCTTTATTCCACAATTCTAAGTTACTTGGCAGTTTTTAGTCCCTTTTACTCTCCATGTCCACACAGATTTGGAATCAAGTATTTTCCCTGCAGTGAGCTTTGTGTACATGCTTTGTGTATTGTTTTAGTTTTAAGTACTTGGCTGGTAGTAAGTTCACAGCGGTAGTATCATTTTGAACAAATTGACAAGGCTAACTTCTATCTCAGCAAAAAAGTGAAATAAAGCAAGCAATAAATATGAGCTAAAATAAGTTCTACAGACCCTAAAGATACTCTTTGCATGAAATGTCAAGTTATCTGGGGATACAACAACCCATTACCTTTAACTTCAAAAAGCAGGTATCTTCAATATGTCAAAATACTAAGTGAGTTTGCTTTCTAAAGCTGTTGTCCTCATTCTGGTATGTAGACAGCAAAATTAGGGAAACACCATAATTAAAAGGCTTCTGTAATTGTCATAAGAGTGTCAAGAAGAACAAGAACAACCTGAAGTCAATGAATTTCTGAAATACATAGAAGCTCTGTCAAAACATTGCAACATAGAGTTTAGAGAGAAAGGGAAAAGTAGTTTGAGTACAGAGTCTAAGCTATTCTTTTAACCAGGGAAAAAAAGGCAGTAGTCGTGTTGCCTGCAATAATGAGGAATGGCTCATTAAATTCAGGATTTCTTCCCTGTTTTCTGCAAGGCGTGGAAACAAAGTCAAATGCCTGTCCCTGGAAATGGCTGATTCTACCAGCAGCAAAATATTAAACAAGGCTTTTAGGCCTCAAAAAAAAAAAAAAAAAGAGGTTCCAAAGAAGGACAATGTTGTTCTCTGCACTTTTTGGAAAAAAAAATATTGGTCTTTTTCTTGGTCGCCCTTGACTTGAGCAAGACTCCTGATAGAGCCAAAACATTTCCCATTCCTCATCCTGAGGCCCAGGCAACCCTAGGCCTGAGCCCCTCTGCTCTTTGGGGGATCCGGCCCTCTTTTGCTAACAAGGCAAAATACGTGCGAGAGGTAAAACATTTGCCTGGGAAAACAAAAGATTTCCTCTGGTCGTACAAATGAAGCACCAGCAGCCAGATATCACCCTAAATAAAAATAATAAAATGCGAACCACTCAGAGCCAAAACAAGATTAATGTTGTATTTTGAGAGCACAGGGCGGGGAAAGAGCTAGAAAAGGACTGCAGAAGGCTTTTAAGCCTTAGCTTCTAGCAAATAATTGGCAGCAAATGTCTAACAATTTATATGAGGGAATAAAAATATTCGCTGTGTGTGTATGTGTGTTGGCTTTGAATACCATGGTCACCCTCCAGCTAAGGAGCAGTTTACATCTGCCAGCCAGCAGCCAGACACCAGCAGGGAGTTGGCAGAGCCCTTATGGGCTCATTGTGTGCGAGTCCAGCCAGGGAGCAGTGCCAAGCCTCCTGCTCGGGCTCTCCCCAACAGCCAGAAGCAGCAACTCCCCTCCATGAGCTAAAAATGACCTCCCTACCTGCTGGCCAAGCCCAGAAAGGTGTCGAGCTTGGGTTTGTTCAGATGGACACTGCCCCCTGCACAGCCCATCATGTGGCTCCTCTGACTGTTGGCATATGGGCTGCTAGGGGCTCTTTGACCAAGGCTAAGAGATTTCACTCGAAACTTTTCACTGCCTCAAAGTTTCAGCCTATGATTTACGAGCTTCCAGCATTTAACTGCAGCCCTGATACGTAAAACAAAAGGAAGTTATCAGAAGAGTGTCTCCTCCTGCTACTGTTGCAATGGAAAAAACCACCAACCAAAACCCTGGAAATCTGGTGGAATTTTTAAATATTTATTTACAGACCAGACCAGCTCTTGTCCTAGGGCAAAGTCAAAGTCTCCATCTTCAAAGCTGTAGCAGAGGTAGAGAGGTGGTGGTACCAGAAGGAAAAGAGGCTCAGCTCAACCGACCTGGTGCAGTGACTCCATGAGGCAGTTTGCTTTGATTTGCTTTCTTCTGGTGAGGAGAGGGACCTGCTGCATATGAGCTTTGCTGGGTGGTGGCAGATTGTAGAGAGAGAGGAGGACATAGTGAGGTACCAGAATTTCCACAGGGTCAGCGAGGCATAGGGAAAAATAGATGGAGAAGAGGCCCTCCATTGAGCATGGGAAGTGAGCTGGAAAAGATGAGTTTTTTCTCTGCCCATAGGCCACCCAGACAGCTATATAGTGTGTATGAGGTAGTACTGGTGAGGAAACTTTCACAGCAACCAAGAGCCTGGTGATCAGAGCCCAATTCCAGTGACACAGCCTAGTCACTGCGCTAACAGGAATCTACCTTTTCCGTTCTCTGGGCATTTTAGAAAACACTTGTATTTATCTACCTGTCAAGTTACCTTTAGATGTTACCCACAGTCACAAAATGTGATTCATTAGTGTATTCATGAACTGAGGCAATCATAAACTTATATTTATGTTATACCTGGAAATAAAAAGCATCCAGGGTCCAGCTCTGTAAACACAAATGCTTTTTGTCAACTGATGTACAGTGTATCATAACATTCACAGTGATGGATGGATGTCCTTCAGTCACTCAATGCATTGATCCTAAGCAAACATGTTTATTCAGAAGTCTACAGCACACACCATTTTGTAATTCTGACGCGTGATCTTTTAAACAACTCAGGGGGAATTATATTTGCATTTTGTGAGTGGAAGATGAAATGGTGGCAGCAAGTCCATAATTAGTACTCTCTCTTTTGTTTCATTCAAATTTGATTTTTGCTCCCATTGTCTTCAGTCTCTAGGAAAAATTGTCTTAAGCTCAAATATGGTTCCAGAACCTGTTTTTACTGTCATGTTCATTTTATTCAAGTAAGTCCTTTGGAAGCGGGCAATGAAAAATCACCTTTAAACTAGCTAAGACATGAGGTGATCTATAGCTGAGATTTTCCCAACCTTGAAAGGATTTTTGTATTTAGAAATGGAAAAAAGAGAATAAAGTCAGATTTCAAGACAATAGAAAAACATGAAGTTTTAATGAGGGTTTTTTTTTTTTAGTGTTGCAAATCGCAAGAGTCATGAGGCAAGCAAAAATTAATGAGATTGGCTTAAACATCAAATTTTACATGTGATACATTTGGAATTCTTTGTATTTGTGTCTGGTTTTCAACCTTGGGTCTTCTTTAGAATAATGACGGCTATAAAATAGAGAATCTCCTGTATCTAAGGGAAATGATGTGAAAGAAAAACATAATGTTACAATGTTCTGTAAACAGAAGCATTATCTAAAGTTTGGAATTGTGGAGTAAGTTCAGTGCTAGAAAATTGTGATATGAGATAATTTGGACTTATCATCATCAGAAATGCTGATGTTGGGTTCTAATATTAAAAAAATATTCATTTTGAATGTTTTGGGATTTATCTATAAACTAATTTTGTGGGGCGACGACACACATTGCAGAAAATGTCCGAGCTCAAACATCATAATTAATAAAAAGCGCTGTGATTTATTTTTGTGACTAACCTTAGTCAGTATTATAGTCTGTAGAATTTCGGAGACTAGTACATGCTTTGTAAGCACAGTGAGTGAAAAATATCATGGGAGCAGAGAAGTTCATCCTGATCACATGGAGTTTCTTATGTTCAGAGCAAAAGGGTTGTAAGCGGAAAGGGTCAGACACCTCACATCCTGATGCTTTTTTTGGGAGCAAGAACTATGCTGGCTGCAGATTTCACCCAAGTTCCACAGGTTTCTACAGCTCCACTCCTGAGAGGGAACCCTCCAGAGGGCAGAAAAATTAAGTTTAAAACATAAAATAAAACTCCTTGATCTGAATCCCTCTCTATGTGGATAGGGAGATAATTTAGAAGTATGTTGTGAATGATGTCAGCAAATGTATAGAGGAACTGGATAAGTGATGAGACAATGAATAAGTAAGGAAGGAATGGGTGGTAGGTCTGATTTGAAAAGGCATAGCTCAGAGCTGCCGTCTTACAGCCTTAACAGGACTCCCCAGGAAAAGAAGCAGGAGAAATACCTGAGTCACCTGCAAAATCAGCTGTTGTCAAAGCTCAAATCTTTTGCTACCTTTTCTTTCTTTCCTCCTGTTTTCTCTTTCATCTGCATCTTTATGCAAGGATTGTAACAGGTCTCTGAAATATACTGCTAGCCCTAATTCCAGTCTAATTAAGGTTTGCTTGCTTGCTTGTCTGGGAACTCATGGTCTCTTTGAATGGAGCTTCTAGACAGTCAGAGGAACACCTCCAACTCTAGTAGAATAAATTTACCACACAATCCCTAAAAAGGCTTGGTCTAGTGTTTACTGCCCAATTCATCTGGGATAGCTGAGGCAGCTTTCACCCACAACTATCCCATCTCTCCTCTGCGGCTGAGCAAGACAGATATCTGAGTCACCTCTGTTTACAATTTGTCCTATAGTCAGAAACTGGTAGTGGCTTTACGTTAATGCTAATCATGTGTTAACATATCATGCTGGAAATTACAACAGTGGAGGATTGGTTGTCAATCCAATTCAAATATCTTTTTTTATTGTGGTTGAAACTTTGGTCAGGATGGGCACCTTGGACAAGGGCCACTTCCCGACTAAATCTTCTTCTAAACAGGCATCAAAGTCCAGATTTAAACAGTCTTCAGCTGAAGTCAGTAATACTCAGATCTTAAACTTATTAAGTTTGCATATTTCTAGATAAGGCAACTTTGCAGGAGGGCAACTTACAAATTATTTGAATCCAGTTTTTAAATCATCCTCTGGAACACAACTCCTCAGGACTAGTAGTGTGAAGAATCTATGTTTATTCTGTACCAAAGGTTCCCATGTGATATATTTTATTTATTATCTGCATCATTTACCTGTAGTATCATTCACTTGGGACTGCCAGGGAGTGCATTGGACCCGCATTTGAAAGCGGTGTGGTGTACTGCAACTGTCCAGTTCTTTAACTGATTTCCAAAGTAGTGCAATCTAAGCTTGTCATCTTAGACCTGTGTTTCTTCTATATTGTTGACACCCTGGAGTAGAGTGTAGCCTCCTTTATAGCATAAGGTTATAAAAAAATATCCAAAATGATAAATAATCCTAAATGATCCAGAAATTCCACTGTTGAAGGTAACACCTGCTCCATTTGCATCTAGGTACAATTTAATGAGGTTCAAGATTTCAAGCCTTCAAGACACTTCAAAGAATTAGATTTGTGTATGAATGCAGGTAATTATGGCTAATGAGTTTAAAAACAAAAGAAGACAATAATTTAGTTAAAAGTATTTGTGGGTAAGACTACTTATTTCTTAGTGCCCATGATCAGCTCTGTAATTTGGTTTATCTCCTGTTGATACCTGTAAGACTTCCATAAGTAAAGGGGAACCTGGTGACAGACAAAATCACTGCCAACAGAGAGTTGCTTTGAGCACTTAAGCGAGGGAGAAATCACACAAGTTTTCTTTTGTTCTCATCCTTTGGTAACAGAACAGGGAGATACACTATAGCAAATATACAGAGAAGGAGAAAGATCTTTTATCAGTACAAAAGGAGAAGAAAGAGGATACCTACTCAGCGTCTCTTGGGAATAAAGGGTTAACTGAACCAAATCACAAAATGGCCTGGGTTGGAAAGGACCCCAAGGATCATCACAGGTAGGTCCACCGACTTCCAGGCCTGGATTTAGATAAGGTTGCCCAGGGCCCCATCCGACCTGGCCTTGAACACCTCCAGGGTTGGGGCATCCCCCACCTCTCTGGGCAGCCCGTTCCAGCACCTCACAACTCCTTCTGTGAAGAACTTCCCCCTGATACCTAACTTAAACCTTCCCTCCTTTATCTTAAACCAAACACCAGATTTAGCAGGCATGACATGCATGACTATTGTTTCCTGCAACATAAAAAGGGAAAAGTGCTTTTTTAAATGGTGAAGAAATGAATGAATGAAAACGATTTGTTGTTCAGAACAAATGATAAAATGGCTAACATGAGAACCTGCCTGATTCTGAATATAAAGATTAAAATAAAATCTCACAAAAATCCCAAACCCACAACATGGTAAAGAAAACTGCAAGTGTTACATGTTTTGGACTACCACAAAGCCCTGAGAAGGACAAGGCAGTAGTACTGAACACAGATAAATTGGGGATGAAATTGCAGTTGCTCCAGCTCCATCAGTTGGTCAATGGCCTTCAGTGACACCAGCTGCAGACTTTTCTGCAGAAAGCTGAGAGAAAACTACAGGAAGGTTTTTTCCTCCCATTAGCCAACAATGAAATTAAACCCCTTAAATCTTTTTCTTTTGATGATTTTTATGACCTCGTTACCTCACCAGTGCTTACAGTAAAGGGTACTGTGCAAAGTGAAGTTCCTCTCTGGAAACAACAGCGTTACTCAGGTAAGGTGTTTTTGTAAGAAAGACAGTCTTGCAGTCAGAGTGTGTTACAATGCATCCCAAAGTGAATGGAAACCCACAGCTCTCAAAAAAAAAAAAAATCCATTCTGCTACTTGTTCTTTCTCCATAAGTAAGAAAATAAAGTACGAAATCACTCTTCTAGTGACGCACAGTTCAATATGGTTGAAGTGTTATAATGTGTTACTTGAGTCATAACTGACAGGGTGCCAGCCTTACATTTGTTAGAGCAAACAGAGATCAGCTTTAAATTTCCATGCTGTTATGCAACCGTGCTATTACTTAAAGGACTACTTGTACTCAAACAAGAAAGGCCATCTACCTTCCTGTTACAGTGTTGATATAATTGTCTCTACTACAGACACGTTTTCACAACACACTTATATATTTAAATACACACATACACTGCAGCTTTTTAACTGCTTTAAGGAAGTGCTGACTGCTTGGCCTTCAACTTAATGCCATTTCCTTGTTTCTCCAGAAATTTGAGACCTAGGTTTACTGGAGCTAATGAGGGAAAACGTGACCTCATAGTCCAGCTGATCATGCAATACAATTCTCTACCAATCTGTTGTCAGCAGGGCTGACACTAAAATCCAAGAAAGCAAGAACCATGTTTGCTGCTGCTAGTTTCTCAAGAGCTGATACCACTATAACTTGGCTCTCACTTTCATTAATAGGTTATTAACACAGTCACCGCATTTGCCTGGTCTCTTTTGGCTTTGTGGGAGGTATCTGCTTATAGCACAGCATACGAAAACCCCCACTGCCATGTGGAAGACTGTGAACAAAACTGCCTCATTACTACTAAGAGTAAGCTGGCCTCCAGATTTCCTTGGGCTACTTTGCAATTCAGAAATGACAGATCCTAGGGTCTATGTCCAGGATGGCACAGGAAAAGGTTGTGCCTAGGTGTCAGCATCAGTCAGAGGACAGGCCAAACTGACAGAGCCTCCTGAAACGCGGAGAGGGCTGGCCGTGGGCAGCTGCTGGCCTTTGGGTTCTGCAGCAGCCGGCTGACTTCCTTTCAGAGCCCGAGTCAAGCTAGCAGGGCTATTCTAGCTCAGCTTATCAGAGGGAATCATATGAATAATGATTAATCACTCAAGTATTTATCACTTCAGCATCATTTCTGCATACTATTATTGGGGTTGCACCTTCACTAATGTAGCTCAGGAATGACTGGAGCTGACACTTGGGGAGCATCTTTCAGCAAAGAGCTTAAAAAGCTTGAGAGTCTGAATACTGACAACAGGTGAGGCTGCTGTTGGCTTGGAAGCAAAGAGAGGAACAAGCCGTGACAGCTGTGAGAGAAAGCAGAAGCGACACAATTTGATATCATCTCCAGGCTGCCCCTTCAGGTCATCTCTGCAGATCCAGGGCTCTTCATCCCTCATGATCTGAGATGGGAAGGAGGACTGTGGCAGGGAATGTGGGCAAAGGGCCTGAACTCGTCTGCCCTGAGGCATGTGCGGCTCTGGCAGTGATGTGATACTGCTTGTACAGCCCCCGGAAATGTAGTCCCCGGATGGCTGGGCTCCATCTTTCCACCTCACCATATGCTCCCCCGTGCAAGAATGTGTGATGTCTTCTTTTGTCAAGGAATCCAAGGAGGTTTGTGTGTCACCTTCTTCAGCAAGGACAGTAGTGAAGGCATAAAGCAAGCAGAAAGTCAAATGGTGGTATCTGTTTGGGTCACAGAGTCTCAAGCTCATGTCTGTCCTTTGTTTTTTTCAATCCAAACACTGGCAGGGATAATTTCTTCTGAGATGATTGTGTCATGGGACTTTTCCCCTTCTTTTGCTTTTGTTGGAGTGCAACATTCACCTGATTTATCCTTTGTCAAACCTGCTCAGGGACAGCCAACTCTGGGAAAATTCTGCTATCATACTGGTATTTCTGGATTTCTCTACAGCCTCTCCATCAGCATAGGAGGTCTATGCCATTTTATTTCTGTGTGTCTGTCTAGGCAAGTCAGCTGCAATCATTTCTCCATCTCAAATCCTTCTCTAGCCTTTCTCACTAGCTGCTTTTGGTGCAGACTAGAAGACTTTTCTCTGACCCTACTGTAATAGGCTTTCCTTCCCTAATGGATACACTGGCTGGTACATTTTGAAAGAATAACACTACTTTGTCCAGTTTTTTAAGAAGTGGAAACACTTGCTTGAGGAGCCCCGTCCCATGGGTATGTTGTAGGTGTGCACTAGTAATGCTTAACAGATTAGGATTATGTGCAGCGAAGATGAGTATCTGGATTTCCCTCACACTTGTGAGAATGGAGGTGTTTACAGAGGGTGAGCAGGAAATGCATGGAGTTCCCATCAGGAAGCTTGTAGCTCCCAAAATGGGAATAAAAATTTGCAGGTTTGGCCCTATATATTTGACTAGTTTTGTTGCTGTTGTTCTTATCCCTAAGTCCCGCCTTAGTCTTATATCTCAGACTTGTAATAATGCCTTTCTGTGACAACTATCATAAGAATAGGAAGTTTCTACCAGTTTCTACATATAGTGAGCTTCTACCAGAAGCTTACTGTCAGCCAGAGCTTTGTGGAGATGTGACAATGAATGTCATAGCAAATGTGAAACAGCAGTATGACCAACTTCGTATTATAAGAAAAAGGTCATCAAGCCATCAATTAAACAAGACAAATGAAGTACCACTGTCATCCAGCTTTATCATCTGTCCAGGTAATCCTTGGTTCCCAAAGACAATCTCAGTCCCCTTCTCTGCTGCCACTCACTGACATCTCGTCCTCATAGGAGGAAGGCAACTTGAAATTCTACCTTTCTCCAAAGCTGAGTTCTATTAGATAATCCAATGCCTTCCTCACTGTGGGTCACATTGAGGCAGCTGTTACAAAGTCCATGCTCTCAAAGCACCATGTGACCAGAAGCTTGTCTTTTTCCTTTCAAAACACAAGCACAGAGCAGGAACAGAATTTTCTGGTGTGATTTAAAGGTCAGAAGCTATCAATCAGCCCTGTGTTTGTGTCTGGATGCTCTCTTGCCTGCACAAACCAACGTGATGCACAGGTAGAGCATGCCATGGTTACTCTTCTACTGCAGGCTACAGCTGGTGTTCAGCATCCTTCAGCTGGAAAGGAATGGGTTATTTAGTTACCCTTTTATCGTGGTGTCTCCAGAGGGGATCTCGCAGACCATCAATACAGCCTTCCCTCCCCTCTCATCCTCTCAGCATGTGATCTGCAGTGCCCTGAGATGCCCCCATCACATAGCCACATGCACTCACATCTGACACATGAGTCCCGTGCCCTGGACCCCTGCCACACATCATTTGACCCAGTTTGGGGTATCTCATACTCAGTCGTGGAAGTAACTGCACAGCCTGTACCGTATTCTTGTGAAGACTGCTTAAGCTTGTGGACAGAATTAATTTCACAAGATATGGCATGTACAATTTATGCTGCTCAGGGTACGTGTACATATCAAAATACAGCTGTCTGTAAGCGTTTGTGCGTGCTTGTCTGGGGATAACTGAGTGCAGAACCAGGATTTGGTCTTAGGGCAAAAGTAAGAGAAGCACTGCCCAGGAGGCATTTAAAAAAATATGACTCTTAATAAAGTGATGATAGTCCTATTTTTAATTTGGCTTCTGTGTCTGCTCCATAATGATTTTTCATAACGATTTATTGGCCCTGGCTTTTTACTGTGCTCTTCCTGCTAACACTTTGGTTCTGAAATTTAGTGCTTTATAGCTGTCTTCTTGGGAGAAATATCAAAAAGTGGCTTGGGTTAGCCAGATTTTTTTGGCTGTCTCATTTCTGCTTGGCTCAGGGCTTACTTATTAGACATTTCCACGTTCGTCTCCCAGGCAATGGAAAAGCTATACATTCAAAAATCTGGCACATTCACAAAGATGTGCACCGACATTCGGGAAACATTTCCTAGGGTTGTAGTTGCTTGAATTTCAGCCCCTTAATTAGCAGTGTGCCTTCAAGAAGACATTTTCAGGGTTCTTTTCACTGTTGAGTCTTCTATCTGAAAGGCTTCTCCCAAAATTAGATTTACTGTGGAGCCTAATTTGATATGTCCATGGATTTCCAGACCAGTTGTCTTTTACCACTCAGAATTTTTGTCCTGGTTGGAGAAGACTCTATTGATCAGTAATCATTTTTCATGCAGAAGTCAGGCATTAAGTAAAGCCACCATAACCAGTACATGTTGGCCTTTCTCCATGTAGTATGCAGTCAGTAGCTTATAAGTAGTCAATCTGACGCTATCAAACCCAATAGACTTTGTGTGTGTGTGTGTGTGTTTGATCATCAGCAGGTCTAACGTGTCCGAGAGGCATTGACCTTGGGATGCTTGCTCTGCATGATAGGTGTGCAGAATTCCTTGGGAGAGAAGTACAGAAGCCTTCCCACATCCTGCCATCCTTAAAAGGTTTTGTCTAGACAGGAGGACATTTTTTGGCACAAATGTTCTCTTGAATTTTAATTTTGCATGCACATAATTAGAACTCCGGTGTTATAATTTCAAGCAGGCCATGCTACTTGTAGAGACCTGAATCACACTCTTAGAGGCCACTGGGAAACGAAGAGAAACTAAAATGCTGACAAGTCAGCATAATATCTTAGAAGAAAAAAATAGAAGCTAACATAGTTTTAAATACAATGCTAATTAATACAGGTACTGGAAGCTGATGAAGGAACCTGATCCTCTTTCACAACACTGTGCTGTCAGACTGATTGACACCAACTGGATGCACACGCACACACTCTTTGGCTTTGGAAAATATTTTCTAACACTTTTAACATCAGAAAGTTTTCTTCATTTAAGTAAAGAAATGGGAGCTTTCAAGGAGAAAAAAAAAAGGAAAAAGGGGGTTGTTATTGTCAGCCTGCCACATATTTCCTTTTGTATGCCATGTGCGGTACAACTGTGTGTGGTGCCAAATAGGGTCCCCAAAGTGGAGTGAGGAGCTAATACAGATTAAAAAGATAGAGTTTTCTGGGTATTTTTCTGGGTTATCAGTTTCTCAGCCTTCTTCACTGTGCAGCTGTACAATGGGAGAGCATACGGATGGAGAGATATGCATGTGAACTTGCTCTGACACAAAAATAAATGTTCATCTGAATTGGGTTCTTAGTCAATTTATCATTCAAGCAAGTAAACTAGTTCATTACATTGGATGTGCTGTGCTCCAACTATAAAAAAAAATCCTTATCTCCATAGTAAATACTCAAATCTAGGAACTCAAACTTGATTTATTTTTTACTTGGTACAAATACAGCTGACATAATCATGTAGCTTTGTAGACGTGCTTGAAGAAACCACATATGCCCTAAATGGCTTTAGGACTGTAGAAGTATAGGAATTCTTATTAAAATCTAACATCAAGACTATATAAGTAATAAAATTCTTAACACAGTCTACCTATTTTCTTGCTATTCCTTTATTCCAGAATGACTCCTCTATACAGAGAGTCTAATTTGGAATAGAAATTATTTTGGTTTAGGCTATTTACCCAGCTTTGTAAGTAGAGTAATTATTCTGGAACATGCTCATTTACATTTTGGATTAGTGCCTGCAGAATGGCTCAGAGGAATAATTATTTTGGAAGAGCTATTCTGATCGATTTCTGCATCTGAGGACCTGCAGACCATATGTGTCACCAAAGGCAGTCCAGAACTCCACAAAGCACTAATTGAGGACTTTCACTTAAAAGGCTTCAATATTATTTGATCTAATATTTAGAATAAACTATTTCTAGGGAAAAGAAAGGCAGTTATCACACATTTAGGGCACTATTTGTAAGATGTCTAAATAGAGTATGCAATCATCAGTATGCCTAGCATCAGAATTTCAGTGCAATACAGAGGAAAAGTATTTGCTTACAATATGCTGTTAGAGTCTTGATGGTCTCTGTGAAAAATACTTTCTGCCATGACACCAGGGTTTTGACGCTAAACTGTAACACTCAGAAGAAAGATTCAGCTTATTCTGGTGTGTAGGCTTTTACTGATGTGGTCAACAAGCTAACCGAGAAGCCCAGACCAAGTTCTTCCACACAAAACATAGGATGCCACACTACTACCCCACAGTAAAAATGTCCACCAGCACAGAGCCAGTAAGAAGTGACTTTCTGTGTCCAGTAACACTCCCTGACAGCATGTCACTCACTACTGTTGTCACAATATTATATTTCCATCAAGCAACAAGAACAGTATGATGATTTCTAGCTTATTTGTGCCCCTACAAAATGATAAGACTTTGTATACAGTATCTCTCTGCATTCCTACCATGGCTCACATCATTTCTTCCCACAGAAAAAAAAACAAGGTAGCATATGCCAGGAGCAAAAATCTCCCAGGAGATCTTGTTGTGGAGAACTCCTCGTTCCACTGGGATGGAAGAAATGTTTGTCCTACAGGAATGGTTGCAGAATCCTCCCCAAACAGTGTACTTACCAGAAACTCAAGATTTACACCAGTAGGAAGGAGAAATCAGAACCTATTCATTAGTTGTTCCATAATAGATTTAAAAATACAAACTTGCAAGGTCACTTACATAAAGCCTGCAATACCATATGCTCAACACATTCCAGAACACCAAACACATGAATCACTGCAGTTATATTCATAAAAATACTCTTCTACTCCCCCAGCACATCACACAATGATGTAGTTACAGGAACTTTTTTTTCAGGTGGCAGCTGATATAAGAAGTTCCTGCATTTGCTGCTGATTCCTGTCCCATAGCTATAATTGATCGCTTCCTCAGTTGTGCTAGTTTAACTCCATGGAACTGTGCCAGCCACCATATTGGGTTAAAAAAAAACCAAACAAATCCAAAACCAAACCAAACCAAACAAAACCCCACCATTACTTTTTGCAAGTTATTTAGAAAAAAGCAACCCCAAAACCAAACCCAAACCCATTTGGGTTATTTCAGTGATGTAGCTGTTGCTTCGGCACCGCAGGAGGTGATCTGCTGCTGCTCAGTGATAGCAATGAGAAGCCAAAGGTGGGGAAGGCAAGAGCTCTCAAGCCAGCTTTGCAATCTGAGACATTGGCTTGATCAAGCTGGATTCTGAGAGAACAGCAAGAACAGGGATGTAACTGAGCATGTAACCAGAAAGGGTCCTTTCCAGAAACATTTGCTGTTTTTTAAACATTGAAGAAAATTGATAGCTGTAGGATAACATGTCTATGTAAGAGTGACAAATCTAGGAATGGCCCAAGCCCTAAGTGGAAGGGATATGTGAGTAGGGCTGGGACCACCATGAAGGGGTATGGAGCTTCTTTAATTATTAGACATTCTGAAAAGTCTTTTTAAAAAATCTCTAACAATAAAAAAGCAAACTGAATATTATCAAAAAACTTTTTTTTTTTAATCTGGACTCTACTGAAATGCAATTTTTACCCCAGCCCTTTTGAAAAGCTTTTTGTGTATACGTGTATATTCTGTGTGTGTGTGATGTGTGCATCTATACAAATTGTATGAATCCCCATCTGCATTTGCATTATTTGCACAAGCATTCAGACTCAGTAAACTTGTGGGATTTTTTCCTTGCTTTCACTGGACAGACAAGAAAGTCAAGAAAGCCTTGGTGGATCCAACAAAATTAAGCAATCCTTAAATAAGTACCGGTGAAAAACGAAGCAAACCAAACCCTCAAATGCATTGGTATTTAAAATGAGGTCAGTTGGCAGACAAATTTCCAATGCAACTGACGTACTAATCAATACAGAAGAACTGTCATCTGTTCCATAAAATGAATTCAATTTGCTTAAGAAAGCCGTGGTGTTCTGAATATTGAATGCAAAATACATGTGTGTGTGGAGGAGATGGGATGCATCCATGAACCGTGTGTCAGATTGGAGGTTTTTTCCAAGATATTGCTTCTGCAAGAGGAGTTAATTTATGTGGTAGAAAAATAAGAGGGGGAAAAAAAGTATGGTTTTATGTGTAAGGTATATATATATTTATATTATGGTTTTAAGGCTCTCAGTGTGTTGCTGCATATTGTTTTATGAAAGCAGGAATGTTAAAAAAGCCTCTCCTCTGAAAATTTAAATGGTACTAGTAAGAAAGCTAAGACATTTACTGGTTAAGTTCTGCTTTAACTTAACTTTTCACTGCTTTTAGAAATCAAACAGTGGGAATTATGGGAATTAGTAATTTCTTTTTTCTCCCCTTTGATGGCTAGCAGTTTTACTGCAATATGCATCTTGTAAACTGATCTTTTTTCTTCTGCATTAAGAAACTAAGAGTTTACAAAGTGGGCTCACAAGAAGCCCTGTTTCAGCAAACAGAATGGAAACAGCAAGATGCTGTTTCCACGCTGGCACAGCATTGCAGGCTCTGATTTAGGAGTGGGAATGTCACAGTGAGGGGTAGCTGATGTGACCCCACTCAGCCCTCTGCCCTGCTGCTTCCAAGAGTGGAGTTTGCTCATCCGTATGAGAAGGTAAAGGGGAAACCTTACTGCTGTCTACAGCTACTTCATAGAAGTGAATATGGAATCCCAGAATCACAGAATGGTTCTGGCTGGAAGGGACCCCAAGGATCATCGAGTTCCAACCCCCCTGCCACAGGCAGGGCCACCAACCTCCAGGCCTAGATCTAGACAATGTTGCCCAGGGCCACATCCAGCTTGGCTTTGAACATGCCCAGGGTTGGGGCATCCACCACCTTTCTGGGCAGCCTGTTCCAGCACCTCACAACTCCTTCTGTGAAGAACTTCCCCCTGATATCCAACCTAGACAAGGATCTCCTGGAGAGAGTCCAATGGAGTGCCACAAAGATGATTAAGGGCTTGGAACATCTCTCCTATAAGGAAAGGCTGAGTGAGACAAGGCAATGGTTACAAATTGGACCACAGGAGGTTCTACACCAATGCGAGGAAGAACTTCTTCACAGTGAGTGTGACAGAGCACTGGAACAGGCTGCCCAGGGGGGTTGTGGAGTCTTCTTCTCCAGAGATATTCAAGACCCATCTGGACGCCTACCTGAGTGACCCCCTCTAGGGAACCTGCTTTGGCAGGGAAGGTGGAATTGATGATCTCTGGAGGTTCTTTCCAAACCCTGCAATCTGTGAAATTCTGTGAAATATAAGCCTTCCCCCCTCTAGCTTCAAATCATTCCCCCTTGTCCTACCACTATCTACCCTTGTAAAAAGCCAATTCACCTCCTGTTTATACCTACAGAGATATCCAAAGCTCGACTAAATAAAGCCCTGATCTTGATTTTAGGCAGGTGAGTTGAAGGAGACTACATCCAGTGGTCTTCCCTGTCCTCTGTCCTCTGATTCTGTAGTCAACAAATCCTTTTGTGAAGCAACCCTGCAAGTGCTGCTGAGTAATGCTAGGTAGCTGCTACTGGCTTGGATTTACCTGAGAAGTTTAGACAGTGACCTCAGGCTGTCACACAACTGAAGAGTGGAGTTGAGTTCAAGGAGCTGATGGAACATCAGAGTTGAAGCAATCTCTTCAGGTCTCCTCAATTATACCTCCCTTTCCTAGTCAGATACAGCTCAGAAGGGTCCCACTGCAGTCTCTTGTCTTTATCTCCTTCTCCTTTAGGACTCTCAGCTGCTGAGCTGTGGACATTATGGGTATTTATTTTCAGTCTTCCTACACACAGATCCACAATTTGAAAGTATATCCAGATAACTTGTATCAAGAAAAGAAAGCTTACTTCTCTGTAGATATTCTACTGTCATCACTTTTTTTAGCCTCAGAGCTCTTTCCTACTTGGTCTTCTGCCTTCTGTTTCTTTCCATTCATAGAGCCAAGGCAGTAGTCTGGGCTCTTATTACCCCAACTGTCTCAAAGTCCTCTTCTCTGGCCTGGACTAGAGCTGCTAATACCTGTTCTAAATATCGCTTCAGAGATCGCTTTGATTTATCACTATGACAACGTCATCCTCAGTGCTGCATCCCAACATGGCTTCAGCTTTCTCCATTGCTTTTGTGGTTTAGCCCTGGATGGCAGCAAAGTCCAACACAGCCACTTGCTCCTTCCTGGCAGGATGGGGGAGAGAATCAGAGGGGTAAAAGTGAGAGAAATCTCATGAGGTGGGATAAAGACAGATGGATAGGTAAAGCAGAAGTCATACACACAGGCAAAGCAAGACAAGAATTCATTCCCTACTTCCCATGGGCAGGCAGGAGTTCAGCCATCCCAGGAAAGCAGGACTCCATCACACCTAACAGTGACTTGGAAACACAAATGCCATCACTCCAGATGCCGCTGCCTTTTCCTGATTCTTCCTCTTCCCCAAACCATTTATAAGCTGGGTATGACATCGTATGCTATGGAATATACCTTTGATGAGTTGGGGTCAGCTGACCTGGCTGTGTCCGCTCCCAGTTCATTGTGCACCCCCAACCATCCTACTGGTGGGGTGATGTGAGAAGCGCCAAAGAGCTCGACTCTGTATAAGCACCACTCAGCAAGAACATCTCTGTATTATCAACACTGTTTTCAGCACATTCCAAACAATACACAGCCCCATATTAGCCACTAGGAAGAAAACGAACTCTTTCTTTGCTGAATCCGGGACAGTTGCATCAGTCACTTAACACTGGTCTTCACATCCCATCTATGGAGAAATCACTCCACTGCTGAACTGCACTGTCCTCCAGCATGGGGCTCCAGCAGTTCATAACACTAAGCATCAGGTTCACGAGGGGAAGTGGAGAGTTGTACCATATACAATATTAGATAGGGATGGAACCACTCAAGCCAAGAGTGTAATAGTCAAATAGGAACTTATGTTCTGAAAAAGAATGGCAATGGCAGCTTCCAGTTCTGTGCAGTGTTACATATGTGTGTGTAAATGTCTGTGTTTGCTATGGACCGATACAGGAACGTGCAAAGCCTTCATACATACTGCTTCTGAGCTGGGCTTGACGGAGTGGTGCATTTGGCTATGATTCAAGATGTTGCTTGATATTTATATGCTATTTTACATTGAAATATGATTGTATGCTTTTAGATTTACAAAACTCAAGTTCTGCCAGGAAATTCTTGCCTATAAAGCTATTTTAGGACTTTATCAGTTAAAAGGCTTAAGAGCTAAATTTTGTCCTCACATTGACTTAAATGGATACTGCGCATGTGTATTCAGAAGCAGGCTTTGGCCTTAACTTTGATTTAATTGTTTAGCATGGTTAGAATTGCATAGTTAAAAATCCAGGGTGATTAATGAGACTGGTGACAGTTTGTGAACTCCTAACATTTCTCTGATGCTTGGAAAAAGCTCTAAATTTTTTTATCTGACACATCATATAAACAATAACTTAAATCCCCATGCACTTTCTATTTGTCACAAATACAGATAATTTAGAAGTTTTAATGAAAAACTGAGCTCAAAAAGAAAATTTTCGCAAGCATATTTCCTTCTTTCACATTTTCTTACCAACCAGCTAAACAACTAAAACATTTTCAGCATTCAAAATCAAATAATCTTATCATTACACAGAATATTTGAAATATACCTGTTGGGGTTTTTTTCTCCCTTAGATAATTTTTTTTAGCTTTTTTGTAATATCCAGTGGAAAATATTTATTGTTTTCTAACTGACATGGAGACTTGAGCCAGAAGAGCAAAGGCACTTGGTCAGTAGCTGCTCCTGGCAGCCATCAAGAAGTTAGCAGCCCACTGAATCCCCCAGGAATTCAAGCTTTAAGTTATGAAAATAAATATATTTCCAACCCTGACCACTACAGAAAACACTGAAAATATGAACTGGGAGTAAATCAATGTATCGTTGCTTTACTCACTGTGCAGACAGCCTGAAATAAAGCCTGGAGAGATCGGAGTGACTACAGTAGACTACTAACTCAAAATCCTTAATATGATCATTCAAGTTTTAGCACCGACAGTCTTTGTTCAAAGACTGCCAGAACCTCCCCTGAACCTGAAAAGTATAACGCATTGATTTTTGCATCACTCAGAAGTCCAGCCATAGAGGCCTCGTTGCATAAACTGTTCATTAACACAGAACAAAAGGCTGGTCTCTGCCCTAAGGATCTTGCAGTTTAATTATGACTGGTGTCAGTGTGTATATAACAACAGAAAATAAATGAGCCTAAGTGTTCACTTAAGATTTCTCCAGGGAAGTGAGTTTAAGAGATGTCCATCTTCTTTCATCTCAGCTGCTTCTTTCTAGGATCAAAGAAGTGATCCCATCTAATCAACAATTTTTGTGCAGGGTTTGTGGGAGGTCAGGGACATTAGCTGGGATTATTTAACTTTTGGGGTCTGGAGCATACCCTTGCTGGGAGCTGGGTTAGCAAACGTGATGGAAGGGCCAGCAGTGTCTCAAAAGCACTTGATGGTCGGTCCATCACAAGAGTTTCTGGTGCAATGGAGTTGCTGCCTTTGGGGTTGCAATGGGGCATCTCTGCCAAAGAGCACAGCAGGACCACAGACACAATAAAAAGCAGTGTGCTGACTCCAGGGAAGAGTATCAGCACCTTTAGTGGTGTGTTTGCAGGGTGAAATAGCAGCAGTGAAAACACAGAGTATGTGCTGGAAACATAGCAGGTTGAAGTGAAGGTCGTAGTCTTCGACAAAAGGGAGGTGGGGATTAATGGTGTCTCACTACATGAGAAGATAGAGGCCAGAGAGCAAGGAAATGGGAACAGCCTGGAAGGTGAAGCCTAGTCACAGCATCACAGAATCACAGAATATTAGGAGCTGGAAGAGATCTGAAAAGATCACTCAGTCCAACCAACCTGCCCAAGCAGGATCATCTAGAGTAGATCACATAGGAACATGTCCTAGGTATAGGCTGCGTTATTTGCCATTGTCAGCACAATGCCTTGTGACTGATGTTAAATGCACAAGAGCTGAAATTCGGTGTTATTTCACCTCACAGCTATGGGCATGCAATATTTGTTTGCACACTTCATTATGAAATAAAGTGATGTCAATCTGCAGCAAGTTCATTATATTTTGCAGCAAAACAGGACAAATTTCAGCCCCCTGACGTATGGCAAACTGCACCCATATGACAATGTGCCAGCTATGGGACAGGACATCTTGCTCTTTTATTGTCATATGGATAAAGGAGCAGCACAGACTTTTCATTATAACACCTCTGACTTAAGGGGTAGTTGTTTTCACAGCGACATTTTTCTGTAGACTTGATACATAGAGTAGCTTTTATAAAAGGTAGAAAGAACTTCTCTCCAAGTGAATTATCTGTACACTCCAACTGGGCCTTGCTGAATCCCCCACATAATTGTTATGCTCTGTTCCACTTACAAAAAGCCCCTCTATAGACCACCACGAATTTATGGTACATGGCAGCTTTAAACTTGTTTGTAAAGGTTTAAAGACAGGAGTTGAATTCCCTGGATTAAAATTAATTTTAAATGCTTTAATGGGGTGAGCTCTCTTACTGAAGACTGATGTGCCTGCAGGCTTTATAAAACACTGGCATTCTAGGATGCAGAGATATTCTCTGAGCCAGGTTGCTAAAGGATATCACACACCAATGGCAATTACCACTCTCCCTTTTGTGGTCACATACGATGCCATAAAATGGGCCCCAGACTTCCTTATTTAATTGCTTGGTTTCTTTTCATCTTAAGCACAGGGCAAAAGAAATGCGTTTCACTCACCCTTGTAAAACAGCGCACACTTTCTTGCTGCTATGCCTTTGAAATATTGCACATGACAGAGAATATTTAGAGAATTTCATGAATGGCAGAGACTTGCAAGCCGCCTTGTCCTGGGGGTATTTATTGGCACAAAGCTTTGGTGGCATCATGCTTCAGTGATACTGAAGAGGTAGGACAAGTTTGTGCTGGTGGGTGTGAGCATGAGTGCACCACTTCAGAAGGGTGGCTTCTGAAGTCTGCTAGCCTGGCTACCAAAGGACCTTGCAATTAATGTGCGTGTCAAACATTTGCATACTTTTCATTAGACTGTTTTGAATTAAGATAGACAATAATACCATTTTGCAGCACTATTATCACCTTGTAACTTTAATTTGAGAGGTGATACAAGTCCCAGACCCTGGCATTATCTTGGACAAATTGTTTCATGGAAGGGACACATGTCATGCTTATGCCTCAGTTTACCCAGATGCGTAGTAGGAAGAGTAGAAATGATAGAAAACCTGTTATTCTCACTGAAAATGGTTGGAGAACCTGTGATGAAGGTACTAAGCTAGTGTGAAGTATTTAGTATTGTTAGGCAATTCAAAATTAATAAAAGGTGTTGAAACTTTTCACTAAACAACAAAAGATGCAGGGATTCCTAGGATAGATGAGTGACAAAGGGGCTGCCAAGACTAGCTACACCATGTCTCAACAGCCACCTGGCATCAACAGAAAGAGGGCTGATATAAGAGAGGTGGGGAGCAGAGGAGGGGAGGAAGGTTGGCCAGAGAAGGGAGTCAGAAAGGAGAACAGGTGAAATGAGATTCCTTTCTGTTGCATTCTCCACCAGCATGACCCAAAGTTGAAGTGCAGCCAATGCAGCTCTAGCTTGAGTGGTTGACATCAGATTGCTGCAAAGCAGTCTGCGCTGCACCTCCCTGGCCAGGATCTCTCTTCAGATGCAGAAAACCTTGGGGGAGAATATATTCTGCATCTCATAACCAGTGCCAGCGGTAAGCTGCCTTCCCTGACATCTCGCACTGACCCACATGTCAGTCCCCAATAGAGAAGGCTGCCGGTGCCATCACACATGACTGTCTGCCCTCAGCATGGCACCAGGACTTGGGAAACGCTGCTTCGAGGAATCGCTTGTCTTCCTCTTTTCTTTTTTCACCTACTGACTGAGCACAATGTGCTAAGTGGGCATTTTGCTCTTCCCACTGTGACTGAGCCACCAGCTTCTCTGGAGGAAGAGTCTGCAGGTCTCTCTGCAGGCCTGCCCTTGTGCTAGTCATGCAGGGAAAAATCTATGTCCCTCTGATCTCCAGGCAGCAGGATAACAGCAGTAGCGCCTACAGGGAAGAACAACAACAGAAAGGAAAGCTACTGTTGTTAAGACACACATTTTCACACCTCAGAAGATAAAGCTTCAGCTGTTAAAAGTTATGAAATAGTGGTTAATATTTGTTGATAATGAGCTCTGGACTAAAAGATAAATTAATCATTCTTTTTACCCATTTGGCATAGCAACAAAAAAGAAGGGGAAGAGTACACCCACAGTAATAAAGTTACAGGCTTTTAAAGTCTGTAATCACTCTGTTTTGCACAGAATGAATGAATCAGAAGCTCAATGAGTTACAGAGAAGAATTTCAGGGGAAGCATGAAAACAGTCCTCCTCCGTAGCTGGATAATCTCACTAATGCCTGGAAAAATTAGACCTCCATATTCTAAGATTGAATACTTCCTTTCATATTCCTTCCTATACAAATTCATATGTCTGTTCCCTAGAACATGTTGCTGCTAGACTACCAGTTGTTTTTCTTGTGCTAAAGAGGATTCAGAGGAAAAAGCATTTAAAAAAAAAGAGGCAAAGGCAACCAAAACCTTCAATGCTTAGGTCACTGTTCCCTCTCTGTTAGCGGCAGCGTCAGGATGTTAAGAGCCCACCTTTAATTGCTCTCACTACTAGAGATTACTGTCCTAGACACCTCTTTGCTGAGTTACTTGGATAGTTGGTCCCTGACCCACATCGATCAAAATGAGCCAGGTTAAAACTGAAATAGGGCAACAAGTGCCTTCACAAGCAAATCTTTGCAGAGGACAGTGGTGGGGTTCACCAGACATTTCCACCGTGGCAATGCTGCTGTCGGCAGAGGATGCCTGGCCAGCCTCTCAGAGCTGAAAACTGTGGGGACCTGGCCGTCTTCAAAGGGAAGGTTTATATTACTGAACCTGTGCTGTGCTCAGCCCAGGGGTACCGAACAGGCTGGCACCTCATGGGTGTGAGAGAGGAGCGCATACAATTAACTCCTCTTGGTGATATTTTCATAAGAGAGTAGTTGCACAGAACATAAATGTATATTTTTGGGAAAGCTCAGCCATGAAAATATGACTGCTAATAGTTAACCCAGTAGATGAAAACAGAAAGTATATTTCTCAGTCTAATTTTAGTGTGGCAAGCTGGCGACAGAGCTCCAGCTAAAATATAACTGCACCAGGAATGTAATTCTGCATTTCACAGTGCTTCCTTAAAACAAGAACTGATATCTAGAACAATCTTTTGAGGAAATCATTTTGCAGTTGAAACGGCTGAGGAGCTTCTCTAGGATTTTTTATTTGTGGTTTTTTTTTTTTTTTTTACACACTACATATCTCACACTTCATATCGTATTCAGAGCTTTGCTGTGCTTGAGGGACACGGAGGTGCTAGTGTCCAAGAGGACCACTTGTAGGAATATGTACCATCTTTTATTAAGCCAGCCAGTAAAAGCCTGCTAGCCCTTTGGACAGGCATGCCCTCCTCAGGCCTGAAATCAAAACTTCTTCACTGCCTTCAGTACATGTTTTGCCAGGATTGGATAGGCGTGGGCAATGGTTTCTGCTATAGATGAGAATGAAAGACGACTGATCAACCACTCGTCAGCTAACAGAAAGAATGCCTGCAGAGCGCGGGAGGAGAGGAGAGGAGAGGAGAGGAGAGGGGAGGCGCCGAGGGGTGCGCCCCAACCCTTCTGCAGGTGTGTCTCCCAAGAAGACAAGCGTGGTTCCCTTTGTATATGAGTTTATACCACACTATATACCTGTCATCTTTGGGGGTGACTTTGCAGGTCTGTGCAAATTCATTTTTTAACGAATTACTAACCCTGTAGCATAAAGCAAGCATTAGCTTATTATGTCTGATGGCTTACTGAGGTGAAACACAGGAGCTCGGGTTCACAAAGCCTGATTTGGTTCCCGCCTTCCTCACCACAAAGGCCCTATCCTGTGAACTTCTGCAGAATTTATTTTCTCTCCAAATTAGCTGCCAGGCCTCTTCTAAAGGATGACAGATACAGGCCGAAATGTCGAATTCTTCCAAGCTACAAGCTCACACCCCTTCCCATGCCACATGCACATGAGGGGTTTCCAGATCTGGTGATCCAATGTGCAGGGGAACTGCCGTCACAGGGACAGCACCTTGTGCATTGGGACAGAACAAACTGAGGTCCAGCTGAAAGATCAGCAAAAGCCACCATAGGTGTGCCTGAAGGTAAAGCACACACTATAAACATCCTTCATTCACAGAATCAAAGAATCTCCTGAGTTGGAAGGGACCCGTAAGTATCGTCAAGTCCAACTCCTGGCTCCACACAGGGCCAGACAAGTCAGAGTATGTCACTGAGTGCATCGTCCAGGCACTGCTTGAGCTCAGTCCAGCTCGGTGCTGTGATCACTTCCCTGGGGAGCCTGTTACAGTGCCCGACCACTCTCTCAGTAAAGAACCTAAATGTTTAGCAGCAGCTAAACGTTCCTTTGGTCAGTAGCAGCTGTAGCACCAAGATAGCTCCCAACAAACGAGCAAACCCAAAGCATTGTGAACTGATCGTTTTCCCAGGGGGTTGCTTGCAGAAACAGGACCTGGTAGTACCAATTTATTTTGCAGCTGGGTATGAGACAGTCAGAAAGTGAGTACAGTGCCAAGAGGAAAAGAAAAATCCAATAGTGTGTGCTACCTGCAGGCAGTGCTTTTTTATTTTAAATAATGTTTTGGGGGAAAGTGCTAACTGAAAGGGCATGTCTGAATTCCTGAAAATGGCAGCTCCTTAGCATTACAGTGTTCAGCAGAACAGAACTTGGATTTTTTAAAAATAGAAAAAATAGATCTTTAAATATGTGAAGACTGTACTAATGCAATTATTGATCCACAGTTAGCCATTCCTATGATAAAACTGTCCTGTGAGTTCTAAGTGTCAGCATCGAGTGTTTGAACCAAGGAGCAAAACAGAGTTTCCATGGCAAACAGAAAAAACCCCACAAGCAAATAAACGAGGATGCATTCACTCAACCTGTTTCACTTTAGCAAGTTTTCAGGGAGTGTGCATAGGAGCGACCTTGGTTATTCAAGTCCTAGTACAGCACATAGCCGGCACGGCAGCATTTTCTTTCAACAGGCTAATTTTGAGACAGGACCAGGGAGATGAAACTGTAAAGATTTTGCAATTTTTAATTAAGAAATTGTGTAAGTATATGAACAGCCACATGAGGAACAAAGTAACCAGACATGAAAGGGTTTATGTTTACACAATATGTACAGTAATAAAAAGAGTCATATAAGGAAAGAGCTACCTTCCTTCAACCTACTAGAAAACAGCGTATCCTGAATTGCCTCTCACTGTGCTTTCATGAACACTCTCCTGTTTATCATCATCATTATCATCATCATCTTTATCAGAGTTACCAGCAAAGCTGGGCCACATAAAACTGCTGTTAAAAAAATAAAGAGATGACATTGGGGATTGCAAACAGTACTGCGCCCCGAGAACAGGCATGTTCTCTGTCAAAGTAAAAACTATCATGGTGTATGACACAGATGGAAACACAGACACTACTGGAGGAAGAACTTGGAAGTTCTTTGTGTGTTTGCTTTCCAAGACCACAACTGCCTTCAGTGTTGCATGGCCCGAGGGCAAGGCAGCGCCCCACATCTGGCACTTAACGGTGGAGCTAGGCCAGCTGCACTGATGTAAGGGCGTGATTAGGGATTAATCCGAAGCAAGGCATCAAGTTGTGGTCTAGCTGATCAGGCAATTAACCTTTGTTTTGAGAAAGGACTGGCTCTCATCAGGAAAGGCACTTGGGTGGACTCTGGGGACCAAGAGACTCTGTGGTGTTTGCTTCTGTAGGAGACAAAGTAAGGTGCCCAGCTATAAAGAGCATGTCCTATTTTAACTGCTGAGAGAGTGAAGGAGTGGCTTGAAAGCACCATGTTTTTGACATCAGAGAATTTTATACACAGAAACACAGACTTGTATAATTACTATTTATTGATATGGCTAGACCTTTATGAAGACACATGAAAATAATATGGGAAATTTTATCTGTCTCTCTACGCTTCTAGTTCAAAATCAGACTAACTTGCCCTATATTAAGATGTGACTGCACACTGCAGAGTTGCTGCTGCCCTCTCCCTTGCCCACCAGAACTTCTCTCCTTGTAGATTCCCCTGGCTCCATGGAAGATCATCAGCCTAGATTTAGGTAATGGACATTAAAGAGAAGACAAGAGAATGGAGAATATAAACAAAGGAGAGGTAAAATTTGAAAAATCTATTTAAAAGATAAAGGTTAAAACAGCATTTAAAATAGATAAATAGATAAAAATTTCAAAAATAATCAAAACTTTTTGCTAAAAACTCTGATTCTCTTCCTGATACTGAGCAGTATCTTATCCAGTGAGACTAGTCAGACTTCTTTCAAATTGTGAGATTTCTTTAAGTTTATTATAATGCAAACAATGGCTTGTAACACAAGCAAATGGCTTGAATCCTACTAAAAGTGGTAATAGCAGTATAAACTTTATTCCTCTCATTTCAAAGCATCTTCAGAGAAATTTAAAATTATTTATTTAACCCCAAAGAACAACTTGAAAGAGTTGAGTTGAAAAAACTGAGTAACAGGACAAGTCTCGAGCACTTTTTACTCCAAAGGTTGCCATGTTGATCTGGAAATTCCTCGAATTATGTGAGGACTAATTCCACAGTTAATCTAGTTTTGTGCAGCATACATATCAGAACTGGGCCAGATGATTTCTTCATGCTACCTGGCTGTTTAATAAATATGAACACATTCTCTTTTTCTCTCACAAACTGACTTGGAATTCTTAACAGATTTCTCCAGAATTAAAATTAACCAGTAAGATTGCTAGCGTTTTTTTTTCAAAATACACCAAAACCAAAAATAATCTTATCATAGGAAATAATTTAATACCATTGTGTAAAAAGCTGCTCCTTGAAAGTTACTTTTTGTGTGTCTATAAATATATATATAGAGAGACACAGTCCAGTTCCTGTGTAGTTGTCTGAGCTGCTGCTTTATAAGAAAACACTATTTGCCCCATTTGAGTTACTTTTAGCTAAAAATAAGGGGATTTGACATTACTCAGCTGCACTATTTGCAATTTTATCATAAAATTAATATCTGTATGTGGTTGCATGGGGCTGGTGTTCTCTGACTGTTGCAAAACATGTTGTTGTTTACCAGAAACTCATAAATTGTACAGACACACAAATTGTTGAAAATATATAAGCAACAAAAATAAATCTCTGACATGGTTTTCATATTGTGACATATTGGATTTCCACTGAAAAAAAAACCCCCACAAATTCCTAAAAAATCCATGAATTTTCATGCATGCATGTCCCAAAATTTCAATTGCTCTTTAAGAAAGTTGCAGAACAACAAGTTCATCTCTTGGACCTACTCGGTAAAGAAAAGTTCTAAAAATATTTTATATTATTGTTGGAATTTGCAGAGAAACATCACAGTTACTATTCAATATTTAAAGATGTAATGTTATTCTTTGCTACTTTTAAGCCTTCATCTACACTGAAGCACCTGCTATGTGTAGAACAAGATTCATAGGCTATTGTATCCCATAGAATATTGTATCCTATTATTATCACAGCTGAGAATGGTATTACATACACATTTATTTATTATATATATCTGAGCTATGAAAATACACTTTTAAGTTATTATGAGAATTTAAGCTTTTTTTAAGTTAAGCATATGCTGTCAACGTTACTTTTACAGCATAATTTTTAAGATAAAAGATTTTATTAAAAATCTTAGTTAACGTAAGAACTTTGGAACAGAAAATCTCTTCTTCAGAGGACTGCAGAAGGCAGAAATATCAAATATTGGGCAAGCAGAGCTTGTCAGAAACTACAGACTGAATCTTTCACATCCTATGTAATCTTTTAAGAACGTTCCTAAAATAATGGGAGATCAGACTGCTGGTAAAGCTGCCAGTAGAGAATCATACCTAACCTTATCCTACCTGCAAATAAGACCCACAGAAGGATCCACAAAAGGCATGCAGCCTTCTTATCTATATTTATTGTTATCTACTTGGCAGTACCGGTTGTAAACAGGCTTAGCAAGTATAGTAATTTTACTTTTCTGTTCAATTTTTTTTCTTGCACTGTCTAAAAGAATTTCCTAGTCTTTTCTAAAAGACTTAGGTTGTTCTGCCACCCTCAACAGATTGGCATCACACCATGATTGAGAGCAGGTCAGTTGGTCAGTGCCACGATAATCGCAACATTTTTTTTTTATTACAAAACAGCTGTAAATGCTGTACAACAAAGGTCAGTGAACAAAAAGCATCTTCTCTACAGGTGTGTTTCCAAGAAACTCGTGATACAGAAGCAGAGAGATTTGTATCTATTTGTGGATTGTGCTGACACCCATAACTTTCTCACCGCTTTTAAATGATTCAGTTAATCTCTGAGGCTTCTGCAGAGCAGACACTGAGGTTTTGGGTCTGGAAGGGAGCCAAGATCCCAAGAGCCCATGAGACATTTGTTGAATTGCGAGTGTCTTCTGAGCACTGTTACTGCCAGAGAACACATTCACCAGCCCCAGCTGTGCCCTGTCCTAGAGCTCATCTGGCTCAGTCCCAGGTCATCATTGCTTTTGCAAAACCCTTCTTAGAAAAATCTGGCCATGTTGATCCTCCCAGACTTTTTTTTTGGGAAGGCACCAGACAGTTTTGTCCAAGTTCATAGGGGAGCAAAAAAGCTTTAAAGATTATGAGGCTTTCAAACAACTCTGTGCAGTGCAAAAAGACATATCCTGAGCAACATATTGGTTTTGTACAGGTTTGTATCTTTCCCAGATCGAGTTCCAGCTTACTGCCTCTGTGGCATGGGAATCACTATTTGGCAACACAGTGCTGATCCACAGGCTGGCTTGTTCACCCAAGTCTGAAAACAAATGGTTCAGAGCAAGGTGAAAGAAAAACTAGAATAAATAGGTTCAGAATAATCTAGTCATGAGGGAAATATCTAACATCTACTAACTGGTAGTTCTCTTATGCCATAAAACACTGTGGCTATATCCCGCGCATTTCTTATCCGGTCTAATTAACTGTAAGTGTTCTTAGTATCTGTATAAAAGTCTAATCATTTTTCAAATCCTGCTAAGACCTTTGCCTCAGTTATTTTCTAGCAATCAGTCTTAATAGATAATTACACATTGCATAAAGATAATTTTCTTTACACCATGTTTAAACATGTTGTTTCCCTATTTCATAGGTCATCCCCTTTCTCTCATATTATAAGACCCATAAAAGGAACCTCCCAATCTACATTCCCTTTGTATTTAAGTTGCCATCATTTTACCTCAACATTTAGCCCCTCTTACTTGTCTCCTTCCTAGCATAAACTATCTCACACTCTCATGATGCAGAAGTTTCCACATAATCCTCATGATTTTCAGCCCATTGCCATGAAACTTCAGCTCAGGCTTTGGTCTGTTTTGCTTTGTTGTTCTTAGATGTGTCGACCAACATTTGGCACGCTCCCAGTTTACATAACCATATTCTTCTCTATCTTCTTGTCTAACTTAGCACTGTTTGATTTCTATTACTGATGTTACAATAACAGCAGAGATTTTCATTATGGTTCAGACAATGAAAAAAATGTTTTCCCTGACAGTCACTTTTGATTCCAGCAATCTCTAGGAGCTCTGTTTAATCCAAAATAGATAACATTATTTGTCACACATAGCTACAATTATAAAGATTTTGTGACAAGTTTTAATAAAAGCACATTGGATCTCAGGACTGTGTGCTTTTCTATCAAGGATGGTTTGGGATATTTCCATAAAACTTTTTTAGTTTTGGAATTGAACTTTCATTTCAAATGTTCTTCCTTTCTAAAGAAACTTGCAGTGGCAACCTTCCTGTATGTAAGATCACACAAAACTGCGACAGAAATAAGCATGCACACACATGTGTTTGTGTCTGTCCGTTCATTTGTCTGTCCCTGGCATGCAGGCCTAAAGCTTAAGACTCTACTCCAAATGTTGAATCCCATTGATGCTCCTGGCATTTCAACAGTGTTGAGAGGATCCAAATTGTCCAAACATAAATTTTTCATACAAAATGCAATTCTCATCCCATGGCTTAGAAACTGTTGTTGCACTGAGACTGTCACAAACAGACATTTTCTTTGCAAAGGAGGTGCTTATTTGCCCCTGTTACTTTACATTCATCACAATTCTAGTTTTCGTTACTGCTCCAGTTAATTTACTAGTTACTGAAGAACTGGTTTCTCTGGTTTTGATCTCATGAACATCCCTAACGATATTTTTAAAGAGAGATGCATATTTACTGCCATCACGTTATTTGGTACAGAAAGCTATTTTATTACATTGCTTCAGGTTTCTACCCTTCTTTTCTCAGCACTGCTACCTCAAACCTAGTCACAGAATTGTCTTAAATTTTATTTATGCATCATAACTATGATTTATACAACATAAACAAGCTTCTCTCAGCTACCTTGCTTTTCTCTTAGACACACATTTTAATTTTTACATGCTTCAGGGATTTTGATTTTTTGTTTGTTTGGTTTTGTTTTGTAGCTTGGTAAATAAGAAATAAGGAAAAAATGGCAAGGAATGGTAGTTCTTGGCGATACGCTTAGAGGTGTCTTTATTGTCACAGTAGTGCTGGCTATTTTCCTGTCTGCAAACACATGTGTATACATCCAGAAGTTAAAGTTGAATTTGTCTCTCTACAAGGGAACAGATAAAGACTTCATCTTCACCGATGCTTGGCTTGCTGACCTTAGCCTTGAAGGTGTGAGTACTAAAATGAAGACAGTGGAAGACAAGCTTCTGGATATTGTGTATATTATACATATGAGCTGCACAAAACTTGGCTACCTGTGCTTCAGAAGCCTACTCAGCCATGGTTTGGAATTGCAACCTGTACTGTGCATAACCTGATAGGAACATACCATCCTCTAACTTCCAACCCTTTCAGATGTAAACCTAATCCCTCTGTGAACAGTAGCAGTATGTGGCAAGTGTACCCAAATTCTGGGTGCTGGGTGTACCCAGCTTCTACATCTACAGTGCCAGTGGGCCTTCTCAGATGCAGACCTCTCTCTATGCTTCCCCTGGTTTTCCAGGCTCCGGAGTGCAAAATGGCCAAGATTGACAGAGTGCTATTGGCAATTCTCCCTGTCCTGGTTCCTTACACGTGGACCTTTCATGCCAGGAGTGTACAAGTCTCAGCTTTAAACACTAATAAATCTGGCAAGATGACAGAGAAGAAAGAAACCTAAATTTATCTGGAATTCTCTGAATACCAAAAATCTTCACATATATCTCTATCTCTATCTCTATCTCTATCTCTATCTCTATCTCTATCTCTATCTCTATCTCTATCTCTATCTCTATCTCTATCTCTATCTCCTCTCATCTATATATCTTAACATTCTAAAAATTCTTTTCATATAAAGCACTAAAGAATTACTGAAATTCTTATAGTCTGCCTTTATGAGAGATCCTCAGAGCTTTGCGGATGAGTCTTTTCTTTGCTCCTCTCTGGGGCCACTTCTGGAAGGCGTGACATTACTATACTTGCTTGGGTATTTTCTGTGCAGTCACATGCTCTGGCCCACACTAGAGTTTTAAGCAAGGAAAGGATGACAGGTGGAGACGAGTATTTAAGAGCAAAAGCAGGGGAGTCCTATGGCATGAACAAATAAAACATCCCACTTGTCTGACTGAAATGAAAAAAAAAAAAAAAGAAGCAAGCTAAAATCTTGGAACAAATTAAACTTTTTCCTTGTTTCCAGGCAAAGTAATTAAAAACAATGAGGTAATGGAAATGAAGGGATAGACGTATGCACTGATTACTAAAATACCATGGAAATACCCAAACCTACCACCTGAGGTTCAACTTCTTCCTCTATCCTCTCACTAGAAAGAAAAGGCTTAGACATTCACTGGTACAGATAGAATATACTCCTGGGTAGTTTAGGAGGGGGTTTATGTAGTTTCAAATACCAGGTTCAGTGCATGTTTCGGGATACCATGTAAGTTAGGAAAATTTCAGCCAGAGAGACTGAGAAGACACAACTTATTTCAGAGCTTTTGGACACACTACTTATGGAGTTGGAGATCCATGTGCAAATCCACTTAAACAGAAAAAAGGGCAGGACCTAGGCCTTTGGGGGGGTTAGCAAGAGCTCTTAGTCCTGGAGAAGGGGTGAGAATCAAATAAATGTAATTTAGTGTCCTCTTTGCAAATAAATAATTCATTAGGAAATCAGAATTTACTTTTCATATTAAAATGTCTTAATGCGCTTAAAAAAAGAGAAATTGAAATTTTTAACCTTTTGTCTCTCACCACTTGTTTGGGATAAGAAGGAGGGTTTTGTTCCATGCAAAATTTTTCCAAAAGGTATTCAGAGCTGGGGACAAACGAGCTCTCGTGCCAAGCTGGATGTTGGCTGTTGTGCAACTGTTTCCTTAAATACAGGTCATTTCTGGGAACACCAGACCTCTACCATTTCAACCCAGCTCCATGGCTTCTCCAGCTTCTCCTGGAATAACACACAATCTGCTGTCTTCAATATCACCATTCACCTGTAAACATAAAAACCTGTAAAAATAAAAGCAATATATGTCTTTGTCACTTTATAAATGAACATATGGATGGCAATGGCTGCCAGAATGTCCCAATCAAGTGTAATTTCACTGTTTGTGGGTTCTGGGTGGTGATTACCAGGGTGGATATCTCAGGCATGCCTGTTAGTTGCTGCTTGAAGCCTGGGCACTTTTACTCATTCATTGACTAAACACAGCGTGAGTCGTTAACCTTTATATTTACACACGTATGTACACACACACACACATAGACCCTGAACAGCTGGGCTTCTAAAAACTTTCAAGCTATAAACATTAATAATTAATTCACTCCAGCAGCTACGAGTGCTATTTCCTTCTAAGTCTTGCATAACATCTCCTAAATACCTCCTCCTCACCTTTCTCATCAATGGGAATTGTTCTCGGGGCACACCCACCAGCCAGCACACACGCACGCTCACACACGCATATGCAAACACACAGAGAGTAAACTGCCAATGGCAAATATGCCATTCAAGAAGGCTGTCATGGAAATAAATTTCCAGGGCACTGAGCAATATATATACTAAAAAAACAAAGGCTTGTGCTTTTACGTTGGCTGCGATGTCCCAGCCCTCTTTGCTCGCTAAGGCAAACAAACACACACGGAAAGTGAATTAAGTCAGAGAAGAAAGTGAAATAACTTGTGAAATATTTGTCAATTCATCTCTTTTGTTACTGAAAATAATTAAAACAATTATTTTAAAATTTGGATATTCTTTTCTTGGGGAAATAGTAAATGAACAGGCACCTGACTAGCCCTGATAAATGTCAGCTGAGGCCTTAGATCAAACATTAAACCTTCAAGTGTCTCATTTTGCCTTAGGTGGTAATGCATATTCAGCATGGATTAAGAACTGCAGATTTAAAGGGATTGGTGTGCTTAACACTCATGCTCTCAGGGACCCTTATACTTTAAAAAAACTGTCTTCAATTGAAATTAGAAGTCTAAAAATAACTTTGAAAAAAAACAAATCTCATCCTGAAGGGTGCCTCACTGCTGACTTTAGCATATTTCCTTCAATAACTTCAGGATAATTGATCTGCCTGCCAATATGAGACATACAGCACATTTCTGTGACCAAAAAGTCCTGAAGTATGTACACATACATAGGAGATCCAAGGAGAAGAACACAAGGGACCATCCCAGGAGGAAGGAGGTTGCATTGAGTAAGGGTCTCATTGCTTCACATTGCTTGTGAAAGGGACTTGAAAGGTCAGCTCTGGAATCTGCAACTTCCTCCCCACTCCAGGATCTGGATTGCCCTCAGCTCCCGCAGAACCTCAAGAAGCACTTAGCATCATTCTCGCAAGGGTGTTTTGTCTGTTTACAAGCTATGTGCAGTTGCCCACCTTTGTTCAGAAGCTGAGAGTGACAGAGAGCAAATCTCCTTTAGCAGGATCCCAACTGTCTCCATGGAGTGTCTGGCCAGTAGAGACTGGCCTTATGAGTTGTAGTTAGCCCACATGAATAATCCCTGTAGCTTATTAGCTTGAATTCCTCGTGAATTTTTAACTGGTAAATGTATTCAAAGGAAGAAGATGACTGTTACACAGAGGAAAGCTGCACTAAGTTTTAGCTTTCATTATTGATGCCATAGGTTTATACTGGAGCACTAGTAATCTCTGTTGTTTATTGGTCCTTTGCATGATCCAGAAGAAAATCCTTTCCTGTCTCACAGGGGTACAGTGACATCTAATGAACTCTTGTGTTGCGTTTTCAGCTGCAGGTTAAAATGCTGTGTATGATGGACAAAGATAGCACTTGAAAACATTTTTCTGGGATGGGGAATGATCTTATGGATCGTCGTCCAAAGTGCCTCTGTGTGCTATGGTGGTGAATGGGCACATACAGGAGGTGTAGATGGGGATTAAAGGAAACCCTCTGCTTTTCTTCTGCCAAAGGCAATGCCTCTTTTCTTGTTCTCTTTTACATTTCCAGATGTTATTGTCAGTATCCTTCATTAACGGGTCACAATGGATGCATTGTTGTAGATTCCAGTTTCTTGTACCAGACTGCATGTTCTCTGGTTACCATTCTCACAGTTAGCTGCTAGATGGAAGGAAGCATAATTTCTTCTTACCCTGTCTAACATCTTGTCTGTGCATCACCATGGATTAACACTATACACCTACTCTCTTTTTCACTTCTTATGTTATGCTAGGTAACTAGCTAAGTCTACTCTAAGATTCAGCCCAAGGGATCAGAAGGAACAGCGCTTATTTCTAAATAGGATTGAGGAATTTGACAGCCATTAAGAACATCTGTAGCTATGCTTCTGTCCCCTTCCTGACACACAAATCTGTGCTGCCAGTGTATGTCTGGAGGGATGGGAAAGGCTCCATGGCACACACCCAGTTCACATCTGGTCAGATAAGTTTCAGTACTTTCACTACATTGGCCATGGCAAGAGACTTGAAGACTGATAGGCAATTTCTGTAATTGCATGTTTCTGTGGAACTATTAGCCAGTGAGTAGGATTCCTGCTGCTACAAATATAACAGGGGGAAGAAGTGTGCTGTCAAAATTAATTAAACACACCTCTGGTTTAATTAACAAAGTGGGACCTCGCTATCCAAGTCATTTTACTGAACAGGCACTTTGAGTCATACAATCTAAAAAAGGAAAAGGCCCTTTCCCTTGTGCAAATGAACATTCAGGTCCCATCTGGAAAGAGAGGGAGCATGCTACTTCTGCCAGCTTGCTCAGAGACTGTATTTTACTCATCCTCACCTCCAGCCCACAGCAAGGGCAATATAGCTGGCTTGAGCAGGGAGCTTACTGCCATTTGCCAAACTTAGTCCCAAAACGTTTGTAAGGATCCTCTTTGGAAGGGAGCCCCTCTGGAAGAGAGCCTCTCAGAGAGAAGACAGGTTTTAGTGGCTGTTAGGAAAAAAATTAATCCTGGCATGGAAAAACTGGATTAGATGTGTACCTGTGCAACCCTGCATTTGCCTATACCTTTCTCATCAGTGCCTTCTGTTTCTTACTAAAAGGCTAATTTACTACCTCATGCCTAACTGAAGCTTTGCATTTTATTCTTCACTGGGAAGTAAATGGTATCAAGGAAGACTGCACACATCAAATGTTTATATAGGATCTTCCCTAAGACTTGAATTCCACGTATGAGTGTTGTGGTGGGATAAGGTTTCTGCTAATAATTTACTCTGACATGCTCTGATTTCATAACATGGACAGTGTTTTGTACTGCACTCCATAATTAAAGGATAGAAAGCGTGTGTTTTCCTTCCCTTTTGCATCCATCAGCCTGCTTTGCTATCATTACTGAGAAAGCTGAAAAGCAAAATGCGTAAGACATACCAAAATCAGAAAAAGTGAGAATATTCATTGACAGAATGTTAGGGAGCTCAATCTGAGAAGGAAAAGGTTCCGATGAAATTAAGTATTGGTCATGTGAGCTATTCAGGTTAAAATAAAATCAGTCTTTTAGTTCACTACTTCATGGAGACCAATTAAGGAGTCACAGTGTGCAAACATTCCTGAATATCATCCATCACTTGGCTAATCTGCCTGCCAACCTGCCCTGCCATACCTTACCACTACCTGCTTCCTCTTTCTGCCTGCCCTCTCTACTCTGATTAGCTCCTTTGCTTACAGAGTGGAGAGAGTGGAAGGAAACAAGGAAGGGAAAAGAAAACAATTTAGCAAGACAAAAAAATGAAGGAATAGTGCCACGTTTTCCTAACAGATGTGTTAATTTACAGGTATGGTTGATGATGACTTTTCACAGCTGTTGGTCTTGTATCACCATCATCGCAAATCCTAATGTTTCAGCGTGAAGAAATGTCTTCCTGATTTTCTATTTTAGAACATCCTGATCCATTATAAGACTCATTTTTCAGGGCAGGAAATTTTTTACATCACTAATGTATCAGGAAAGAATACCATCAGGAGCATTAGAAACCAACTCTGTGGATATTAGCTGACACTTTTCCTGAAGCATCTGACATTGGCTGCTGCCTGCAAAAGAGCGATCCATTTTCATCTGGCAGCTTTTTAAATCTTTCTGTTTTCCCTGCAGCATAGTACCTTCGCCATTTGTTTTCCCCTATTTATCCCTAGCCAGGTTATCTGAGACAATAAATATGAAATGGTTAATATTTAACTACAAATCCAAAATACTCTCACACTTGAAACATGTTGGATATGATAAGGGGTCTGAAAGCAATCAGAGAAGGCTGAGATGCACAAATGGTTATGTCAGTATACTCCCACACCTCAGAGAAGCATCTAGTTATGTAGAATAACCCTTTATAGACATGCTCATTTCCATTCCACAGACATCTGATAACATCCTACATTATAGCATAGGAAATAACACAAGCGAGTGTTACAAACAATAGGAGGAGAAGGGTGACAAGCATAATACTTCTAAGCACATGAGAATGTAGATAAATTAAATGAAGATTAATTTCTTACTGGCTAATTACTGACAGGAATCCTCACTGCCATTATAAACTAGGGTCATTTCCTCTCAGGGTCATTGTTGAAGCCCCTAAGAAGAGGCCTCGGGGAGGAATGGGTAGCAGGCAGCTCTGTGAGCTGTGGTGAGAATGTGTCCCTCACACTGTTCAAAATAGGAGAAGAAAAACCAAGGACAGCAAAGGTGACTTTTACTAGCACATCAGGGTATTGATAACACAGGGTTTTAAAAACTGGATTTGTTTTGATTTATCTCTCCTACAGCTCTGCCAATCAACCGGGACTTGCCTGCGTGCCAGAAATTACTTCCATGTGTTCTAGGTAGAGAGCCTGAGCCTTGTTTGCCACAGTGCACATGTAACTGGGCTCTGGTGGCAGCCTCCTGTAAGGCCCACAGCTACCGAGAGACTCTTCACCCCACGTCCTACTACTGGTGGGGCAAAGAGGGGGCAGTATTCACTATTACCTCTTATCTGCCTTGCTGAACTCTGAACTGGCATTTACTCTTCCTTGTTTTGGAGAACTCAGGCCTGGTTTATTCCTTCTTACCTGGCTATCTGGTTTCCTGTCATCCTTTTGTTGGCCAAAGGTTCTTCTAGCCTCTACAGAAATGGCACTTGATGATTGATTTAGGATTAAGCAGGTCTGATTGTAAATACTTTTTGTCAGGTATTTCAGGAGATTTTTGGTGCCTAATAGTCTGCAAAATCTGAACAATGATTCCTCTTGAAATATCGGAATACCTTGTTTCCAAAGAATAGCATCAAAGGAGCTAAACAAACAAAAAAGATCATATTGATTGTCATCACACAGTAATTGTCAAAAGATAAATAAAACTCGAATATTTGTGCTTAATGGTTGAAGTAGATAAAACTCTTCATTTATGCTCCTACTAATCCCTCAGGTTGTGAGGAACAAAGTTAGGTGTGATCACACAGCTGAACCTCAGGCAAACACCTTTTGATGATTCATTGATGCTTATCCAACTGGAAGATACAAAGTAGTGAAGGGGAAATACCAGACACTGAATTAGGAAGTTTTAATTTCACTTTTTAATAAGTATAATACATCAGTTTTAATACATCAAAGATTTGCTTTTAAAATATGCATTGATATGTGCAAAGGTTTTGCACATGATCATCTAAAGAGAGGAAACGATTTCAGCCACAGCCCGTTGTTACATTTTGGTGGCATAAAAACAACAAAAAAGCACCCATTTTTTTCTACTTCATTCAATTCCAAAAGTATCATTTAACGAGGGAATTAAAAAAAAAATCACCTACATCGAATAGGATAAGTTTAGTGTCCCAAATTTCTTAGTTTACTTTTGGTCAATCTTTTCAATACCATAGGACTTTTGCAAGGTATCTTCTTGGATCATATTCTGCCAAATGAAAAAAAAAAAAAAGCCTCTATATATAAACTAAGGAGGCACCTCTGCCATCAACCTTGATCTTTTCTGGACACAGTAGGAGGCATCCAGCTGCAGTGAAACCTAGGTTCATAAGAGGCAGCCTACAAGTCATGTCCATAACACTGACTTACAGATGCTTCCAGGTTCCAGGACCAAACACCAACTTTTATACGCACAGAATCACAAAGAATCACAGAATTGTAGGGGTTGGAAGGGACCTCCAGAGATCATTGAGTCCAACCCCCCTGCCAAAGCAGGTTCCCTAGAGGAGGTAGCACAGGGGGGCGTCCAGATTGGTTTTGAACACCTCCAGAGAAGGAGACTCCATAACCCCCTGAGGCAGCCTGTTCTAGTGTGGATCAGATGCAAAAAGCATCCTTATACCCAAATATCTCAGAAGATAAATTGGGCATGAAACTAGACATGGAGTCCATGTCTACAGTGCCACCAATCTACAGTGCCACATTTCAGTTGCAATACCAGGACACCAACTTGAAAATCTCAGCCCTTTTCCCCTCCATGAAAACGGTGGATTTCACGCTGTGGGGTGGCCCATGTTGTCACTAGGGTTTGTGTATATTATCTGTGCTGTGAGGAGTATCTTGACTCTTTCATGAACACACAATGCCATAAAGTGTCTTTCCAGCTATGCAAAGGAGCAAGTGCTACCTCTGCCTTTCTATTTATCACAACTGTTGTGCCTCAGCTGGTTTGGCAAATGACTCTTCATCTTCTATAGAGGTGTCACTGGGTTTTTAATACTTCCCCTTAGTTACCAGACCAACATTCTCAGTGTTTCCTTTTCCAACTTGCAAACTTTGTCTTGTCTGGCAAGGAATCAGACACCTGCTTATTCTCCTAGATTTTCACATACTTGAAGAAATGACACCTTCCATAAAACTGCAAGATGAAAGGGCTAAAAACTGTTTGGGCAGTTGAGTTACACAGCATCAGTATCAGCAGATTGTTAGCAATTTTGCTTGAAATTAAAGAGGAGAAAGAAGTTTTTCTGTAGATCATAATCACACTGTGAGGACAAGAGATCTGTGTCTATTACAGACAGCTTTAAAAGTGCTGTGGTTGGGAGTCTACCAACTTGGTTGCTTGTTTGAACCTTCCTGGTTCATGGTACTACCAGGGCAGTACTGACCTATGGACCTACCCCTACACCCTGCAAAAGGCATGTGAGGGCATTCTGAGTGGCACCTGCTTTGGCTGCTCCCACCATGACCTGCAACACTCACCCCCTGCCCAGGTTAATTCAAACATGGGTAAGGGGTTTTATGCCCCTGTCTCTAGTCTGGAAAGAGAAGGAGTAAACCACTAGCAGCTACATTACAGTTGTATATTTAAAGCTGTGGTTTAGCATATTGCTGGTCTCTCCACTTTAGCAAACTATTCTCCCAGGGTTATAAACTGCCAGAGGTTTTTTCCATGTAGCAACTGCCTAGATCTGAAACCTTCCATCCAATCCCATCCAGCAGGAATGTCTAGCTCAGGCAAGGCATCCAGGCAATCTGGAAATGCAGCACAGCATGATGATTCATCCCTCTTAGCCTTCTGTGTCCTTGCACTCTTGCATGGTCCTTCCCCTTCCTGTATGCACTGTATCATCCAAAGATGTAGTGAAGGCACTGTGTACAGCAATACTATTGCTCCCAATCCTGCTCTCAGTCATGAGACTGAGAAGTAGATGATGAAAGCTTTCCCTGTGTTTACAACATAAGGATACTACTGGAGTAGCAAGTGGCTACCATTCCTCTCCTTCCTTCAACATCTTCACACCAAAAAAAAAGAAGTTGCGTGGTTCCACGTGCATGCCTGCCTCCTTCTAGGAGGCCTTCCCATGGTCATGCCTGTCCTTTCATGGAAGTCCATTATGGCACCAGATAGTCAGTGAAGGTTTGGAGGAAATGTGCTTCCAGGAACACAACACCTATGGCAGAGAAGTAGCTTTGTTCCCCATTTGAGCAGGCCATCTGCAAATAGAGGATAATATATGGGTCTTATATGTTGGCATAGCAGACACTCCAGGAGTCTGGTTACTCGAGGAGCACCCAGAAGGGTTCTGCACAGTCCCTGTAACACATAGCCCTGGACCATTCCTCAACCTGACAGGTGGTAGGAAGTCACCCAGCAGATTTATGAAAAATCCTGAGGGGATGCCCTCACTGCAGTCAAACTCTTCCTCTACTACTACCCCTGGGAGCTGGAATGCCTTGGCTCTACACACACATTCCAGGCAGAGAAAGCAGTGGGGTCATTGTGAGCACGAAGGAAGCTTTCTGCTCTCACTGCCTAACAGCGACTCTTTTGCTCTGCCCCTCTCAAAGCTTGGAGCTTTTTGCTGATCTGCCTTCCTCTGTTGCAAGGGTCAACTGCCCACTGGTGACTTTGTCTCCTGTGTCACAGAGGAAATTAATCAGTTACCTGGTGGGCTATTCAGACCTTGACTTCACCTGCCTCTCAGAGGAGTCTGTCAGGGAAGAAAAGTCTGTGAAGACTCTCTAGAAAGCTGTGACCATGTCAGCTTGGCAATGGTGGTGAGGATGACTACAGGTACTGTACCCTCAGAGGCACAGAGGATCTGAGACATTTCTTTCCTTTCATCCAAGAGCCTTCTGTGGTAGTGGCCAGTGATTACCTCACCTTTCCTTTGCCTGTCCATCCCAATGCTTCCATAAGCAGAGGCTCAAAAAGCCACCCCACAGGATGGTACAGTGCCTCAGGCTCAAGGGAACACCAAGAGATAGACAACTCAGAGCTGGTGTTAGAATGATTATTTCAGATGCTTAAAAGGTCCAGGAGCTCAGGAGCAGGAGAAGGGGCAACCACAGAAGCTTCTCCACCTTGAAGAAAGCCCAGGTTCCTGGGAAGAGAACGAGATAGAGGAGAAAAGGACCTGAAGAGAGACCTCCACACCAGCAATGACAGGTAAACAGCCTGACAGAGAACAATGACAGGGAACAAGCTCTGGACAGCATGGTGACTACTTTTCTCCCTTCATCACTCACAGTTAGAGGCATGGTGCCACATTTTTCTTTTGTCCACGTTAGCCAGTTTTTACCAACGTTATCCCCACTGAGCCGGCTCCAACGCTGGCAGCAGTGGGCACTGTTCCCCAGGCAGATGTTTGCACTGCTAACCGTGTTTTCTTTACCACCTCCTGCATATCTTCCCTATCTCTCTTTACCTGTTTGTGGTCCTAAGCAGCTCTTGGCCATATTGGCTTTCCCACACTCTACCACACTGATCTCTTTGCAAAGGAATGGGGCCTGTCAACTCAGGAGAGTAAATGACCCATGCTAGCCCAATTTTACCTAACTCCAGGTATTTCACCTTGATCTAAAAGTCTGGGCCATCCCAGCATGTGCAGTTCTTTATGGAGTTTGGCAGGGGGTGGGTTGGTTTGGTTGGTCAGGGAGGTGTTGTTTGTTTTGTAGGTTTTTTTATGTGATAAACATGGGAAGGATGTAGTAATGGTTCCTTGAATAGCTGTGCCAGTGCAGAGAGTTTGGTCCCTAAGTGCTTCGTGGGAAGGCAAGCACAGTTTCTGGGACCCCAGCTTTAAGTCCCTCTGGGGCAAGGAACATGGGCAACCTGTGAGGCTCAGTCTCTGTGTATCAGTCATTTGAGGCAAAAGCCTAGGCACAGGAGTGGTGAGATATCTTTATTCCTAAAATTAGAAAAGAATGAAGGAGAAGCAAGAGAGACTCTTCCCTGACACGGGAGAAGAATCTTACTTCTGAGGGGTCCCTTCCCACCATTCAGGGCTAGCTAGCTCTACTACTCCAACACTTACTGACTGTCCCATTCCCCAAGCAGCTCCAACTAACAGCCTTCAACAAGCTTCCCTCCCACCACTGTGTCTCCTGCCAGCTCCCTGCAGTGCCACATGGAAGCAAACCAGACTCAAGGCCCCTTTTTACTCTTCGATCTTTGCTATGCAGCAAAAAATACCCCACCCCCCACCACCCCAACCTCCTTCACCTGAGCTGCGACTGTATTCTGGCTGCTACGTCCCTCTGAGTGTCTACTTCAGGGAAGACCCGTGAGGGCAAGAGACTCACCTCAGTGTAAGGTGGGAGCGGTTTCCTGACAGTTATTGAGTCAGAGCATATACTGATATGCAAAACAAAAAGTGATAGGAGGCAAAGAGAGATAAGGAAAATTTATATTAACTGTGTTTACTGAAGAGAAATAGGGTACTGAGTGTCACCAGCAAGCAGCTGAAGCCCCTCCTAGGACTACAGAAGTAATCTGTAGAGTCTCCTGGAGAAAAAAGAAAAGCTAAGCAGACCTAAAGGACAATAAGAGATTTTTTTACCTCTTTTTAAAACTTTTTTATTTCCATTATGATTGTTTATTTCTGGAAAAGATAGGAGCATTTAAATATCTTGTCTCAAATGCTCTCCATCAGTGAAGGAACAGAGCAATCATCCTAGGTGTTTTGTGTGCAGCGTGTAACAGGTTGTACACAGTCTTTCCAAAGAAACTGTTCCTTACAGCTGAAGTCCAAAATGGGTCCTCCCACAGCTCTGAAGAACACAGCAGGCAGCCATAATTTGGAGGTCACTGTCATTAAGGCTGTGGCTTCATGGACAGAGTTGTAGAAGACACGAGATTCCTGAGTCCTTGTGATCAACTCTGTCAAGGCATCTTTGCCTTTCTTGGCCTGAGAAACAACTGGTGGTAGCCCTTGCAGTTTAGGTGATCATAGCTGCTATATTCTGGGAAATGAAAAAGAAAGAGGGACCCTATCCCTCTCCCCCATCACACACACAGTTTTTTAACTCCTGGATTGTAAAATTCTCAATGATTTTGCCGATATCGCTTATTTGAACTATATGTAGGAAGCAGGCATGGGAATGGTCTTGAAGTGCTTCACTGCAACCTGTCCATGGTGGGCTTGCCTATGCCATGCTGGTTAGTCACAGACCAGTCTTTAAAGTTTGTATGGTTCTGTACGGCTAACACTGCTGTTCTGAACACAGATATCAGCTTGCCAAATTCCATATCAGAGTGGTAAAATCCTGGCACCAGCTCACAAGAGAGATTCTTGATGGTGCCCCACTGCAGTGGGAAATTTCACACCCTCTCCTGGTCATCCTAATGGTGACCCAGTGCCAGAGGTCTCGACTCAACAGCAATCAGGCCTAGGAAGGGTAGTCAGAGCAGACACAGAAATCCGTGAGTGGAGGCATCAGTTCACCCTGGCTGTCATGCTGGGCTACCTATGGGAAGCCAGAGGAACCACTCCTCACCTCAACAGAGGACACTGTTGTGAGCAGTGGCATGAATCTACATGAAGAAGAGGGAGAGCATGGTACTTCCTAGAGGAACTTGAGATTCAAGAAGAAAAGGTCTGAAGCATGGATTTCCCTTAGAAGCTTTGAACCACATGTGCAGCAGGGCATTCAACCAGAATAAATAGCGTCCCAAGTAAATTCCAAACTGCCTGTAAGGGATGTAACACAATAGTTTCAGCACTGATTGTTTCTGTCTGCCAATCCAGTCTTATTACTGAAATTAATTTGCTGATGTAGCCACAGCATGACTCTATTCCATTAGCACCATGGAGGGAGAAGGTCTATTTAAGCTTTCAGGTATACGAGAACAGGTAGGTATAAACTGGCTATTAATAAGTTATACCTGGAGATTAGAATGTTTCTAATCTTCAGTGCAGTGAGATCCTGGAACAGGTTTCCAGTAGGAGCTGTGGCAATGAACAATAACTATTGTTAGTTGGAGCTAAACAGGCAGAGAGGGATGGAAGTTGTGATTGACTGTGACAGCATGAGACTGAATTATGCAGACTCCTTCAGGTCTGCAGTGACACATGCAGCTGAGAAAATCCCAGGGTCTGCTTTTGAGTCCTCCATCCTGGACCACAGCCATGGAGTTACTTACTCAAAGCAGGTATATCCCCACACCTTGGCTACCTATGAAGACAGGCTCCAGGTCTTGGACAGCAGAACTAGCAGGAGGTTGTTGCAGCCTCTGGAAAATGCTTGTGTGCTCTGAAGTTGAGGGGATGTGAAAGTGCCGCAATGTCCCATTGCATCTCTGTCCCCTCTGCTAGCTTACGGTGTTGATAAACTAAGAAGGGGAGAACAAAGTAGAAGCAGACAGCTTGGCAGTGTCTCTTTCTATAACCAGAATTTCTTAATAGTTGACAGAAGCACAGTTTCAAGAGTGAGGTTTGATGAGCTGTTTGTGAAAGCAATTATGTGGTACAGTTTATTTTTAGCTCCCCCAAATCAGTGGGAAAATCTCCCATTGATTTGAAGAGGTTTTAACGCAATCCCAGACTAAGTGTGTGCGTTACAAAGGAAAACAGAGAGTAAAGATCCTCAGATCTCTGTTTATTAGTTACCTTAACTTTCCCAAAATGTACTAATTAATTTTATATAAATGATGCATATCTTTACTGCGTATATTTTTACAGGCAAATAGCTCTCCATTTTCATTTATCTTCATTTCCTGAGGGTTGACAGGAGGAAATATATCCATGCTAAGGTAGATTTTTCTAATTTAGCAAGAGTAACTAGCACAAGTATCTGAGACTGCTGACCTGCTTTGTACATTTTCAAGACAATGTTTCATCTTCTCTTGGCTACGCTATTTAAGATCACAGGACCTCTACCTGGCTTGTTTCAAAACAGCTTCTTACATGCAGCATCTTAGCTATCTTTACTAATAAATGCACTTGACATCTGTCTAGATTCACTGAGTCAAAGACAAAGACCAACCATCATATCACCTAATCCAATCTTCAAGTTATGCTTCATTCTCTTTCATTTTATCTTTTTTTGTCAATAGTCCAAGCACAGCAGAACCACCTTTGTTCACATGCACATTATTAACATCTTTTCAGTTTAAACCTTTGGATCTAATCTTGCAAAATCTTCCTACATAGTTCTTACTCAGAACTATCTTACTTGAAAAATGAGAATGTAGTCATTGGCAGGATTGGTCCAAACATTTTAAATTAGTTCTTCAAGACCGTCCCTGTTAATTAGAGAGGAAAGAGCTCCATCTAGCTGTTCTGGGTCCAAAGGCGGAGGCTGGCATGAATTTATGCCAGAACATAGAAACAGTAACAGAAGGACAGAACATATCCGGTTCTGACATCTCATAACTCCATTTTGAAAAAAAACCCCACATCTTTCTCCAGACACTTTATCAGTTGTGCATTAATAGAAAAGCAGTACCAGGACTAATAAACAAAGCCATTTTAAGAAGATGTTTGGAGGCAAGGGGAATCTTTCCAACCACAAATGCCCATAATTTGCTTTCTTTTTAAGACATAATTATCCCCAGAAGAAAATGTACAGTGAATTGTTGCAAAACAGTTCACAGCTCATTTCATTCGCCATATTTTCTTGCATCACCAATTCTGCAATAATAAATAAACATCAACTGCACAGTGAATAGTTTTCAAATGATTCAACAGAAGTTATTAATGATTTACTATTATTTCTGTTGCAGCAGTGCCCGAAGGTCCCAGTGGGAAACTGAAACCCCACTGTACAAACAAATAAGGGCAGAGCTGGCCTGTTTGCGTGGAGCCGTGACTGGAGGTGGTACACAGAAGCCCAGCCTAACTTTAAACCAGCAGGAGTGCTGTCACTATGTAGCTATGGCAGCACAACTCTCAGCTTGGGTTAGGCAAAGCAGCCCAGAAGCCAAATAAATAACTGCAAAGATGGCCTGCACTGGATTCTGTGCTGTGTCAGCCCTTTCTCAGGCCATATCCGAGGTAGCTACTTCCAAGGCATGTTCAGATAGAGAGTCACAGAATCACAGGACTGTAGGTGTTGGAAAGGTTGTATGTCTGTACAACTTGCAGTGGTATCTCTGACTTGTAGTCTACTCTGACAGATGACCATGGTGAACAGCTAGAGCAACTGAAGGGTTTATGGGTCTCCTCTCTTCTGCAGCTGTTTTTTTTTCTTCTGCTGGTGGTCACCACCACTATCACAGAAGCAATCAGGCATAAAGGCTTTGCAATTTGACATCTTAATTTGAATCCACTGCCATCAGCAGTTTAAGTGTGAACTGAAACAGCCAGGGTGTGGCACATGTTCTGCTCCTCCTTTCCAGAGTAATAACTTCATATGTGGCTGGCTGATGGTGGTGGCGTCCTAAACTAGCCCAGAAGCCTAGTCCTGCACTCCTCTGACAGACACTTTCAATATCAGGGAAATAAAGTAATATAGCAGGAGAGTGGTTTCTACCCAAACAGCCTTTGGAGGCAAAGCATGCATTATGGGCAAAACAGAGTGTCAGTCAGAACCTGCAAGAAATTATTTGTGTAAATATTTCAACAGTATGATCAAATAAACTCTACTTTGATTTCATTAATGAATAAATTCTACATAAGTGTAGAGCTCCAACTGGTCTGATGAAGCAGTCTATCCCTGCACCTTTCCAATAACTATTGACCAACCTCAAAGAAAGTAAATATGCCGTTGTCAATATCAAAGTGTTCCAGAGCATTAAGCAGGACACTTTTTTCTTTATTATTCCCAGGTATTTGTACAGACATAAATTGCTGCCATCAGTGCAGCTGATGTAGATAGTGAAAACACCAAATAGCTGTGAATGCAAGTGTTGCAGCACCGAGACATCAGAATCATAGAATCATAGAATCATAGAATCGTTAAGTTTGGAAGAGACCGTTAAGATCATCCGGTCCAACCATTAACCTACTGCCACCAAGTCCACCGCTAGACCATGTCCTCAAGCACTGCATCTACCCGTCTTTTAAACACCTCAAGAGATGGGGACTCAACCACCTCCCTGGGTAGACTGTTCCAGTGCTTGACAACTCTTTTAGCAAAGAAGTTTTTGCTAATATCTAACCTAAATTTTCCCTGGCACAGCTTGAGGCCATTTCATCTAATTCTGTCGCCTGTTACTGGGCAGAGGAGACCAACCCCCACCTCACTGCAACCTCCTTTCAGGTAGTTGTAGAGAGCAATAAGGTCTTCCCTCAGTCTCCTCTTTTCCAAACTAAACAACCCCAGCTCCCTCAGCCGCTCCTTGTAGGGCCTGTTCTCTAGACCCTTTACCATCCTTGCTGCAAAATACAGAAATATACAGGCAGTACAGGGTGAGGTTCCTAATAGCAGAAAAAGGCAGAGAAGGCAAGGATTAGTCATCTGTTAACAAGAAACATTTTTAGACAAAAGAGTTTTCTAAGTTTCAGCACAGTAAAATTCATTTCAGATTTGTGAAGGAGCTGAAGAATACAACTGGAAGGTAATGAATTCAGAAACTTCTTGAGAGGGTTCCGACAGTTTGAATTAGTTTGCATATTTGACTGTGAAAAAAATAAAAGAAATCTGGTCAAGTCTTCAGTTTATCCTTAGTGAACTCTAAAGGTGTTACAGAAAATCCATAGTTTGCCATGCAGGCTCTCCCTTTCCAACAAAATCTAGATTAAACTTTGCTCCTAACGTAGATTTCAAGCAATTCCACTACCTTACTCCTCTTTAGTGTATGAATTACCTATTTTTACACCTCATAATGAGTGGGAACCTTCAGAGACTGAGAACCATGCTACAAAAAGGTTATTTAAACCACCAGGGAAGATTTAAAGAATTTTTAGGGCCTTCTGTTTAGTAATTCTGTAAGGAAATAGTATCTGCTTTAGACTCTCTGTCCTGGCCACTTTTCCATCCGACAGAAGTACAACTGCAATCTGATTTTGTGTAGAGTATGGAATTGTTCCTACTAAAATGTTCCAGATGGAGCTTTACGTAAAGTTTTATATTAAATAGTTGTTCTTATTGAAGAAACTAAAGGATTGAAAATATACACATGGATCATACAAATTATCTTATTGTCACTTTGGAAAAGGTTTGAGATTGCTAAGAAGCGTTTGGTAGTTTATATGCAAATTCTCCCTTGGTGGTATTCATATCTTCATGTGGGCCAGAAATGGAATTTAAATCATGAAAGAAACATCCTGGCTTATACGAGGTGGGTTTCCATGGCATCTGGATGCTATAGGGATAAATTATACCCACTTTGGTGTTTTCTGATATACATTCAGAACAGCACTAGTGTTATTCTAGTTTCCATATATGTCACATTTGAAGTGTGAATGGTGGCCCTACAAATACTGTTGCTACTGCTCCCCCACCTTCCGCCCCTGAAAACTGCAGCTGGGAGGAGGCTGCTCATCACACAAAACATGCTTGTGCAACTCTTACCAGTAGCAACTCTTGCTACTTGCAGTTTATATGCAAGTGAAGGGTTATGCAACTGTTTCCAGAAAAGGAGCTGGCTTCCCTGAGCTAAACCAGTTACTTTTCATTTCCCGAAGTCACTTAACTCCTTGGCTGTGCTGCTGAAATGTTTTAGGTGATGTTGTATTTCTAGATAGTGGGGTTTGCTCTGGTAAACATCTTTCTATTCTGATCAGTATTCATGCATAATAATACCCTTATTAATAACAGGGTTGCTAATTTTCCCCCACCACATACCTTCTGCCACTGACTTGTAAGCTGTCTCTTGTCATGCAGCATTTCTTGAACTGCTGGACAGACAGGAGGAGCTATTTAAAAGAAACCGTAGATATACTTTTAACTACCTTGTTAAATTTCCTTAGACTAATCTAGTTTCTATTAATTTCATTAGACTAATGAGTGAATCTGCAATCTGTAAGTAAACCTGTAAACTCAGGACTTACAGAATGGAACTAGCTTCCATTTTTATAGCTATTTCTAACACTCCAAACTATGATAATTATAAATTTTGTGAAATGTTTGGCTCTTTGGAATCCATTTTCATCTTTCTTTGTATTACTGATTCTTTCTAAGGAAACAAACATTTATGGCCCTCTGCATCATCCAACGTCCCTCACTTCAGTAAAATCTTCAGAGTGTGTCCCCCTTTAAGACAGTATTATTATACCCACCCAAAAAGTGTGTTTAGTTTAAAGGGAGCCCTTTGGCTTCATGGCAGCAATATAAGGTTCTTATTCCCAACATGGATCAAAGAGCAGATGGAGGTTGTGTGACTCGTGCTTATACACACTGGGAATTTTAGAGGGTCCAGAAATGCAAGGTAGGACAAGAGATGTGGCAGATGGATCCAAGACTTCAAATACTTGAAGAAAGTTTGGGGTTTATTTTAGCCTTCTAGCAGTTATGCACTCAGGCTTAGCAGTCTGCAGTGCATGACATGCCAGTTAACTCGGATACTATGCCTTCAAAATTTGTCATGAGTATTTTCCCTCTAGTCCTTGCTTCCTCTAAAGATGCCAACACGGGAGATGCTGCAAATGAGCCCATCACAATGACCTACAGCAGCTAACACAACGAGTATGGACACAGCCAAAACAACCGAGGGTTATTGGGGAAGGTGTTTGTTTTGTTTTCTGGGATGCATGCACCTTGTTCTACTGTATCCCTCAAGATTCACAGTCCCAAATATTTTCCTTATCTTTGTATCAAAACTAGACCAGGCAAGGAGTCTTCCCTTGTCAGATGTAGTCCTGGTTTCAGCAAGGGCAGAATTAATTTTCTTCATAGTAGTTGGTATAGTGCTGTGTTTTGGATTTAGGATGCAAACAATACTGATAACACACTAATATTTTAGTTGTTGCCAGGCAGTCAAGGACTTTTCCCAAGAACCTGGGAAGGGACACCACCAGGACAGCTGACCCAAACTGTCCAAAGGGATAGTCCATGGCATACGACATCATGCTCTGTACAGAACTGGAGGGTTGGCTGAGAGGTGTCACAGCTCAGAAACTAGCTGTGCATCAGATTCAAGTGGTGTCAAATTGTGATGTGCATCACTTGATTTCTAATTTCTATTATTACTATCATCATCATCATCCCCTTCATCACCTTTGTCTTCCTTTTCTGTGCTCTTAAATTGTCTTTATCTCAAACCATGAGTTTTAGTAGGTTGGGTTTTTTTTTCCTTTTCAATTCTCTCCCCCATCCCACTGAGGGGAGCAGTGAGCAAACAACTGTGTGGTTATTTTAGCTGCTGGTGGGGTTAAGTCATGACACTAGAGGAAGAGAGGGCGATGGCAGTGGTCTCCTCCCTGTTCAGAGACTCCACAGGTAGGGTTACTCTGGGGTATGGGAGATACAAGGCTGAAGGCATTCCCCAGCTCTGACCAAAATCAATCCTCAGGACTGATAATCCGTGGTACGGTAACTGCAGATTTACTCAGAGACACCATGTAGGAAGGAGAATACCTTCCATTTTCACCTGTAATAGGGGCCCTCATCTGCCTACTGGTGCATATCACAACTGTAAGGTTCAGATCAGCTGTGAGGTGGCCTCACTCACTGAGGTGAGCATCCTTCCCCAGTCTGCCCTCTCACTCTGTCTCTTTTCTTTGGTATATGACTTGCAGACCCATTTCAAGAAGATCCTTATGAGCCCCACAGCAATCCAAACTGAACCCAGTGGCTGGGACAGGCCCCAGGGAAAAACCAAGGCTTTTCAGGGTGTCTCCACCCATTGCCTTTTCCAGTGGGGTGGCTTTCTTCTCAGCTCATAGGCATCTGCAGCTCCTCCACTCTGAGATGCTTTCCACTCCTCCTTCACTGAAGAGAGGAACCAGGCACCTGGCTTAGATCTGTTGGTCCAATTTGAATCCAGGCACCTAAAGGTGAATTGCACAACCTCTGAGCACTTTTGGGTCTCAGGGTAAGAATCTGAAAAGTACCATAAGATCAGTCCCTTAGTAGTTTCTGTTTTCTTCCCCAGAATCCAAAAATTATAATCTGAGTTTCAGATAGCAAAGAACTGAAATGTCCAAGTTACCCCCTAAATAGTAACGAGCTGTTGAGAAGAGTAGGCCTTGCCAGTTACCACTATAACTTTTTGGACTGATTTTGCAGGGTGTAATGCATTATCAGCTTCATGCTGGCAGTTCCTGAAGAATGGACCCGCTTAGCCAGAAAGGCAATATATCAAAATGAATATATTTAAAACAATCCTAAAACATTATCTACCTTGCCCACTTCTTTCTGAGGAAAATGACAGCCTCCAAATCCAGTCTGTCTTGTACTGACTTTAAGATACCCTAACATACATTAACTTTATGTGCTGTAAAAAACATCAGAAGTACCACCTATGATGCATGAGTTTTGCCCAACAGAAGAATTGTCTAAAAATTAACTGGATATGAAGAAATAGTAAAGAGATTTGTTTGTGGTAAAGCAGCAAGTTTCACAGAGACAATTATGGTCAGAACAAGGTCCGTGAAGTTTTAAGAGAGAAGAAAACTTGCCCAACTGAATAGCCCGGACCCACCTCCTCCTTATCACTGCTTGTGCTGGAGACCTACTGGCAGAAGCTACTCAGTCAAATGCAATAGCCAGGATAACACACAGGCTTCAAATAGAACTTTAGTGACTTAAGTATTTTAACAGAAATGGTTTTGGAGCATCTACATTAGCCACTCTGGTAGCAGACTGGAAAGACAGCACAAAGAAATGGTATGCTCCCACTCTGTGCAACAGCATGGGGCGGTAACGTTTTCCACTGGTGCATTCTGATCTAGAAAATGAAATCTGTCCCCAGGCTGTCATGAGCACCTGGAAGGATATTGAAGGTATTGTTGACACCCTACTGTAACAGCCCAGGATGTGAAATCACCTAATCCAGAAAAAAGGAGTTTTCCAAACATCCTCAAAAGATTGCCTACTTCAATCCTTTCATTCCTTATCCCACTCCCCACCTTCCCACCCCCAAAGTCTACTCTTGGATGATGTTTTTCTAACCTGCTCTTCAAAATCTCCAGATAATGGAGATTACAGCTCTCTTCCAGTTCTTCTCAGACCATACCATTACAATGTATTTTCTAGTGTCTCATCTGTTTCTCCCTTACCACAGTTTAAGACCGTTCCTTCTTGCTTTTATCAGCCATCAGCTTGGAAAATAGATAAACATAGCTGCTTTTTAGATATTTGAAAACTATTAATTTTTTTCCTCTCTGTCTACTCCTCTCCAGACTAAACAACTTTGGTACCTTCAATCTTTTCTCATGGGTTATGTTTTCTAGACCTTTTCTCATTCCTGTTTCTTTCCTACAGATTTTTCCAACTGGTTCACATATTTCCAGGAGTGCAGTGCCAAAAACTGACCTTCCAATATCTGATGTTCAGGCTTGACTTGTATGAATAACCTAAGTCTGAATGATAAGAAGTGTCTGAACCTAATAAGTCAGTGAAATTTGCAGCACGACACAAAGGTAGGTTCAAAAATGGAAATGGAAAATATGAGTTTGATTTTGCTTTTAGCAGTACAGAAATTTCTGGTGTGTGTCTAGTGTACTGGTATGTGTGTTTGTATATATATATATATACATGTACACTTTTATATCAATTAGCACAAACATTTATAATCGAGGCCATAGTTGCTGTTGTTCTTCCTGTAACTGATCTGGATTTATAAATAAATGTTTGAAAAGATGAAAGATTAACTTCACAGCAATGAAAACTTTGGCAGATCTCACTGATGGTTCACATATGTAATCGTATTCAAAAGGACAGTTTCCACTGCTCTCTGAAAGAGAAAAAAAAAAAGACTCAATTAAATGACTGGGTTTATTTTTGTTAAATCTTTTGTTTTTTCCAATTAGGAATTATCAAAATACAAGTTTTCCCCTTCCTAGCTGTAGGAAGCAATAACATCTCTGTGACTGGTCAAGGCAGAATGGAAGGGACCCAGAGCTACCATTTCAACAGCGAACATGCTTGCCTCTATCGAAGAAGTACATAATGGGTGTGCAGGACTATGTGTACTTTTCCTTTCACGCATAGTGGGTGGAAATTCTCAATTACAACATTACTGAAATTACATCAGACTGTAACAGTTTGTTCCTTCGATGATTTGTTTTATAAAGTTCTCATTCCTACATGTGTGCTGCTTATAGAATGTCAATCTTGTTTGTTGGAGTGTGCTGTTTATGTAATGAATACCATTTCTCCTTGCATCATTTTGTTTTTGTGGAATAAATTGCTACACAATAATATTTTATAGATCAGTAATAGCCACTCAACCTTTAAAGGCTCTTCAGGCTGTGGCTGCACTCCACAATGCAGTGCCAACCCCAGATATATGATCTATCATTAACTGATTCTCAAGAGCCTGTTTGCTAGTGAGCTGGAAAGCTGGCAAATTAGAAAGCAAGTTTGCTTTCTGAACACCAGACCACTGTGCAGCGTTGACATTCTCTTGCAGGTCTACTCTGAAAATTAGCGCAGGTACTCTACAGCAATCCTTGAGACAGTAAGTCTGCAATACTCTCAAGCACCAGATACCTACCTCTGCATCCACCCCGCCCCTCCCCTCCCACACATTTGAAACAATAGAGGTTCCACTACAAAGAGGTTCGGGGTGGAACCCAGATGAATGAGGTTTGGGGGGAAGGTGTATGGAGGAAAATGCCATCAGTACCAGATCTCTCGCTACAGATTCTCTCTTTGAAGAAAGACAAAAACAGTCATAAGAACACTGTTCTTAGGAAGAAACATACATCCCAAGTCTTCATTCACTGGAATCTTTAGGGTCTGCTGGTGTGGAAAGAGAAGGAGGGAAATAAATCTAAGCTGGCCTAAAAACTTCAAGTCATAAAGGTGTCTAATCAGAACTACAGCCTGTACTTACAGAAAATTTAAAAAATTACACAGATTACACAATGTAGAGTGGCTATCAAGAAGGCAAATTTAAGAGAGTGGAAACTCAGGTAACTTCTCTACACATCTATACCATTGATAACTGACCTTCACTAGTGAAAGAGGAAAAGATCATGTTTTGCTTAAACAACTTCAGATCTTTTTCAAAGGAAGCAACTCAATAAAACATAGATACCCTTCTAATTTTTGGTGTGTTTAGTTACTTTTATTTTTTTATGACTTCACCCAAACTCATTATTAGAATTCTTCAGGACAGAGGGAGGAAAACAGAAACATTTCAAGACAGAGGCAGACAAAGAGCATATGGAAAAAAAGGAAACATCAGTCTTTTCAAAATCCAATATTTACTCAGTCCGTGTTAATAATCTTCATTTTCTGAGGAAAAGAAACAAAACCAGAAAAAAATAAGACTTCATAATAATCACCCTCCCACAAGAGAAAGGAGTGATTAATAAAGTGTCATTTATGGGTTAAAGTAAGCTTCTTGCATTACTAGCCTCACAGTTTTCGGATGTTTTAAGGAGATGCTACTTAGAGGTGCCAACCCGATGATAACGCGGGTTATAACTCAGGCATAAATAAGGTCAGTGTTTTTCTTGATTTGACAACATGCATAATCACAAAGGTTTAACTGAGATCAGATCATATTGACCACAGTTCCTATGTTACTTCAGCTGCAAGCTGCATGAGCATGTGCAGAGGCTCACATGTGTCCGTGTTGATGTGCCTGTTAGCTCTTCATTCTGATAACTATTTGCAAAACCTTATACACAACTCCATTGATATTGTATCCTGGCATACATGCATGCACACTGTATTTTAGTAAGCACAAAACTCTTAGCAACAACAAAAACTAGAGCCATGAATTAAGTTATTTTTTTCTAAGTCCCAGCTTGGATATGCCAAGATAAACCCTGAAAGCCTGTTTCCAGCAGGCATTTCCTGAAGAGATGTATCTACCATGGAAAACCACTAGCCAGTTTCTCCTCCAGCCCAAATGAAATGTCAATTACAGCCATTTATAAATTAATACTTTTTCAAAAACATACCAAAACCAGAGAAATAATACTTTGACTTGAAAAGACGTAAACTTCGATCAAATCAGAAGTTCATTAAGGAAATCCCAAGAATTAAGGGGGCAAGTAATATCCATTCAGAGAATTTTGGTTGTCCAAAGTCAACTGAGGTTGATGTGACTCACAAAAGCCTATTTAAAAGCTTTTGATGAAAGACTAGACTAGCAGAAGAGGTACAGGCGAGGAGGGGTGCAAACTCATAGCTCTTGCTTGCCCTCCTTATAATGTGCTCATTTCTGTTGCTTTATCTAAGTAAAGAACACCAAAGTAATTATTCAGAAATAGCTTTATTAAATTTTTATTTGTATTCATGAAGAGTATATTAATTACATGGGATTATAGCACATCATTAACCCTCTAATAGAAATAAAAAAACCCAACCCCAAAACCACAAACATCACAGTTGTTTAGCCATTGCTTCCTAATCCACAAAGCTTTCATGCCATGAGATATCTACCGAAGTTATTGGTGGTTGCAGTTATTTCTGAACAGCACAGCTCCATTGTAAGCAAGAATTAGCAGCAGATACCAAACCTAACAAGGGGTTGTCATGATCTGTCCAAAGCCTGGCATGTTGTAAAGGAGAAATATCTGACTTTTGACTTGTCACTGCAGGGTTTCCAGCCAGGTGCTGGAACATGGCACCATTATCAACTACTTACAAAGGCAGACAAACAGCATTTCTAAAGACACCAGGACATTACTGTGATCTGTAGCACTATGGCTATCCACCCACACTGCACACAAGACAATTTCATGTGTGTAGATTGACAGGTTCATGCACAGATGAGAAGCCTAATGACCAAATGTATGTAGATGCAAACACACAGTCTGTACACAAAGCTTTACACCTTAGAAAATATAGGTCCAAGATTATGCAGAGTGCCTCTAAATGAGCTCCTGCAATGTACGCTGGAATAATTTAAGAGGTTATTACTCTCAGCTGCCTGCCCACACAGCCAGGAGTTACTGCCCAAAAGCTAAGACTTATTGCCGCTTCGGCGAATACACCAGGCTATGACCTCTGTAACTGAGAGAAGGGTATATCACCCTTTCTGCTGCCTCTGCTGCTGGGGTAATAATGTCTGGAAGAAAAATGGAGCAGGTATTTTAAATCACTCCTGCATTAATAACCAAAGTTCATCTTGAGGTACTCTGGGTAAGGCCAAATTAGAAGACCAATGTCCTTACAGCTATTTGCTGCTCTACACCCTTGCCTGTGGAATCTTTGAAAAGTTCAGAACCTATTAATTCATCCAGTAGAACCTTTAACACTGATAGATGTATTAAAATGGGGAATAAAATTCATACCTTCCATGATTAGCCAGAAGAGGAGAAACAGGTAACAATAGATGAATTGCATATCGAGCATTAAAGGGAAATCTCATTTTCTGGAGAATCTTCCAGCTTTCAAATTCCTCTGGAACATCCGACTCATCTCTCTTTCCAACAGTGGGGTTTTAAACAAAGAAATAGTCTAAACTAGAGCCAGAACCTCAGGAGATCCAGCAGACAAAACATAGGTCCCATTTACATGCCCCTGATTTTACTTGGTTTTGTAGTTAAGGCTTCTTATCTCTGTTAGTAAATTAGCACAATATGTTCTTTAACCAACCATGTCAGCAGACCCCACATTGCTTGCCAAATAATTATCTTCAAACTTCAAAGTCACCCTTGGAGGCTTTTATGTATAGGACTGTATCTTTTAAAAATAAAATTTTATATATTCTGAATCTAAGCAATGATTAATCACCAGCTGATAGAGTTAAAGAATGTCCTCATGTGAATGTACGCACCAAAATAGCTTGCTTTGCAGAAGCAGGGTAATGCCTAGATGAAACTAAGAGGTTTTTTCATTCAAGATACTGTCAGAAAAAAACAGAAAGATCCTTTTTCTGAGTGAGACAGCTGACAGACAGAAACCACCCCTCAAAACACAGGCAACACACAAAAACATCGGCAACACGCGAGGCTGGTCAGAACTGAGTCAGTGATAATACCTGATGTGATGGTCATGCGGTAAAAATCAAAAGAACATTTTGGTTTGGCACAAACCAAGATTTATTCCTGATATTTCCTTTTGAAGCAAAGGCAAAACTTGAGAAACTCTTCACATGTTGCATTAAACATTTCATTCACTCAGTTCTCTCTTAGATGTTGGCAATAAATAAATTGGTGTGAGTCCAGAGGAGGGTCATGAAGATGATCAGTGGGCTGGAGCATCTCTCCTTAGAAGACAGGCTGAGACAGTTGGGCTTGTTCAGCCTGGAGAAGAGAAGGCTTCAGGGAGATTTGATAGCAGCCTTCTAGTACTTGAAGGGGCCTACAGGAAATCTGAGGAGTGGCTGTTTATTAGTGCAGTGATAGGACAAGAGGTAATGGCCTTAAACTGAAGGAGGGCAGATTTAGATAGCTCCAAATGACTCAGTCCAAGAAGGGTAATTACTTTGAATCTGCAGCAGGTCCTCTAGGGCTCTACTTCCATGAGATTTGCCTCAACAAAAATGAAACCACACAAGCTAAACCAAGACTTTCCTAATTATACTTTTTCATCTTTCCACACTCAATTTTGACATGATTTGAGCAGCATTTCCAAGACAACTGCACACACATGTTGTGAGTCAGGTGTTTGACAAAAAAATCAAACAATCCCCCGCTTCTCCCTGGAGCCAAGAGATACACACTGCCAGGATGGGGATGGGGAGGGAGTGGGGAAGTACTGTCTGATGGAGGAACAAGTGTGTAATTTATTGTACAAGCAGGAGCACACAGAGATCTGATGTACAGCAGCCAGCAAACACCAAAGGTGACAGTTTATGCCGAGGATGTGGCTCTCCCATGAAGCCCAGCATGGAGGGCTCTTTGCATGGTGTGATGCTGGAGGGTACTCCCAGTAGCAAGTAAAGAAAGCACTTGCCCCTTCCAATTCTTTTCAAATTCGTGGCAATAAGGATCTCATAGCAGTTTCTTACCAGAAATATCCCGCACTGCCCTGACTAATCAGTAACCCTTGGTGACAAGCAGGACGACAGAATGAAGCCTGGAGCATGAGTAAGATCTGTGCTCCCCAGGACTGTTACACATAACTGGCTCACCAGTTGCCTTTGCTTAGGTAAATGTCACATGTGCTAAATAAAGGCTGTGACTAATTGATTTCTACTGGGAAGGAATGAGGAAAAACAATTGTTTTGTTGTTGTTTTTATTTTTAATACAACCAATTACTGTAGACTAGCAACAGTTGCCAGGACAAGCTGTTCCAGTTTCATTCCCGGTGCCAGGGAAACAGGCCATTTTAAGGAGTGGTTCAGACGGGCAAAGAAACAGAAATATCCAAAAAGCTGAAGTGTCAATATACAGTAAAGCATGTTTAAGAAAGCTGGCAAGTTGCTTGGGATAAAAAGCCCCTGACAGTGGTTGCTGAGATGAACTATACAGATTTATTGTGGTTCTGAAGTTGCAAACAGCAGTTGAAAGCCCAGCAGAACATCAATGGGACTTATCTAAGGGGTCTCCACAGAGATGGCAGCTAAAATGTTGAAGTGTTCTCAGACCTATCCTAACTTTTCTCTGGGCATGGCCTACTAACTACTTTCTAAACCACAAGAAATAGGAAATTATTTAATGTATGGGATTCAGCTGGAAAGATACAGAGCTCTGCCAGACCAACTTCTTAACTCTGTGAAGTAACAAGAAAATGAAAGAGGACTCACTCAGTACTACCTTTAGGTTCTGGATAGAACCTAGGTGGTTTGTATCCCAGAGTAATAGCAGCAGAAGCAATATACTTGTAGCTATTTATGAGTTTAGTCATAATAATGATGAATATGTATTAATTATGAATAATAATATTGGATAATAGATCTAGACAGGATTTCATTGCTTCTTGAGTTCAGAATAGCTGTCTCAGGACAAATTTTCTTCTAAGGTTTGAAAAATAATTTAGGCAAATGTACTGCTAAAGTAAGCAACCGTATATTTATCTCAGTAACCTTTTAGAGTCAGCAGAAGTTGAATGAGCCTGCCAGGTTATAATTCTTTAAAAAACAGCTACAAACTATTAGCAGAATTGTCAGCTCCAAGTATTTCAGAAACCAGTCTACTCTCTTCATCTTTTCAACTACAAATCCCACACCCTTCTGGCTCCTTGATGTCTATTTGGCATAGAGACAGTGCCCTTCTACACGGGAAAGACAGACAAAACCAGTGAAATGAAAATGCCTTGTGAAAATTTGTTGTGAATCTCTTTTTGGTGAAATATTTCTATTCCACTGGGAACTACAGACTATTTGCTGTACATTCATCTCTGCAAATAAGGTTTGCTGTTTAGCTTACATCTTCCATGAGACTCCACATGGTTTCCTATTAGCATGAGATGAGATTGCATCTGTGGGACTGCACTTCAGTTCATGAAGGGGAATTACACACAGAGAAAAAAGACAAACCCACACTTCAGTTCCTGAAGGGGAATTACACACAAAGAAGAAAGAAAAACCCTAACAGTATTAACCATAACTTTTGCAAGACTCTGCAGCTGAAACTTTTTGTCAGTTCATCTTGAAAACTCAGTTTTCAATCTGAAACAATTTTGAAAATGTATGACTACCTAGTCATCTGTCCCTTTTTGTCTAAATTAGATAAATTCTTTACAGTCAAGATCGTGTGTCCTATTTGTTCTGTGTAGCACTCAGAACATTCAGAGTTGCCCATAATAAATACTTTACCTTTTAAACGAACAAGTGTAGATATCTTAAACTCTGAACAAAAAAAAAACCTCAAAACCCTCCAACAAGACAGAACAATTCCTTCCTTCACATGATGGCATATGCCATCTAATTAGCCACATGGGACACTGAACACTGCAGGAGACACAGATGGCAGTTTGGGGCTGATAGTCCTACAGCAATGGAACAGCACATTGTTTGTTGGCAGAATATATTGCCATTTTAGTGTGGATGTCTATGGAGTTAGCAAGCAGCTCTTGGTCTTGATAGTTACAGCTTCTCTCAGAATAGATTTTAGGAACTTATTTAGCATTACTTTCTTAAAAAGTTCAGCTTCAGGATAAAAAAAAAGTGAATACACTACAGCTGTGTAGGAAGTGATGGGAAGATTTGAGTACTCTTCGATTTATGGATCTGCATGCATACTTTGGCTACATATTAGTTCTATTTTGCGAAGAGACGCAGTTTGCTTTCCTTGCCCTTTTATCCAAAGACCATGTAAAGGACAGGGCATTCTCCAATTATGACACCAGATTAGATCATCAAGAAACCATGCTGCAGGTTACTCTATGACACACACCAATGCAGATTACCTGTTAGTTTATTGATAGTATAGCAAAATATTCATGAACTCTTACTTTAGCATTTTGGGTCCTAATCTCTGTAATCCCCCTCCATCATAATTAACTCATCTCTAAATACTTAGGGTCCCTACAAAAGTGGACTATCCCTATAATGAACCTGTCAGCCCTCTCTCTCTACATATATATATTTGTATAAAAATACGTATATTTATATATATGCATATTTATGTATTTCAAACATTTTGAAAAGTCATCATAGTGCTGGCACCATCCCAAGGCTCTGTTGGTGACTTCACACCCCTGTCAAATGGTCATCATCACTCTGATAAGGGAAACTGGGAAAGACCATCTCTATGCTCACCCTTGTGCAGGCTTTAGATCCTGATCTCATTCTTGCCAGGCACTGAGGAAGCAGGAAGACCTACATGGACTGGAAACATCCCTTGAAGGCTTCACCTGCATTTTCGGAGCTAAAGAATGACTCGAGAATTTATCTGCAACAGACACCCTTCTCCCATTTGTTTCTGAACCTCGGTGCACTTTCACAGGTTATGACTATGCCAGGAAATTAAGCAGGCCGTGGACCAGCCACACTGTTGATAGGCTCCCTCACATATTTTAGCTCCTCCTGCCCAGTATTCAAGCATGAATCAGGAAAGAACAAAGAAAAAGGCCTGCTTCCAGTGGAGACAATGGATAAGAACAGCTTATTTGGATGAGAGAAGGAAGATTTTCGCCCTACCCTTCAACTGCCACAAGCCTGGTGGGTTAGAGAAGACATTTTTTTTTTTTTAGTGAGATACATGTATCCTTCAGGACCTGCTGCCTCCAGATGTAACCAAACAAATTTGATGGGAAATAACATCCTCTCCAGTTTGTTCTAAGTGTACCAACAAACTGCTGCATAATTCCTTTAGGAAGATGGGCTTGCAGTTTCCCTGTTAGCCTGCTCCCAAGCATAAAAATCCTTTTGCATTCTGGCCCAGGGCCCTAAGGAGAGTCTTCACATTGCAAGACTCAGTCTGCTTCTGCCCCCAAGCCAGAGCATGCATCACTCCCTTTAATACCACTTCATACTTCTCTGCCAGGCTTCTCCCTTCTGGAAACACTTCTCCTCACAATCTCTTTCCATCACACCCCTGATATTCTTCCAGACCTTCTCTCATTTCCTGGCTATTTTCCCCCAGCCTCCATTCCTCCATACCTCCTCTCACATCCTTTCATCCTTTTATCTGGCTCCCTTTTTATTATTCTGGTAGACAGATTATTCCTGAGCCCCATGTTGCCAACAATTTCCCTTTGAGATTGTGTTTGCCAAAATTTCCTGTTATTAAACCCTCAGTCAGAGGGCTCATAACACCAACCCTTAAGAGCTAGCACACTTGAGTAGGATTGTAATCTTAGATTGCATTGCCACTGTAAGCCTGGCAGATATGCCCTAGGAAAGAAGAAACTGCTCGCTTTCTGCAGGAGACTGTATAGGTAACAGNCAGACCTAGCACAAATCTACTGCTGTGCTCATAAAAAAAGGAAATGTTGTTAAATCAGTTTCAATGAGGTGTTTTTATGGCATGTTTGTTCCTGCAGCACGGAAAGCAAGCTAGTTTTCCTGGGGGTCTAAGCCATAAAAGGTTATCTGCCTCATCCCACCAGAACCCAAAGAGTCACATAAATGGTTGGTACATGCTCTCCAAATGTTGTGGGAGTAGTTTGATTAAATATGCTGAATTTGATGAACAGAACCAATTTTAAATATGGAATGAACAGGTGCAAGCACCACAGAAGCTTCACCTGCTCGCACAGGTTTTTAATTCAGTACTCTTTAAAGAACACTTTATAGGACAGCAGATATGTCACTGAAGCAATAGATTAACCTATATTTGAAGACAGCAAAACAAGCAAAACGATATTTGTAAAAAAAATTGCTACTACTGGGAATTTCTAAGAGAGGACAATCCTTATTACTAGAGCTTGAAACTTTGTGGACATAAATTTTAGGCTTCAGAACTGTATTGAGGGAAAAAAAAAACCAAACTCTTGATTTGAAAAATCCCTTGTCTGTAGGGGAAACTTGACTAAAGATGAATTTTGTATACTTACTATTACAAGGAAGTAGGAAGATGTACTCAAGACCTGACAGACGTTTACAGTTTCCAAGGGAAACGTAGACACTCTTACAAGTACATCTCACTCCCTTTAAAGATGCAACTGCTTTTCAAATTCCAGAGGCCAAATGTATTAGTGAAATGTCATATGCCTATAGATCCTGTTACCTTTATTCAGCACCCTGCCTTTCCCACCTCCCTTTCCTTCGTCATTACTACTTAGTTTGTACAGTACATCCAGGACACAGACCTCATTTCCCACTGGTGCTGAAAACAACTTGGAACACAATTAGTCTTGTCAAGTCCTTCACTGGTATGCCATATAGGGCTTCCAGCTTTCCAAGCAATTCAGTAATCCCTAGAGCACTGCCGCAGGGTCTGCAATTAACAGAGGTGTTTACATGTCTGAAAATGTACCAGGCTAAAAATAGAAGTCGTTTTCTTAACATCCCATGATGTTGGATTTGTTCTTTTCTCTTTCTTTCCATTTGCCAGATTGACAAATAAAGTGTGTTTGCTTAATTCCTTCAACAGATATAGAAGATCAACAACAACAAAAGAACACCACAGTTCTGTGGTGGCGGAGGAAAACAAATCCCAAACAAAATACTTTCTGTTGCAGTCCAAAAATAAAGAAGAAAAACCCACCACCCCAAGAGCACTAGCAAATTGGTCTCTGCAGCAAAGACCACAATTCCAACACCCCTTCCAAAGGAAGGGGCCAAAGATGGTACTCAGTATCCCCACACAGACATTTTTGGTTTGAAGGTAAGGCTCCCCTGCTGCACAGGGACAGGTGAAAGACACTCACAAGTACCAGAAGTGCTTCTGAGCTCCTGGTGTGATAAAACAATTAGCTATACTCATATTTCTTTCCTTTTGGAGGATCATGTGGGATAAAGACTTCCCTGGAAAAGAGCAATGGGAAGAAACACTACCCCAGGAGTTCCTGAAAGGCTGGCATCTCTAAAATCAACACTTAAATTCTGTGTACTCTTTTCTGAAGGTCAGTTTGCTAGAGACAGAGCTGTTCTTCCTCCCACTCCTCCCTCCCTTTTCTTGGGAGCCTCAAACACAATCCCTGCTGCTCAGCAAGATGACAAGCAAATTAGTTCAAAGCCTGGAGACATGGTTGTTCCCACTGTTTGGCTGTTGTTTCAAATCATTCCCATTCGCCCCAGCTCCTGGAAACCTGATCATTCCCCCTGCTTGGCTGTTGTTTCAAACAATTCCCATTTGGCTTCTCTAGGGCAAATAACACCTAGCAGTGCTAGCCCTGGGTAGTGTGGGCATAATCCAGTCTGTGACACTTAGCCTTGGGTTGAGGATTGGTTACTGAACCTCTTTTGCAGTAGAGACTCAGCCAGACCCTCTTTCTGGTGGCTACCTGTTGAATGGTCACCGCTGTGATGAAAGCTGCTCCTATAAACATCAGGTCATTTTTTTTTTTCCTTGAAGCCAGAACTCTGTAACGCTTAGAAAACGAGTTCACATTCCTTGGATGCTTCCTTACTGCCACCTTGTCAATTCTCAGAACCACTCAAAAATCTCCATACTAGATTGCTTCCTATGTGAGAAAGAGTAAGTTGGATCAACAAATTAATGATAACGTGAGGGTGCTGGAAGGGATGAAACCAGATAATTTCTCACTGACTGTAAAATGGGAAACAACCCCCATCTTTAAAAAGGGAGAAAAGGAAGACCCAGGGAACTACAGGATGGTCAGTCTCACCTCTGTGTCTGGAAAGATCATAGAATAGATCCTCCTGGAAACTACGCTCAGGCACATGGAAAGTAAGATGATGGTTGTGGCAGCCACCGTGGCTTCCCTAAGGACTAACTGTGACTGACAAATATGGTGGCCTTCTATGATGGGGTTACTGTGCTAGTGAATAAGGGAAGAGTGCCAATGTCATCTATCAGAGGTGTGCAGAGTGTTTGACACTGTCCTGCACAACATCCTTGTCTCTAAATTGGAGAGACATGGATTTGATTAATGGACCACTCAGCAAATAAGAAATTGTCTGGACAATCACACTGAAATGTGGTCAACAACTCAATGCCCAAATCAAGACCAGTGATAAGTGCAGTTTTGGGTGCCTCACTACAAGAAGGACATTGAGATGCTGGATCTTGTCCAGAGAAGGGCGATGAAGCTGGTGAAGGGTTTGGAGCAAAAGTCCTACCCAGAGCAGCTGAGGGAACTGGGGCTTTTTAGTCTGGAGAAAAGGAAGCTGAGGAGACACCTTATCACTCTCTACAAATACCTGCAACTCCTTGCAGGTATTTGTAGAGAGTGGGGGTTGGTCTCTCTCTCTTGGTTGATTTGTGGGGGTTGGTCTCTTCTCTAGGGTAACAAGCGATAGGATGAGAGGAAATGGTTACAAACTGCACCAGGGGAGATTTAGGTTAAACATCGTGAAGAATTTCTTTACTGAAAGAGTTGTCAGGCATTGGAACAGGCTGCCCAGGGAAGTGGTGGAGTCACCATCCCTGGAGGTATTTAAAAGGTGAATAGATGATGTGCTGCAGGACATGATCTAGAGGTGGACTAGGCAGGGTTAGGCTGTGGTTGGGCTCGATGATCTTAAAGGTCTCTTCCAACCCAAGTCATTCCATGATTCTATGTGGCATTCCTCAAGGTTCGGTATTGGAATGGGTACTGTTTAACAACTTCGCAACACGAACAGTGGGATCAAGTGCATCCTCAGTAAGACTTATGACAGCACCAAGCTGTTTGATGCAGTTGACACTGAAGGGAAGGGATGCCATCCAGAGGGACCTTGACAGATTTGAGAGGTGGACCCACGAGAACCTCCTGAAGTTCAACAGGGTCAAGTGCAAGGTCCTGCACATAGATCAGTCCAATCCCAAGCACAGCTACAGTCTGGGCAGACAATGGATTGAGGCCAGCCCTGAGGAGGACTTGAGGGTGTTGGTCAATGTAAAACTCAACATGAGCTGCTAATGTGCATTTGCAGCCCAGAAAGCCAACAATATCCTGAGTTGCATCAAAACCAGAATGGTCAGCAGTTCATGGGAGGGATTTTGCCTTCTGCTCTGGTGAGACTCCACTGGAGTACTGCATCCAGCTCTGGGGACCCCAGTGCAAGAAAGATATTGAGCTGCTGGAGGCAGTCTGGAGGAGGGCCATGAAGGTGATCACGGGACTGGAGCACCTCTCCTGTGAAGACAGGCTGAGAGAGTTGGGCTTGTTCAGCCTGGAGAGGAAAAGACTCCAGTGAGACATTATTTCATCCTTCCAGTACCTGAAGGGGCCTACAGGAAAGATGGAGAGGGAATGCTTGTGAGGGAGTGTAGTGATAGGACAAGGGCCAATAAGTTTAAACTAAAAGAGAATACATTTAGATTAGATATCATGAAGAAATTCTTCCCTGTGAGGGAAGTGAGGCCCGGGCACAGGCTGCCCAGAGAAATTGTAGTTGCTCCCTCCCTGGCAGTGTTCAAGGACAGGTTGTATGAGGCTTTGGGCAACCTGGACTAGTGGAGGTTGTCCCTGCCCATGGCAGGAGGTTGGAACTTGGTGGTCTCTGAGATCCCTTCCAACCCAAACTGGTCTGTGATACTATGATTAAAAATACATGCAGTGCACATGACAGAATCAATGAGCTTATAACCTCTACAGGCTTCTAGATTGAGCAAAGAGCCATGGGTAATATTAGCATAAGATAGTACCAATCATATGAGGGTGACAGTTCAATGTCACCATTCATATCCATCCCAGCACAGGGTCTAGAGTGATGCAGTCTTGGTTAGCTACTAACTAGCAAATGTTCAGAGCCTGGTGCTGGCCAACTTGAATTTATTTCTCCTGGGTCACTGTAGCCAGATCTGGTTTGATCATATGAATTGCTTATTCCAGAATATGCACCCATTTGGGCATGTACAGACTCTTGTCACCTTTGCAGCTTCAGACTTAGTTATACCAGGCAATTTAACTTCATAGATCTTAAATGAGTTGGTTCTTTTACAGCTGACTAGTGAAATCCACAAAAGGTTTCTAAAAGCCTTTGGACCCAGATCCTTCCAGAATATATTGCAGATTCACCTAAGGTCTTTATACGCTGCATTTAGCATTTGACACTCAAAGCTGACTGGAATGTAAATACACTCACATGTCAGTGGTTTGCAATAGGTCATTTCACAATTAGAGATATTGAAGATCACAAGCTGCTCCTGTCAGCATAAAAATAATATGTGTGTGTGTTTCAGGTGGTAGGTACCCCCTACACAGATTCTCAAAGACAGAATCATCCTGGAAAACTGAAACTCTAGAGGGGCAGAGGAGGCAGGATCAGTGTGTGATCACAGAAATAAAGCAAAATTCAGGAAAAGCAAAGTGAACAGCAAAACTTTTCCTGATGAACTCATTGCTTACAAATGTCCAGAGCTCAACCCTCAGAGTGCTTTAAATGGTGCTGCTACATGGGGCAAATTCCTAGTGAAGTCAGTGTAAATTTTATCCCTGTAAATTGTTAATGGAAAGAGGACTTATTTTACCTCCCAATCAGAATCCACTCTCTATTTGTTAAAGTCATCACTTCATCTTTCCCTGAATCTCAGCAAAATTGCTCACAATATAATGTGATGTAAAAAAAAGATTATCTGAGGATTTTTTTACCCTGTGATATCATTAATAAAAATGCCTGTCTGATTTTTGGTTCCAGACTTAAGCATGGTCATTCTTTTTGGCCTTGGGTGTTTTTCAAACATAATATAAACATCTTGGGATTAGGAGGTTGTTCTGTCCTAGGTAAAAACCCCAAACAAACCACAAGTATCTGTAGTTTCTTTACCAGTATTTGAGAGAATGGCCATGCCGTGAAGCAAAAGCACATTTTGATACGTTGCAAGCCAGTGTTAGTTCTGCTGGTTTAGTCTCCTGAAGCCTGCCTCCTGCATAGTAACAGTAAGGCAGCAAACGTGGGCAGGTATGTCCCTGATCAAACTCTGCATCAAAACATTTATCTTTCTAGCTAGTACCTGTGGATAGGAGACATGAACTTGACCTGCAAGACTGGAACAAATTAAGACTACGAAGCTTTTGAAATATGCTACAGGGAGATCTCACATTTTAACAGACCGAGTTTGTAAAATGATCCCTTCACTCTGGCATCTTAACCTATGATTTCTGTCACTCAGCAGCTACTCCTTAATAGGGAGAATGCTTCACCCACCATATGGAGTCACCTCTAGATGAACATGCAAGGTCCGATTATTCACTGTGGTGTCTTATGTGACCAGTTTTCCATCTCCAACATGAGCCCAAATTCCTCCTCTTCAGATGAGAGTATTAATTTTATTTTGTCCTTCTTTCCTTTCTACAGGATTGCATATGGAGCGTGCCTGTTGATAGTCACTTTGACATGGTTAAAACATGGAGTAAGGGTCACATCCGCACTGTGGCTGATCAACAGCTGGGCTTCACACTGTTCACGAAGAGGACTGCAAATGGATTGAAGACAGTCTCGTGAAAAATATAATTTTCTGTTCTTTTTCTTTCATTTCTGTAATTTCTTCTCCTTTCAGACAGCTTAATAGATGTCTCTCATGGCAGTAACATTTCTCTTTATCTAAATATATTACCTGCATTTTGGATAGATTGTTAAGAGGATCACAGAGTCTTTCATATCTCTGTCTCCAAAATCTGAAATGTATCTTTCATCTACTGAGTGCCAATCATAGGAATAGTATCATGCCACCAAAGAGATGTGATCCCCAAATATAATTGCTATATGAAAAACTCACTAAAGGTATCTCTTTAATGGGTGACCTATAAATGGTAGGCAGACAGCTCTGGAACAAAAATGTGGCTATTTAGCCATTATGGCAAAGATCAGCAGTTCACAACTGTGGAAACACTGAGGTAACTCAGCTTTCCTAGATGGAAGTGTAGTATAAAGGAATGGGAACTTAATCCTGTATTTATAACCCCTGGCTGAAGTTGTAGACATATGTCCTCTTCCAAATCCATCTAGGTCAGCTGAAGATAATATCAGGTCTCCTTCCGTCCCAGCTGTTTCGTTACCACAGCACGGCCAGCATGAGGGGTATCTTCCTGTACCTCCCTAGCCAGGCTTGCCTCAGGAATATGAAGGTTTGCATACAGTACAGGCTGTTGAATGTCTTTGCCCTGACTTTCACAGTCGTACGTAGCGAAAATCACCAGTGTGCCTTGTGGCTCTATATCATATCTGCTGTAAAGGAGGGCAGTCAGATTCAGTGCATATCTGATGTAAAACAACAGAAAGCGGGTACAAAAGGTCTGACACTTCCCTGAGTTCAGCTGGAAAAATCTTATAATAAAAAAAGTTTACAAGTTACCTATGAACAGTAAAAAGCCACTACTGTGTTTATTGCAGTCCTGAGAGAATTGAATTCAAGCTGTAAAATCATGTAGATGGTCTGTCCCTGTGTTGCCACTTGGCAGGAGGGAGCTGGACTGAGCTGGAGCCAGGATTATACCTCTCAGGCTGGTTTTGTGCTTACCTTAAAAATACATGTATGTGATGCCTTAGTTCCTCTCTTTATTATTTGTTTTTCTCTAAATCAATTCACACTTAGGGAAGTTGTATATTTAAGGCCATGATAAATTAAGCTGAACATTTTGACCTATGAACCATATTCACTGGAGAAGCTCTTAGGAGAACGTGTGTTAAATATGATATTGTGTGAGAAGTAGTGTAACGACTGTGTGAGTTTCAAACCCTTTTAGATTTTATTTCTGCTAAGGTCAGATTCCAGTGTATGATGTGTACTTGTTCGAAGTTCAGTGATTTATAAATAGCAAATGCTTTCAAGGTTTACCTTACTGATTTTGACCTTATTGAAATCCCTGTTGTATGCAATGAATATAAAGAGCAAGCCATTTGACTCGCAATACATCACAGTGTTCAGAAAGGTGCTTTCAAACAAATTGACAGGGCCATAGTTCATTCTTGTCTAGTTTTTAGTTTTTGTCATTCACCAATAACCAAAACTGTAGGCTATAAGGGTGTACGTTTTAAAAGCATTTGTGTTATATCTATGTACATCAAAGATTTGCTTCTCCACTTACTTTAGAATTGAAATTATTCATAATGTAGTGTAGTACCTCTTCATATTGCTGTATGAATAGTAACTGCTGAATATTTACAGTATCATGGCTCTTGAGAGATGCATTTACAATTATTAATAGCAGATAGTATAATTCATTTGGTCTTCTTTTTAAGAATATAAGTAGAGCTAATTCTGTGTGAGAGCAGGTGCTGAAATACTTTTCTGGAGTGCTAACAGTATGGCACTCAAGATCATTCTGGTACAAATTTAGCTCTTCAAAACCCATAAAATCTGTTTGAAGGAAGTAGATGAAGATCTCTTTTTAGTCACACCATTACAAGCCATTACTACCTTACCTGAAAAGCCACCTGCTAATAGTATATGCAAAGGTAATCTGTGATCACCTTGCTCTCCAGACTGTGCATGTGGTTGTGTTTTATTAAAAAAAAAAAAAAAAAGCACCCTATTTTGCAACCATCGTCACATGCTTCTATCATGTGAATAATGGATTGCCTAAGTAGCAGATTTCTGGGAGTCACTAAGCCTCAGATGGCAGGGCATCACATTTTTTTCTATAAATATCATACTCATCAGGACTTCAGAATATATAGCATATTAAAATGGTCCTTCTTCTATTTATGGCCTAATTTTCATAGAAAGATCCTTGGCTCCTCAGAAGTTGCCTGTACTGCCATTCTTCCCCCTACCAACATGCTGGATACCTTTCATGTATACTTTGAACTTTTCCTTCCCTTCTAGTTAAGATTTTCATCTCATGTACGAGTTTTGCAGTAAACTCCTCCAAAACTTAATTTCAAATGTACTGGGGAAATTTAAGCTTGAATTTCTCTTCCATCGAAACATAACAAACAGTAACAGAAAATTTTGCATGACTTCATCCCTTGAAACATCTCTGATAAATTTTGGCTAACCATGCAGGGCCTGGAATTCCTATAAGGGAATTTCTAACCTTTCAATGCTTGGAGTATCGTGTAAACCTGAGGCTAAGACTTTCCATTTGTTGTGGAGCCTGGTCCTTTCTCTCAAATGTCACCAGTTTAGCCTAATGTAAATTCCTTTATGAACAAGCACTGGCACTTAGAAGCATAACACCTGGTTTTGGAGAGACAGCTATAGAGGAACAAACTCGAAGGATATACAGGGAGCAGTATAAATTATCCTTTAGAGTAATAAGAAATATTTAGGCTGAGCTCAGCTATTGTCAGATTCTCCACCATCAACTGAGTGGCAGTAATCCTCTGTGTGTGTGTAATCTTGTGGCAAATGTGAAGTAATTGGATTTAATTGAGCCCACCGTAATAAAGAGTTAACATAAGCTGAATTATCTTGTATTGCTGCAGACTAAGAACATACAAAGGCAACTATCATGCCAGATGATGTGCTAGTTAAGCTCTGGAAGCTAACTTCATTGTATGCCTGAATCTGCTGTGGTCTCTCAAAAGCCACAGATAGGATTACCTCCTGTGCTAATAGCTATACAAATGGGGGAGAGGGGGTGAAACATTAAAAAAAATCAACCCCGTGAAGATCCAAGGGGGACCCCAGGATCCCAGGGGACCAAGAGCTGAGGGCTGCAGCAGGGCAGGCCGGGCCCTCACCCACCAGCTCCATGACAGTCACCAGGCTTTGGCGGGGCTGTGGAGTGAGAACAGGCCACAGACAGGCTGGGATGTTGAGTCAGCTCTGTCGGTCTGGGTCAAAAGGCTTGGCATGGATGCTCCAGCAAGCACCAGTGGGTCTGAGCAGATAAATGGTCCCCAAGGTGGTGGAAGCCCTCAGGATGGAATCTCACAGCCCTCTCTCCCCTAACAGGCCCTAAATTGCTTCACAAGCATTTGCTAAAATCACCATGTTTGGAAAGGTAAATGTGGCTTGAAAAGTAAATGTAAACTGTGGAATAAAACCCACGTGGACAGCAGAGAAGCAGCATGGGACAGGAGAAGGAAGGCATGTGTCCTTTCCTGGCTAGCTGCAGGCTCAGGGATTCAGGGAGAAAAGTTGTAAACAGGTATATATCTAGTACAGGGACATCTAGAGAACTGCAAACAATTCTGAATAAAATGGAATAAAATGGTTTGGACACTAGTAAATCTCATATTTCTGAGATCCTGAAGAGTGTGTCAGAGAGGCAGAGAAATAGTCTTCAAAGATCGCACTGCACCCACAACAAATTACTATTTCTCCTCAACATCCTTTCTGGAAAACACAAGCCTTCAGAGATTTCATTATATTATTTTCTTAATATCTCCCACACACATTATCTTAAACGTTCTTTCCCCAGCAGTGAACAACACTTTAATCAATCAGGAACATGTAAATAAACACTTTGGTCCATATCCCTATCTACATGCAAAATAAGAAATAGAGGAGGCCGTACCAGTGAGACATAGCTCTCGGCTTTGTACTCTCAACCTACAGGGAGTCTGCTCTCATCTCCAGCACAAACTGGGATGGCTTGAAGCTCACAGTAATCCGAATTTGGCTCTCCAGGGCTGAGATGTATCCTAAAAGCAAGACCATGTGTGCTAGAGCACACTGAGCTCTGCTTGTGGCAGGGATTCCTTTACGAACACTGTTTTCAAGTTTCTGGTTGACTTTGCCTCTTTCTTTTTTTTCCCTTGCGTCAGCACATATATGCAAAGCAACTGGAGTCAGACCCACCCCTTTTCTCGAAAAGACCTACAACTACCAAAGATCGTAGAAAATTACTTGTCTGTCTGCTAACCTTGGGTTAGCCATAACAGACAGCACCTTCATGGCTGTAGGTGGATGAGGATGGAGATGTACCTCTGATGGGTTGACATGAAAAGAAACTGCCTATGGCACTCAGATTTTGCCACATACCAGCAGCAGGTCAGAGCTCACATGAAAACTCTGGGTAACTCTTCACTTCTACATCTTTTTACCGGGATAGTAAAAATGGCTCCTCTTTTTCTCTTGCACAACAGTCCTACCTCTCTCAGCTCCCGAGCTGAGTTTGGGACTGTTTTTGGCATCTGGCACAGCTGGTGTCTCAGAACACACACCCTCATGTGGAGGCTGCCAAACGGCTCGCAGCCCAGCCACGGCAGCCAGGCAGGGCCCCATGGTCTGTCTAGACCTCTGCACTGCAAAGGTCTCTCTGAGCAATCTATATTAACTGTGCAGGGTCCAGGAGAAAAACTCAGACCATGCCATGCAGCTCCATGCTCTTTGCAGCCTTCTTGGATGCAACAAGATAGCTGAAATCCCAAACGACATCTGCCTTTAAAGCTCTATATTCTATTAGCAAATGGTCTATTAATTATACCCCAGTGACTAGTTGTAGCAGCAGTATCCAGTCTCTTTAGCTAAAGTAATAAAAATAACCTAATCACTTCTCTGGTTTTCCCACTCAGAAAGCTGCTGTGCATTAACACAATCCATCATACAAAAGATTACATTTTGTTTCTGCATTTCAGCCCTAAAAGGAGGCTGTCAAGCTTTTATGATAAAAAAAATAATTACCTCCTTCGACAGTGGCCCCATTTAAATGGATCTTTTAAAGAGACATCTTGGGTGTATTTTTCATTTCTTTCACCTTGACAAGAAGAAATGAAACATTTCTCAGCACATTATTCCTTCCCTCCTCCAAATTCACATTAAAAAAAAAAAAGAAAAGAAAAAGCTGGCCATGTTTATTACCTCTCTTATGTCTTATGAGTGGTTGTTTATTCAGTGAGAACTTGATACAAAGCTAATTGAAGTCAGTATGCTTTTTGAGCTGTCTTAATTAAGTCTTGGGTGAGGTTGCATCAAAACACAGTTTTGTCATAGCTTATTTTACTAGAATATTCAGTAGCTGGTGAGCTGGTGTTTTAAATCAATAATTTTTTTTTCCCATTCTAGGTGGGATTGGCAGCAATTCCTGGTAGGTAGGAAGGTAACCTGTCACTTTCTATGATATTACTCTTAGCAAGACTTCTCATTGTAGGATTTGTCTGCCTCTAACTACATGTACAAAAGACTTCAGATTGAAGCAGATACTGACACTGATTTTTTGTGGAAAATTCAACACAGTTAGGTCCATCCACCCGCAAAGTATGTTGTTTTTTGAAAACCTGTTCTTAAATCTAGAGGTTCACAGAAAGCACTTGAAATCTAAGGGAAAGGATGAGTGGCCTACATGTAAATTACCTTTTGCTTTATCTATCCAATATGGTCCAGTCATAAGCCTTGGAAAAACAGTGATTTAACCTGTCATTTAGAAATCAATAGTTAATTACCTAGAAATGGCCCCCTTCCTGCACATATATTGGGTGGAAGCTACAGTGGGAAAGACTTGAGTTTCACCTGGGTAAAGCAGAAAAGGAAATTGGAGCTGGAGCAGCCAGGTCAGGGAATGGTCTTAAGGGTGAGGGTGGGAAGGGGGCTGTGGGCAAGGGGAAATGGCAGTTGAGGGAAGGACCTCGGGAGGCAGCACAGAAGGGATTAGCCTGTGAGTGATGTTTGGACCTGGCTGAAGAATGAAGTAAGAGGAAGGGAGGTGGAAAAATGGAAATGGGAGGTTTGGAGAATGGTTCCTGAGAAGGAGCATAAAACAAAAATAGTTAAGAAAATAAATAAATTATGGGCAGCCTAGAGGCTAAGAATGGCTGGATGAAGAGTCCATGGGGTATCCTTTCCCATCAGACCATCTGTATTTTCTAGCAAGCAATAAAGCAATAACTGAATTCCTACATTTGACTGCCAAATGTTATAAATACTGTTGATATCACTAAATGTGATAAACACCCCTGTATAAGTAGGATACAAAATCATTCTCCAATATGGTATTCAAAACCAAAAGCTTCATCATTCTCTTCACCTTGACTCTAAGATTTTTCTTCTAACCACTGAGATTCCTGTAGAGCTCCAAAGCCATCTTTACCTAGTGCCTCTGAGGTGCAAAGACTCCATTTGCCCCTTACCCTTACCTAGCACTGTCTTTGCTAGTGTTAGAAAGATAGCAGAAAGAGCAGAGGACTTTCTGGTGAGTGTACTTGCCCACACAGCGCATGGATAATTCAGCCCTAAGCACTGTGCATATTATATTTCTTTACAGACTCTCACCTATGCTGTATTAAATGAGTGGCAGGTGATTAGAAGAGAACCTTGCAGCCATCCAGTCAACAAATGTGTTATACAGGTCTCAGGAGCTGGGAATGGAGAATTTGGGATATTACTGCTGGATTCACTGCAGCATACACCATCCATTCATTACTGCTCATCCCAATGTCCAACTCAGCAGCTGTTGTTTCTGTGTGCAGCATCTGGGGCTTGCACTTTGAGTGTGTCACAGATCAGGGGGTGAGCTGGGGAGTATGTGAGATGAGTATGGGAATTAGGCAGTGGTTTGAAGAGAGAAGGAGGACTGGCATTCTGTGGCAGGTAAGGGTGTCCATAGATGGGACCATTCCTGGGAAGGCTGTCCAGAAAACAGGAGCATGAGTGTGGTGAATTGTTCTTGGGGAAATAGGGAGGCTGTGAGAGCATGGAAAGTGAGACAGGCTTGAAACAGGAGTAGGGAGGTCCAGTTTGGGCACTCAGAGGGTGCATACTCATACAGTGTGTTGCGTTTCTTTCTGGAATTTCCCAAACACCAAAGTATATCCATATATCACACAGTCCAGTATTTCTGGGCAATGACCAACTGGACATAACTTGCATAGAAAATCTGATTCTTTCAAAAAACAGGTACATCTTTGGGTTTTTCAGTCATATGACAGTGGTTGCTGTTCCTGTGCAGCGACTATGAAATAACAGACAAATGTGCACGAAGAAAGAAGAAAAGAGAGACAGTGTCTACTTCAGCATTACTGAGAGAGGAAAGACTTTATATGGCAATGGCAAATTAATTGTCTTGACATGAAGTATCTGATATGCTCAGATGGATTTTGCTATTGAAGACTAATGTTCTTATTTTAATAAAATACATTTGCACCACTAAACAGCATAGAATATAGTATTAATAAAACCTCATTCCACTACTTCAGTTATTAACCTAGCATGTGAAATCCTGTTTCTACTACTAATAAATGCATTTACAAGACCCTGTTTTAAAGACACTGGTACTTAGTATAATATGAATTACAGTGCATTGCCAAGTAGCCAGAACAATGCTCATACAAGCAGTTAGATGAGCAATAAAACATAACAGTAAAAGGAAAATACTCTATAGAATTGACATAACATGTCACTCTTATGACAGAATTCCCAGCATAGCTACATGCTAGGAAGAAAAGCAGAAATCCTATGTGATAGCTGTATTCATTTCTGCTTTCAGTCTAGTCTTGGAGTGGTTTTTATAATCGAGGCCCATAGATATTACTTGAGGTCATTTTAAGTAGCTAACCAAATAGTTATGGCTTTTATTTTACTGGCAAGTGCCATCTGTATTGCGTTGGAGAGTTGCAGAAGTAGAACAGGAGGAATCTGGGAAATAGCAACTATGAGGGAGCCAATTCACCCTCTGTGGCCTAGGAAGTTCCTGCACGTTTTGAAGTAATTAGCAGTAAATGAGCTTTTGCTTTGAATATTGATTCTTATGTGTAATTACTCTGATAATGGGTAATTATCACATATATAAATTTTTTATATCTGATGAGGAAATAAAATTTAAACCCAGTAACTTTACTGCCCACAGAATCATGGAATACGTGAGGTTGGAAGTGACCTCTTGAGATCATCTAATCCAGCCCCGCTTTTCAAGCAGGGCCAGATAGAGCTGGTTTCCCAGGACTGTGTCCAGTAAGATTTTAAATATTTCCAACGATGGAGACTCTACAGCAACTCTGGTCAATCCATTCCTGTGTTTGACAATGTTCACAGTAAAACATGTGTTTTGTTCTCATGTGTTCAGACTGAATTTTTTAATTCGTACTTATTGTCTCTTGTCTTGTTATTAGGCACTGCTGAAAGCATTCTGGCTCCTTCTTATCCATGGTTACCTAATCACACTGAGAAAAATCCCCCTAAGCCTTCTCTTCTCCAGGCTGAATAGTCCCAGATGCTTCAGCCTTTCTTCATCTTTGTGGCTGTTGACTGGACACTTTCCAGTATGTTCATGTGTCTTGTACTGGGGAGCCCAGAATTGGATCCAGCACTTTAGATATGGCCTCACCTGCGCTGAGAGGAAGGAACAACCTGTTGGCATTGCTTTTGCTAATGCTGTTCTATTGGCCTTTGCCACAGCAGCACATTTCTGGCTCACGTTCAGCTTGTTCACTCTCACATACTTTTCTGCAAAGTTGCTTTACAGCTGAGTAGCCCCCAGCATGTACTGGTGCATGTGGTTATTCCTCTGCAGATGCAGGACTTGGTGTTTCCTTTGTTGAACTTCATAAGCTTTCTCTTGTTCCAGTTCTTTAGCCTATCCAGGTCCCTCTGAATGGTAGCACACCATTTTCTGTCTACCCCTCTTCCCAGTTTTGTGTTGCTTGCAGATGCACTGTGGGTGTACTCTGCCCCGCTGTTCAGATCAGTAATGAAGATGTTAACATTTTTGGTCTCAGTATTGACCCCTGGATTACATTCCAAGTAATTTACCTCATACTGGGTTTTGTGCCATTGATTGGAATGCTCTAGGTCTGGTCTGGTCATTCAGGTAGTTTTCAATCCACCTCACAGTGTATTTAATTACCCTGTGCCTTGTTAGCTTGTCTATGAAGATGTTATGGGAGACAGTGTCAAAAGCCTTAATAAAGTCAAGTTAAACCCCATTCACCATTTTCCCCTAATCCAGCAACCTCACTGGAGAAGTTCAGGTTGCATGACTCCCATTTGTAACTCCATGCTGACCAATCTTGATCATTTGTTTTTGTCATTCAGATGTCTGGAAATGTTTTACAGGAGCATTTGCCCCATCACCTTCACCAGGGACTGAGGTGAAGCTGACCAACCTGTAGATCCACAGATCCTCCTTCTTGCCCTTCTTGAACACAGGAGTGACATTTGCTTTCATCCAGTACTCAGAAACATCCCTCAGGCACCATGACCTTTCGAAAATAATCAACAGTGGCCTTACAGTGACATCAGCCAGATCCCTCAGCACTCGTGGATGCAATCCATCAGCCTCTGTGGACTTCACTATGTCTGGTTTAAGGGGTCTCTAACGCCATTCTCCTTAACCAAGGGTAAGTCTTTTGTGGTCCAGGCTTTCCCACTGGTCTCAGGTGAATGAGATATCTTAACATTATTATTATTTAAAAATACACTAACATATAGAAGTAATTTATAATAAATGCTGCCTAGATCTTTAAAGTTACACAGGTGTTTATTTTTTGTTGAAATTTTCCACCTTAGCCAATATATATAAAATAATAACTTCTTATTATAATGGACTTCTTGTCTATAAATTGATAATTGGGTATTCTACTGAGTAGGGAGTCACCAAGAGATGGGCTGCCACAAATCTTAAAGAAGAATCGGGAGAAGTCTAAGATAAGTATGCTGTGAGAGGTGGGACCCAAGTTTACCCGCATTGGGACAACAGTGAGACTTTTGTCAGGTATTTGATATGAAAAATTTTGAGTACATTAGTCTGGCATTTCATAGTAGCTAATTCAAAAAAAAGCAATTTTCGGTCTGAGAAAATTATTTTCCTATCCCGCAGCCTGAGCCACATGAGGAAAATATATACCCTTCCACAACCCCACTGATTTCAACTGAGGTTTTCCAAGGTGCTAGAGTCAACTCACATAAATCAAACAGCAAGATCAAAGGCAGTGCTGGAAAGACTCAGGCTATCAGTTATGATGGAGTATAATAAATGGAAGACCCAGTGACATTTCATTTTATTTCACACGTGTAATTGTCAGAGCTCAGTGACACAACACTATCAAAAAGTGATGTGGCTGTTCCGAAAAGCTTGGCTGCTGATTATTTTTCTCCCTTGTGAATTGTTTCTAAAGCATCTTTCTAAAGCCCCAAGCTTCTTTCTGAAGCATCGTTTCTTCTCCCAGCATAAAAAGTAGTTTGTTTGCGGACTGCCCTTCTAATTAGAAAAGCAAGCCACAGATGTTCTTGACAGAGAGCTAAATTCCGTAACTAAGCCCCTACTCACTGAAAACATACCTCTCTGAAGGATTGCTGCGCCATGGCTCGGCTGCTTATAACCAGCCCTCCATTCACTCCCATCTCTGGGACCAGATGTGACAACAATAATGTATGCCGCTCACCATTCTCCAGTCACTCCCAAGGTCCTCTCTCACCATCTTTGAAGTTCAAATTTGTGCATGTCTGGCTATACTCTGGGACACACTAAGTTCTCACAGCATTGGGGAGTGCCTCATCTCTCAACTAGTCTTTCTTTTTTCCCCAATTTTTTTTTTTGTTAGTTGCAGAGCAAGTTATTATTAATATGTGTCAAGATTTTACAAGACAGCTGTCAATTAATTTTGAATTCTGACATTCCTGGTCAGTTTGAAGTACATAGTAGTAATTTCAAAGAAAAAAAAATGGCAGTGGCAAATTCAGGCCTAAAAAGAACATATGTTTAACACAGATGGTATGTATTCAAACACTTGTACAGTTGAATCCACTGTTAGAATCTACAAATATAGCCACCTTTTACATATACTGTAAGAAAGTCAGATTCCCAGATTTCTATTTGCACATCAAAACAGTTATATTATAGCCAGGCGTCATGCCTACGATGAAATCGTTCTGTTTAAAACCAAAACCAGATTGCTCTAATAGGATTCCATTGTATCTGTGAAATTAATCTGTCTCAATACTAAGGAATAGCATCTGTTTTTAATGGAACAAAAATACCTCAGCCAGTATAGCAAATAACACTGTAAAGTTTCCAGACTTTCCACAGAAGGGATTCCTTGGTAAAGGTGACTTAGGCTTCCCATGTTCCCACATGTGATTCAGACATTTCCTAAGAGGGAATCATTGGATTGGCTTTGCATCGACAAAAGGAAATGTTAAAAAAAAAACACAAAACACCAAACCCAACTATATAAAAGTAGCTTTAAATTAAAGTTGCAATGCTGAAGTAGTCATGAAACAAAGCACAGAAAATTAAATAGCAAAATAATTTCTTCTTTGCTTCCTCTATAATATCTTTTATCACAGCTTTTTATAAAATGGTGCCGTTGGCCCTTGATAACACAAAACATTGCATCATTACAGATACCCATCTTGAAGCACATCTGAAACCCTAGGATTACATCAATTCTCATCTGACTACACTCTGTACTTTCTTCAGATGAAAGGTTACATCACCATGAGCAGCAACTCTCTACTAAGTTTGACAGACATTTTAATGATGTAAGGATGAAAGATTAAAATTCTGTTTGGAGCACTTACAGCAAGACCAGTTTACTTGGTTCCCTATATAGGAAACTTTCCAATAATGGTTCCTACGCACACCATGCAAGCAACTGAAGTTCCCTCAGTTGGCATTACTTGTAGGTGTTGTCCTGCTGAATTAATCGTGTTGTCCCCCTGAAGTCAATAAGATCACCACAAGCATTTACAGGATTGGAGACTGCTGATAGTGGCAGCAAAAGAGACGAGCTTTGGGGATGGCAGTCATTTTAAGGGACATCTTAAATTAAAATTGTTTTAAAAAAACAAACTATTTTTGCATACTTGAAATGAAATACACAATTGGTTTTCAAATAAAAACATCTAACAAACCGGCAGCATTTTCTACTCCAGGCACTTGCAAAGATTTTAATGTTTTACGAGTGTGGAGTTGTTTCTAAACATTTTTGAGTGCTTAAGATATTTTGCTCTTGAAAATGGAAGTGAATTAAGCTGTGTGTTCAAACAGGCAATTCAAAGACATATTGAAACCATTTGTATCAAACAAAAGGCTCACAACGAAAGGAGCAGTCAGTAAGTATAAAAGCACAAACCATTTAAAAAACATGAAACATAGAGCCTACATTTTATCATCATTTGCAGACAATCAGAAGGAACTTAAGCAAGTGCTTCCTTTTACTGCCACTGGCCATGGCATTTGATTAACCTCTCCCATGACATTGGCTTTAACAGCCTTTCTCTTCTGTCCCTTCTTTATCCTCAAGCCTTTGTCTCTGGAGTGAAATGTTAGGAGTTACACCACACAGGCACACTTATCCTGGAACTGGTTTGCCCCAGACTCCACACAAGCAATATAACTACAACTGGAAAATGGTCCCAGAATAAAAGTGCTCATACCACTATGAAATCATTCAGAAAGAGTTGCACCACTAGTTACATGGTAAAGACTTTTTTCTTCTGTAAGCCAAACCTGAATCTTGTGGATTCTTCTGGAACTAGCTCCCTAGGCTGGGTTTCACTTCACCTGGTTTTAGATGTTTAGAAGTCAGATACCAAACTTATTCACTTACTTTGTGGTTACTTTTTTTAAGAAGTGTGTGAGAGGGAATCAGCAGGTAGGGTATTGAGATTGCATGGCTCATCTTCAGCAGTAGCCTGCTTATATGTACACCTGGGAGGGTAATGATAATGACTAACTTGGACTTTGCATCTCTATGGGAATCATATCAGTGTTAAAACATCTACATTTAGGAGAGCCTGAAACACATCCTAGAGGCTCATCATCAAATAGGCACCTAGGACTTGACTCAGGTTGTTCAGATGTACCTCTAGACATACTCAGCATCCATTTCAGATGCATGCAGGTATCTGAAGCATCTGTGTGGGCTGGCAGATGTGATACAGACTTGTGTACCGTCCTTGGTTCAGAAGAGGCAGCTGTAGGCCAGATGGTGCAGCCTGGGGCACCTCAATTGTCATTAGATGTCGATGTTTAGACAGCTGAATCATTCCCCAAGCAACTTGTCTGCTGAAATTCTCTCTGGATTCCATTGACTAAACCTCTCTTGACAGCAGCGGGAGCTCAGACAAGTGGCCCATATATGACACCTACATACAGTAACCACAGTTTAGGCATCTTAGACTTAAATTGAATCCCACCTAACATTTTAAGGTGAGACTTATTCCATCCCTTGGTTTGATCTTGAATGCTAAGTTCATATTGGATATGTGCCTGTGGATCTAATCACTTTCCTGTAGTCTCTGCAATTTTTGTACCTTGACCACGACATGCTGACGCTTAGATGAGTTTGCCCCTTCCTTCCCTTTAGTCATATCTCAGAAAACCTTTGTCCTCATACATCCTGTCTTGTGCTATGTTCAAATTCCAGCTCCAAATAGGTCCTTCAAGAGTAAAACAGAATCTGCAGAGGCATGAAATAACACCAGGGCACAATATCAACCTCTTTAACAAGGCCAGAGTCACTGCTCATTGTCCTGGGTTTGGCTGGGACAGAGTTAATTTGCATCCTTGTAGCTGGTATTTTGGTTTGCATTTAGTAAGAAAATAATGTTGATAACACACTAATGCTTTAGTTGTTGCTAAGCAGTGCTTACAGTTAAGTCAAGGACTTTTCAATTTCCCAGGCCCTGCCAACAAGGAGACAGAAGGCTTCTGCAGGAGGCATAAAGCTGGGAGGGGACACAGTCAGGACAACTGACCCAAGATGGCCAAAGGGGTATTCCATACTGTATGATATCATGCTCAGTATATAAGCTGGGCAAGAGTTGGCTAGGGAGGGCTGAGGCTCAGGACCTGGCTAGGCACTGGTCAGTGGGCAGTGAGCAATTGTGCCATGCATCATTTCTTCTGTATACAATAATGTTAATATTGATATCATTGGCTTCCTTTTATGCCCTATTAAATTGGTTTTATCTGAACCGATGAGTTTTACTTTTTTCGATTCTGCCCCCATCCTACTGAGGGAGGAAGTGAGCGAACTGCTGTGTGGTTGCCTTAGCTGCTGGATTAAACCATGACACCCACAGATGCAGAAAATATGGTGAAGTCTGGCCTCTGGACAGACACTTTGCTGTTGATACAAATGCTGTTGGTAGAAATGTGTGGTTTTCACAAAAAATCATGCCATTCAAAAGCATAGTAAATATTACATATGTCTGAGCAAAGCTGTCTGAAGTAAATCACAATGTGAGGAAGAATGAGGGGCAGGGGAGGGGGAGAGGGCAATGATTATGTTGCTGACTGCTGCTTTGCCTTTCCTTAGCATTTCTCATGCACCAGCCATTAGCCACCTTGCTTTCAAAACCTGTCCCTTCACCTTGCAGCCCTGAAGCCAGCAGAGAGTTTTGCTGTTTCCCTGCCTCCTGGCTGCTTCTCCACACCAGATGCCACACCTCCAACACTATGCTCTGTCACCTAGTCAAACCTGTCCTTTCTTATTTTCATTCATTACTTGGGTTTGCAGCTCTGACCTCTGTGCCGCTGCAGACACAAATTAAATCTGCTAACCCATATATATAGCCTAAGTAGAAAGAAACATAGAGTCAGTAAAGCCTAAAAAGGCATTATTTCCTCTGTTCTTTCACCAAAAGCATTTATCCCCTTTTTCTTTTTTAAACCATGCATCATGTTTCATGCTTCAGGCCATATCTTGCAAAGACATACGCACATGAGAAAATTTAAACACATCACAGCTCTCATTTGAAATCAAAGACACCATTCGTGTTTGCAAGATTGCATTTTCCAATTCTTCATGGAATTTAGATTGGAAGAGACCCATAAGATTCTCGTGAGAGGGTTCACCTTCTTACTAGTCCACGGAGCACTAGGTACATTGTGAATGCAGTTCAGCACCTGCAAGATTTATTTTACAAAACTGTGATCGGCAGAAGGGACCTTTATCTGAACAGCAGAAAGTTAACAAGAACAGGAATTGAGATGCCATAGTTATTATTTCTAATCAGCCTTGATGTGAAGGAGTGAATTTTATTCTCATTCCTAGCAGTTGGCAGTTTCACCTTGTGACTTCGTGTCTTATATAGTTAGCAGAACAGAATGGCAGCTTTACTTGTGAAGTTATTGTAAATGTAATTCGTAACAAGCTAATTTGTTGTTGTTCTGCTAAACTGGAGCTCCAGTTTCTCAAGGGCATTTGCTCATTGTGATTGTGAACTGTTGCATTCATGTTTTATGTTTGGTTAATCTAGTGAGTGCTGTAACCTGACTTGTCCTCTTTGGGAGTGGCGTGATCATAACTCAGCCCTGAAGGGTGGGGTTACATTCTGAAGTCTCTCAGAAAAGAAAAATAGATGGTATTTTCCCTGTGTTAGATCAGTGATGTTATACTGCTGAAGTTCGGCTCAGTACAAAACAAGTCTGTTGGCATAAAGATTAAAAAAAAAAACCCTCAGCAAAACACCTCTCACTGATAATTCTGCATGCTTCAACATACTGATGCACAAAGAAAGTCAAAGACGGGTCATGAAGATGTTACAAATACCTTGGGTGTTTTTCTGTGATTTGAAGCTAGCTGCCAAATCTCTCTTGCTAAGCAAAGCCTCAAGCCCTGTGAGAATAAGATCTATAATCTTTATTCCAAGAAGAGGCTGCTGCTCAGCGATTTTGTCAGCCACACAGCTAGGTAAGACTAGCTTGCATGGTGTTGGGTCTGTGTGCCACATGACTGGATGTTTTAGGAGCAAGAAGAGAAGCCAGAACAAACGAGACAGCAGGAAAGACACAGCTCCAGTGCAGAGAGCTACACCCAAAGCTTCAGATTCAGATCTTAACACCAGAGGATATGCCAGATGAGAGTCTCCTCCAGGCCTCCCTTCTTTCAGCAAGGTTTTGTATCTATGGAGGGGTTTTTCAGTCCACTTCAGCAGAAGTCACACAGCAGAGGCACATCTGCCAACGTGAGTGGCCCCGTGCGTTCTTTCGCCCTGAGATACCGAGATTATCTGCAGGGTGTTGTGAACCAGCAAAACAGGCATGATTGTCCTCCCGCTCACTAAAAACATGAAGCAACTGGTTGTTAAATAACTAACCATACTGAGTTTACTTTAAGATGAAAAAGCAAAGAATAATAGCAGGTATTCATTTAACCTTAGCTGGTTCGAAGCCCAGGGATCTGGCATTAAAGAAATCATAAATGTTTATGTCCTGTGACAGACATTTCAGAAGTGTCCAGACTGCACGTAGAAGTGAGCTAACCAATGTGGGCTAGCTGCTAAAGCTTAGAAATAACCTGCTTGCTCCTCACTCCCCCATCAGAGCCAAGGGCTTGACAAAGTCTTTTTGACTGCGCGTCTGGGCTCCAGCCGACAGCAGCCCATTACACGAGCCTGCGTGTAACATAACCGGTTTCAGCTGGCTGGTGGAAAAGTCCCTTGAAAATATAATTCCCAATGCTTTCTTCTTCCAGCTCAGGATAACAGAAGTGACAATGATTACATGATGTTAATGCGGTATTTATAACCAGCTTGTTACCTAAACTATGTAGCAGCCTGATGCACGTGGCTCTTGCGTGCTTCCAGCCCATTTCTCAGGCTGGGGCTGAAGAGTAGGATGTGGTGTGAAGAGTAAACTGATGCCTAAACTCACAGTTAACCCAAGCCCAAGAACACCCTCCCCACTCCCCTAGCTCAACTCCCTCCCCACTCAACCCACAACATGGATGTGAAGCAAGTTTGAGCTCACTACGTGGTTAGAGCCTTGTTCAAACAGCGGTGTGGGAGTATCTACTAATTTTTGGTCTTACATCAGCTCATTCTTCACATAGGCCCAGGTTCGCTGTGACTTGGAGAGCTGTTTTTCATGCTGCAACCATTCCCATGCCTGTTAAAGTAGCAGGAGGGAACAGCCCAGCTTTCATCGGTATGATTTGAGAGCAGTCTCATATGGAGGCCAACCATACTGGCTTTTCTAATTAGAATTTTATTATCTATCACCATTTTCTACCAAATTTGATTTATTTGCTTAAACACATGACCCTTTCCATGTGCCTGATTTCACATCAACTAAACTCTGCCCCACTGCCCAGCTGCATAGACCCACTGGCTCTTCGGTACTAGGAAAAGAATTAAAAGTTAAGGGCAAAATTGCACATAGAATTTAGTGAATTTAAATGTCAAGCAAGAGCAGGTTTATTTTATACAATCTCCTGGTTTAGCTGTAGTGTCTTTTAACAAGATTATGCCCTTGGAGAATAAGATTTTACAACAAGAACAGTGGGGCTTTTTCCATCCAACATAGTGAAGATCCAGAGATCTTTTCCAGTCCTATGCTCCTTAACAAAGGAATCTGTCTCCTTTGCTCCAGGACGCAGACTTTTTTCTGTGACATCAGCATGGGCTCCTTCACTTCACTTGGCTTTTATTTTTGGCATTTATGACAAAATATAGCAGATTTCATCAGCACAAAATGCAAATACAGGATGAAGCACTGTTCAGCAATCTGCTTTCCACATTTCCAAGAGACTTCAGCCCTGTTGGTTTCAGCTACTTCATTCTGCCACTCATGTAGATTTCAGGCAGGTAACACTTTGTTCCCAGATAGTGCCTGGGTTTTTGTTTGATTTAAATAGACGGACACAAACGTGACAGACCTTCCAATTTTAGAAGCGAAGTCCCCATGTTACTGCGTTTAGTAGTCATTACTTTTCCACAGCCAATAAAGTAACTTTCTGTAGTGGCTTTTGAACAAGGAAACAATTCTAGGGATTGTGTGTGTATCGCTTCACAGTTTACAGATCAGTGCAAATGTGTCTCTTGGAGACACATCTTTGTTTTAGTACATTCCTGGACTGCCCTGGGTATCTAGATTAATGCAAGCCAGTGGCTCAGCTTTGTTGGTTATCTCTTTGTCGGGGTGAGGATGAACACAAGCAGGGGCTTAATGAGCAGGTTTTAATTCATTTATTGCCAGTCTCTTTTTAATTACCTGCTGTAAGCCATTTTAAACCCTGCCAACATTCTTTTCCTCAGAAACTCACATATTTAGGATGTAAAAGCAAGTAGGCCCAAAGGGGCGGCAGAAGCTTCCCTTCAGATCTTATCAATACTGTGAAAGTCTTCAGAAAAACTTGTAGCTGTAGAGACGCTGCATTTAGATGACAACAAAGTGTTTTGTTTTATGGTAGCTAGATGGATTCAGAGGTTAGAGCTACTCCTTAGCTCCACTGCAACTTAGAGGGCTGACACAGTGAAAAGATGCTGTGGCCAGCACTTCCTCTGTGCTGCTGTTTTGTCTCCTTTCAGTGATGATGAGATGCAGCACAGGGCTGCACAACAAGGCTTGATGGGTTGTTTGTTTCTAGTTTGTGCATATTTCCTTTGCATCTGACATGGCACTCACACACCAGCTCTTTTAGGCATCTTTGCAGTACCAAGGTAACCTTGCAGCACCAAGGTAAACTTCTCTTTCCCACAATATTTGACTTCAAAATCTTATTCAAAACATGACACAGTGTGCTAGGGTGTTAACTGTTTCTCAGTGATTCCCACAAAGGTAAGGTGTGAGATTACCCCACACACTATATCACAAGTAACAACACCCACATCAACTGTTACTGTGATCAGAAATTTTCTAGCTCTTCACCTTTTTCTCCCCTGCCATACCCTTGCCCATCCACATGCCCACGCATATCCATGTGCACTGCATGTGAATACAAGTAAGAATCTGGATTGGAAGGATTTGGCATCCTTCCCATATATTCCTAAACGATCAAGCAGCATTTAGGGAATTTACATGAGCTTCAGAGGTCAGGGCCAAAATAGGTGGCTGTTTTCAGAAGCCTGGTGCAGAAGTTTCCAAGGTAGAGTGGGGAATAACTGTAGCGGTTGTAAGTCTGGAGGATCTGAAGCCAGTGGAAAATCCCCGAGAAATGGCTTTAAACTATAGCAGCTCCTATAGCTGCTGCGGGTTACGCCCAGTGATGTGTCAGTCGCTGGAACGTGGTCAGTAATAGAGTGAGCACACCTTTCCTGGCCTCCCCCTGCTTCTTCATTTCTCAGAAAACTCTGCAGTCTCTTACTCTGAACCTCTAGCGATAAGTTAATAAAAATAAAGACCAATGATTAACTACACATGCTAGCTTTTACTTACTGGAGCATTTAAAAATGCTGAGAATGCAATTTCTCAACCTGTGGGTTGAAGCAATTGATGGGGAGGGGGTGCAGAAGTGCAGAGCCAGAACGGAGCAGTGCAGTAGGAGTAGGAGTTGCAGGGAGCTGCGGTAGTCTTGCTGTACTGAGGCATTGTACCCTGGTGGGAAAGCCCAGGTGTGTGGCAGAGTCATTGTGAGCTGTCAAAGCATGGCATGTCTCCATGCAGGAACAATGGTTACTGTCCTTCCATGTTTTTTCCTAGAAAGCTGACGAGGAAAGAGCCCTGGGTTTTGCAACTTGGACCCCAGTTCTGTAAGGAAAAGGAAGTCAGGCTGAGGAAGGAATGAAAACATAGTGTTCAAGTGATCAATGTTCATAGTGATCAAACCAAGGATATGCTAGAAGGGTTAGAACAAAGGTGGAGGGTCTTCAAAAATTGTTTTATTTTTCAGAGATCTATATCCTCCATTCCCAAGTCTGTTCAATTCACTGTCTTGCCATGGTCCCTGCGTTACCTTCAACCAAAAACCAGAGCTCCCTCAGATAACAAGAAGTACCTTGGTAACTGGGGGCTCAGGAGAGCTGTGGCATCAGCACTGTGGGCACCAGCAATGAGTCCTTGGGATCCCACTGGCTAAGGCATCAGATATCGCTTTTGAACCTGAAATGCATTTCTATCAAACATGATGCTGTCTGGATTCAAGGGGTTTTGAAGTACACAGGCTTTTATATTTCGTTTCCAACATACTCTGTGAGCAGCAGTTAAAAATGATAGGGTAGATGTTGCACAAAATTGGCAGCAGTGAACACAGATGATACTGAGGTAGATATTGAAGCTACTGCAGTAGAAATCACAGGTACAACTAGTATGTCAAGGTTGGAAGGGACCTACGGAAGTCACCTTGTCCACATGTTAGCTATACTGTAGGAACTATCTTAAGAACATTCAGAAAAAGAGCCTCACTTTTTTAGGTAGTGGCAACAAACGGATGGCATTAGCCATTTTTCACAGGAGCTTGAAAAGGTGCGACTAGTTACGTCTGGGCGAAGAGTTAGGTAAAGTAACTACAGACACCTTCAAGTATTCATAGAAGGTGATAAGAGAGTTGCCATGCTAGAGCTCGTTTTGATGGACAAGCAAATAGTCATTGCCGATTTAGCGTAACTGTGCTTGCCTGTATACTAATGATCATGATCAGGTCAAATTTAGTTGACCACGGTACTGCCACCGACTAGCATTATATTTTATCAAGTTTTAGTCATTTCTTGATGTTTAAACTAATTGGCTATGTTATAGACTAGAATGTATGTAAAGAGCAAGAAATGCTTTATAAAACCATGGGAGAAAAATTTAAGAACTTGTTCTTGGATACTAATTAAAAAACTGTGATAGAGCAACTGTGTAAAATGAAACAGATTAAAAAGGAAAAGATGCAGAGTGATAAAGAAATCCTCAAAATAAATATTTAGAATCTGGGTAGGAAAGAAAAATGTCAGTGAAGATAGGTTTTAACTTTAAAAAGGAAGGAGATAGCGGAAGCTGTGAATCACTGAAATGTCAGCAGTCACAGAATGACCGATCAAATTTAAAATGATAACAGAGCTTAAAAAAAAAAGAGTGAATCAGAAACAAAAGGTGCTCTTTAAGTCATGGTCAGGTTCATTACAGATACTGGTGGTGAACTGTAAATGGTGATGGAAAAAAAAGCAGAGCTGTTAATTTGCTTCTTTGTTTCATGTTTAAGAAGCAGCATTGAAATATTCTGTTGACAAAATTTCTATTCACAGTAAAAAATGAGCTACAACATCCGCTTTATTTAAACACTTTTGAGTCAGTAAAGTGGACGCTAATTTACGCCAGTGGTCAAGATGCACAGGTCTGGGTTACAGCCTACAGCCAGGATTTATCAACAGTGTGTAATTGGATGGGAATAGCACCACGATGGGAGAAATATTCTTCATGCATCTGTATCCAATATTGCTAGTTGTTATCATGGAATCATAAAATAGGTCAGGTTGGAAGAGTCCTCAGGATGTCCCTCACACCCCTGCTCCAAGTAGAGTCAGCTCAGGGCTATGGGGTGCCCTGAAGCCATCTGTGCCCCAGACTGGATGACCCCCACTGCCCCAGTCCCTGCTCAGAGGGATACCCTCCAGTCACAGGGTGAACTCACTCCAAGTTATCAGTGTCATTCTGCATCAGGGGGGCACCAAACTGGCCATGGCATCCAGGTGTGCTGTAACAGAGAGTGGTGGGCAGAGGGGACAACCCCTGCCCAAGCTCCTGGCTGTGATCCTGGTGGTGCAGCTCTCGATGATGCTGGATGTCTTGGCTGTCAGGGCTTGCTGCCGGATCCTACCCCAGAGCCCCTTCCCCAGAGTTGCTCCCAGGGAAGTCCTCAGCCTGCATCAATGCAAGAGACCTTTCCTTCCCAGGCACAGCACTTGGCATTTGGTTTCTTGAATGTCATGAAATTCCTGTTGTCTCTCCAGCCTGTCTAGGTTCCTCTGACAGTGGAGAGTTGATTGTCTGCCCCAAGCATCTGCAAACCTGATGAGACTGTGGTTATGATCTTCTCCAGATCACTGATAACATTAAACAGCACAAATCTCATAGCAGACCCTGTTGCATGCTTCAGGCAGAAAATGATCTGCTGACCACGGCTCTCTGAGCCTGAACATCCAACTGGTTTCTCACCAATCTGTCTGTCCACCTATCCAGGCTATAACATCCTAACTTGGATTTGGGGCGAAAGATAAATTGGCTTCTGAACGACAGGCTTCTGGTTCGTGGTTTTGGACTTCAGATACTTCATCAGCACCAGAACCTCAGACATCCATGAGCTATAGCCTCAAGTATCTATAGCAATTTAGAACTGATCTTATCGGTAGTTCATGCTACACTGGCAGTGCTCATACAACATAATCGACAATGATATGCACGACCAGATTATTTTTTTCCAGGATGATTTTTTTCCAGTTTGTCAAGGACATGTCTTTTCCCACACACTTTTTTGTCTGTAGTATCACATTTTGTTCAGAATTCAGGTGCTTGAGCAGAAATTGAAATCTTTTCGCCCAATATGCATACCAGTCATTCAAAGGACACCTGCAATTAAAGATGAGGGTTCCAGTAGCCATGTGGCAGTAAGACTTGGTATTAGATGGGGTGGAACAGAGAGTCATATAAATGGAAGAGATGATGGATGTTTACCTCCTTAAGGGTATTTTCCTTGTGGACTATGTGAGTGGGAGTTGAGTGAACTGCCACCTATGGGTTATCAATACAGCAACTTCCAGGCAACATGGCGTTATATTTTTTCAACACTGACCCTGCATTCTGTTCTGTTTAACTTCAGTCGATGAGTATTCTTTTAGGTAATGGATTTTGTTGACTAGATTTATAATGACAGTGACTTACAAGTCACGCTGATGGAAATTTCATTATGGTTTGGGATTAGTTGCTAATCTTTGGGATTATTAAAACTATACCACTTGGACATTCTTCTTTTTTTGTTTTAATTGCCTGTGCTACAAACAAAGGGCATGGCCAGTCTAGCATCTGGTGCATGGGTATAACTTCTTATGAGCACTGACAGACAAATAAATACGAGCTGTTTTCAAAGTGACCTTCTCCTTCCACCCCTATTAGAATGTTCTGACAAAATTTGTAATTGACTGAAGGCTTTTTATAGCAGCAATGAACATAATTACCAGGGACAGAGTTTCCAGGCTGCCCCGTCTCCGCTCAGTTTCCTGTCATAGCCACGGCTCCAGTTGGGCTACATACGATCGGGGTAGTGACTTCACTCTGGCAGAGCACAGAGGCTCAGCAGCCTCCACCGCGGGGATCCGACTTCACAGCTGATACCACTTCTAACTGGAAATAACGATGCTTTGGAAGTATCTGGTAAACCCCAGCTGGCCATCTGTCCTATCATTCACTGAATAAGATGGAGATTAAGCCATCAGCAGTAGTCTATAGGCAATTTGTTCCTAAATTCTTGAAAAATTTTGTTTGTTCTCTCTATAATACATTACTAAATTATATTGATTTCAGTACAAGCTACAGTTCCTGCTTCAGCCTATGGTAAGAAAACAACCTCACGGATTCATGACAAAGACTTGAACTATTCTGTGAGCTTCCCACAATGGCATCAATTGAAAGAGCTTCTTGCTACTTGACTGTAATGCAAAGCCCTTGGAGGTCCTGCAGGCAAGGAAATAGGTTCTGGCCTTTCAGTTCCTGCACGACTGAGCAGGGTAGTGGGAACCTCAGTGATCTGCCACACTGAAAGGAAACATAACAGCTAGCAGTTTGCAATTTTAACCTCTTTCTGTTTGCCCAATGGTCTTCATGTTACTCCAAAAGTATCTGAGGACCATGACTGCATCTAGCAGGGTACTAGCATGGAAGGAAAAATTTGCCTCATTAAAAAAACCCAATCACCCTTCTTGGGCAGGATGCCAGCCTTGCGACACATAGCGGAGTGCAGTCACTTGTGAAATAATTAACGCCCGCAGTGGCTTGGTCGATGTGATAGTTTGAATGACAAATGTCACCGAATTGCTAATGTACTCTTAGTGACCTACGCATAGACACATGCCAAATAATGTGTAAAATATGGCGCTTCACCAGAATTCAGCTACCTATGTATGGGGGAAGAAACCGGAGCAGAAACTGTGTCTTAAACGTCAGCTGTGACTGACTTTGGGGTAGTATTGCAGCGTGGGTCGTTACAGAAATCATATCATCTCTAACGATGCTTTGACATGTCAGAAGGAATATTTTTATACAGGGGGTAATTGACAGCAATTTTGGACGTGAGGACAGTGGTGGGTGTGGGCCTGACCTCAGAATAGGCACTGAGTGCTTGAAGAAGTCAGGCCCTATCCCTACTCCCAGCTCCTGACTCACTTTGCCTCGGTTCTTCCACCTGTGAAACAGGGATGATCAACCACATCGCAAAAAAAACCCGGAGCAAATGGCATTATGTAAGGTTGAAGGCTTGGCATTTGATGACATTTTTTGTGTTTATGGTGCACTTTGATGCGGCCACTGAGAAAGGAGGAGAGCAGCAGGTAAGGAAGCAAGCCAGGTGCTTTCTCAGGACACCCAGATGGCACTGTGCACCGTGGCAGGGTTGTCACTAGAACATACATTTCCTACTTCACAGGAAAATCATTCATCCAAACAGTTTTTGCTCCATGATGCTTAACCGAAGCACATTTTGTTTCAATGTTAGAAACTGACTTTTGTTACCACATACAATTAGTTATTTAGTGAACGTATCCCAATTCTAAAGATTTCTGGAAATTTCTGTCCATAGAGGAGTAGGTAACAATCTAGAAGACAACCTACAGCCCAGAATGGTTAAAAGTACTTAGAAAACAAATCAACTTGCTCACATATGAAAAAATTTAAGTGTCAAGCTTTTCAGAGGTAAATCCTTGGTGATAAGGAAGAAGAAAGAAGCCATTTAATTGTTCCAGGAAAGTTCATATTAAAAGGGACACCACAAGCTAGGCTGTATTTTATTTTATTTTTTAAAGTAAAAGCTGTTGTTGTTTGTCCTTGCTATTTAAACCTTTTCCAAGTAGATTGAGACAGAAAATGAATTGAATCAGAAGGTTATAGCTTTTCCTTAGAAAAGGGGCAGACTTGGTGTATGTGTAGTAGCGGAAACATGGGACTCGAGAGCCTTACTCAGCACCACATTTCCTGACTTACCGTAAGAAAGCAAGATATCCTTGTCTCTTTTTGTGGAGCAATTTGCTTGTTCTTGTGCTTCCACGCAGCAGCACTTGTTACCTCATCAGAAGAGCATTTCCCAGAATTAACTCCTGAGCAAGATGAGGTGAGGATGCGCCCCTAACATTGACACACCGACATTACACCACTCTGAAGCAAACCAGAGGGGTAGCTGCTGCATGGTATTGTGGTGGTTGTTAATGAAGAGTCTGTGGAGGTGAAGGACAGGGAGAGACAGATGCTTGAGCGTACACATGGGATGTGCTAGGGAGAACTAGAATGCATTGGGATTTTTAATTGTTATATTGATAATAGAGAGCAAAGGTCAGGTGGCTGAGAAAGAGCAGGTCTCTGGTTTGCTTCACTTTCACTGGGAGAACACACTGTACAATCAACTGCAGCTCTCAACAACGGGCTGGCTGGAGATGAGTCACTAAAATGAATAATCCTTTTTAATCTCTATGAAAAACATCCTGTTAGTGTTGCCATATTCTAGGAACTGTTATAACAGGAGCAGCAAAAGGATTAAGTGCTTAAACCTGTCCCACCAGTACAAGTTTACTGCAGCAGAATTTCTCTGCTGGTAGTGACCCTCCAACACTCCTTAAAAAACCCAGCCCAAACAAGAGAATTTTCCCTTTCTGTATTTCTTTCTCTGTATCAAGACCCTCTGGACCCACCAGTAATGCAGCTACTTAAAAAAATTAAAGTCTAGGTCAAGTCACAGCACACGCTGAGGATGAACTAAAGGTAAGGATCACAGGTTCACCAAGATGAGTCTGGAGCCTGTTCACAGCCTTTCACAGAGAGCATTATACTACTGCCAACAAACCCTCTAGAGAGCAGGAATTGGCTCAGTGCTGTCCTTCCTGTGCTGGGCAGCGCAGCGCTGTGCCGCTTTCCAAAGGTGAGGGATTCTAGGAAGCGATTAAATATGTAGGGTAGTCTTTGTGGCATAAGGCTGCAGCTTGTGCTCTCAATAGCGAATGCAAAGAGGCTGTCAGCGGTAAAGAATGAAAAAAGCCATCCAGCTACCTGACAGGAACAATTAGTCTCATGAGCTATGAAAATTGCTAGAGGAGGCAGATGACTGCTTTGTTTTCCCCACAATACTTAAAATGGCAAGAGCTTGCTCAAATATTTAGTGCTAATGAAAACTGATGACAAGCTCTTACTGGTCTTCTTTCCAAAATGAGAGTTCAAGAAGACTGCCTCTTCCGCTGGCTCTGTCACATTAAGGTATCCAAAAGATGTTGAAGGTGATACAATGTAGAACCCAAGGGGGAAATCTTCAATTAATCTTGAATAAATGACAAGGCTTTATCACACACAAGTGGCCTAGTGGTGCTTGTTTTGAGCCCTTCTTTTTAAATACATCGCAAGGGGTTGTTCAAAGTGCTCAAGCTTGGCTCAGCTCCCATGGACCAGCGATGTGAGCAGAAGCATTGTGGGATGGCACCAGCTGTACTTGCATGGCGGGGCAGCTGTTGTGTTTGTACACCACAAACCTTGTACATGTCTCAACCCCAGAGTGAATTTACGCGGTGATGTACCCACCAGTCCCATCTCACTGGCTGCCCACAACATGAACCTGCTGGAGCTCACCACCAGCTTGTCCTCCCTTTCCTGTGCCTCTGGGCTTTTTCCCAAAAGCAGTGGATGGAGAGGGAACAGTATGCACCTGTAGCTGCATTCAAGGTGAAGCTGAGTCAGAGCTAATATTCTCACCTAGATCTTTCCAGCTCTTGGCACTTCTCCCATCTTCATCAAGTAATTACAACCTACGGAGCAGGATTTCTCAGCTGAATTTTAGCTTTAGATTAGTACAGGAGATGGGATAATAGTTCTTAGATGTAAAATATATATAAATTTACAGTTGATTATATATATATACATATATATGTGTGTGTGATTGTGTGTATTCATATATCCATAATAAAAATCCCACCAGAACGGAAGGGTAATATCTGACAGTAGGGAAGTACAGCTATGGACAACAGCTCTGTATTTTTTATTGGGAGGTGCAAACACAGCTTGGGATGAAAAGTGTCTCAGTTCTTCAGCCCTGCCATTCAGGCCATCAGAGCCATCCCCTCCAGTAACTGTGAAAGTTTGCCAGGACTTAACAGTTTTTGCACCTACTTTTTTCTAAAGAAACAGCTCAAAATCTCCTTCCTTTGATGATTGCACTCTCCAGGCTTTAATATTTTACGGTCAGTTCACACCCAACTTAGTAACTCCCTTCTCTATTAAATAGGAAGCTTTTAGTCCTCTTCTTTAAACTATGTGGGGGACTTTTGGCCTCCCGATCTTGGTAAAAGGACAGCTAAGATGGATCGAGGAGGACAATTAAGAGTCCGTATGTCAGGGTACCTGGTCAGCAGAACATCCTCTTCTATCCATCATTTCTCCTTCTATACTGACTCTTCCAGGAGCCTGATAAAAAAATAAAGTGATACTCTGCCTTTCCTTAAAAAAAGTCTTGCCTTATTTCACCTACTATATGCTCACTTCAGAGCACTGCTCTGAATATCATATTTTACTGATGTGGTGGTTTTGCGAGGTGGCTTTTGCAAGAAGCAGATAGAAGCTTCTTAAAGGTCCAACAGAGTAAATCCCAGCTGGGTTCCGAAGGCCAAACTTCCAAACCCTGATACTGACAAGGCCCGCCGGGCCAATCAGCGCCAGTCACAGAGACTCTGGGATTCACATTTTATAGAGAGAAAAATGCAAACAGCTGCATTTTGTCCCAGAGAAGGGAGTGAGAAGATGTAAGAAACCAAGGTCAGTGAAGAAGAGGTGAAGGAGGTGCTGAGAGAAAATTCCACGTTGCCGCTTGAGAATACCATGGTGAGGTGGGTGTCCCCCCCGCAGCCCATGGAGGATGAAGAGACCCCACTTGCAGCCCGTGGAGAGGTACCTGGGCCAGGCAGGAGCCCACCATGGAGCAGGTGGAGGAATAGGGAAGAATCTGTGACCTACAATGGAGCAAGCCCCTGGCAGCACCTGCAGCCCATGGAGAGAGATAAGAGACAGAGAAAGAGAGACAGGGGCCCACCACAGAGCAGGTTTGCTGGGAGGTGCTTGTGACTGTGGGGGACCAGGCTGGGGGCCAGCAGTCTGGGACTGAGAGACATTCTATGAGTTTATAGCAGTGACCCACACTGGGGCAGTTGGTGAGGAGCTGAGGCCCTGTGGGAGAGAACCCATGGAAAGTTTGTGGAGGACTGTCTGCCATGGGTGGGACCCTACCCTGGCACAGGGAAAGAGTGTGAGAAATGCCCCCCCACCAAGAAGAACAGCTCAGGAGGAACTGACCAAAGACTGAAGCCTCCATTCCCTATTTATCCCCTTTTCCCTGTGCCATCATGGGGAGGAGAAATCATGNTGCCATCATGGGTAGGAGAAAGCATGAATAGAGTGAAGTCTGCAAAGAAGGGAGGGGTGAGGGGTGGTATTTTAAGAGTTGTTTGTGCTTGTCAGTACCCAACTCTGGTTTCTCTGTGTGTGTAGTGCAGTGTAATAAATTAGAGAGTTTTCTTGCCTTTCTTCTGTGTTAAGTCTGTTTTGCCCATGACGCTAATTGCAGAATGATCTCTCCCTGTCCTTATCTCGACTGCAAAGCCTCTCGACATGTATTTTCTCCCCTGTCCAGCTAAGAGGGGAGTGACAGAGCGGCTTTGGTGGGAGTCTGGCCTCCAGACAGGGTCAAACCACCACAACTAATTTTCTTCGCCTCCAGGAAAGGGTCTGAGAAGATGGGAAGTGACTCTCATCAAGTGTCTTCTTTCACGCTATATGCAATACCACATATATCTGATCCAGCTGTCATTTTAAAACCCCTGCAACTCTTTCGATCCTGTATGAAGTTGTACAAAGTAACAGTTCTGACAAATGCCATGGATTATTCAAAAAACTAAACAAACATTTCTGGTGTTCATCCCTGTTCAGGGTCACTTTGGGGCAGACCGTGATTCAGCAGGGACAGACCTGGCCCAGGGCTTATGGGCTGACAGCTTTTCTAACTAACTGCGTGTACTTTCATTTCCATTTCCCCTGCTTGTAAAATGGGAGCAATGGCATTTATTTGCAATCGTAAACAACAGAGAAACAGATGAATCAAAAATCTTGCATATGGGTCTATATTCTAAATAATGGTTGAAGATAATTACTACTGAACTGCTGTGAGTTTACTTCATAGTCAGGTACACAAATGTAATACTTTGTTTGAGTCTGTGGTGGTATCCAACGCACTTTTGTTATCGGAAGCAGCAAAAAATTGATTGTCGCAAGTCTAAGCACCCATGTAAAATTAGATTCACTCCATGAGAGGGACAGGAATGTCCTTCACTGGACCTCAGCGCCTCACAGAAGAGTTGGCCACATGTGAAAGGAGGTGGATGATCTTACACGTTCCCTCTCCTCGTACTTGCTGCCACATGGTGAGTTAATATTTGATTAGACAGTGCTGTATCTATGACACCTGTTCACCAGGGAGACTAGGCCAACAACTGATGTAATCTACCTTATTATATACTTAATGATAGAGGAGAAGTGCTGCTTTTTCAGCTTCCCACGTCTGCTTTTCATTTCCTCTCCTACACATTCCTGAGGGGTCATGTTCAGTGCCTTGCAAGAGCAAACAAACAACTACAGAATCTCTCTCTGCAACTCTCTGCGACTTGCCTGAAAAAAAGGAGAAACAGTTTAAAAGTTTCCACTGCACTGTGTTTTTCTGGAAAGAAATCTACTTGCTAATAGCTATTAATACACATATGTTGGCTACATTTCTCTGACTGCAACAGATCAGGACAAAACATAACAAAAAATGCACTGCTATTAAAGCTAGGCAGTAGAGCTCAGATATATCATAGTGGTCATTCAAGCACTTCCAGGTCCTCGTAAAAAAATGTGCTCTGAGACAATCTCAGGCCTTGACTAGGAGGACCTGGTCAAATTGCTCATGTCAGTTCTCTGAGCAGCTGTGAGGGAAACCTTGCAGGAGCTCCAAAGCACCTTATCAGAGCAGAATTATTCCCAATTATTCTCATGTGCTCCGCAGGTCACAGTGCCTTCCCCTAGGAAATGCTGTGCTTCTCGTTTGCACTGCCAGAAATCACAGCAATCTTTGGGATCTGAGTGTGATTTTTCTTTAAGGATACAGTTGTGCTCAGGAGAGTCTGCTCAACAGTGCCATGTCTGTATTTTTTTCCATTCAGCCTTCATAACTTCTCTACCTGTCCTGTTAAGAAATCTCCGTCTTTATGGGGAAACCCCCAAATTCCCTCATAACCATAGGGGGCTATAGCATTTTAAGATACTTTCTTACTCTGAGTAACTGGTGGTATAATGTGAATATATATTGAGAACATTTTCTCAAATTTCCATTTCAGATTTTTCCTTCCTGATTTAGAGTTCACTGTCTTTCCCTAACGTAAGATTTGCCCTTGAATAGAGGAAGAGACTTGCAGCACATTTTGTGTTGGGATGCCAACACTTCTGTGGGTTTTTTGTTGGCACATGGCAGCTTGAGGATCAGGCAGGATGCATCTTTCCCTGCCCTGAGCTGAGTGCTTTCCTTAGTTCAATGGACAATTCCAAAAGTCCTGGATGGGATTAGCTTTAAACAGAGGTGGTTGACAACTCCCAATTGCTGATCAAAGAATCTGTGGCCAAAAAGTCTGTGAAAAAGCTGTAGCCAGTCTACGTGGAAATGGGAGCAAACGGTCATTTCGTTTGTAGATGCACCTGATGAGCTACCAGGAGTCCTCATTCATTGCTGTCTGGTACTCACCTTACCCACCAGCGTTCCCGGAGATACTGCAGCGCATCTTCCATGCTGCCATAACAGGAAGGACATCTCACTGCCGCTGTAAAGCACCTGACTGAGATGCCCCTGGGAATCTGTGCCTGAGCATCACAGCTAGCAAGGGGATTCCCGGATACAAGTTTGAGAGTGGCACATAGAGACAATTCTTGACATGTGATTCATGTGATTGCATTTCAGGTCCCTACTATTTGGTTCCCACTTTGATCACATCTCACAAACAGGTTCATGTCCAAAATTAGGCTGGAAAAAAGGCCGCTATAATTATTTAGAGGAAATAAGAAGAGGGGAACACCTTCCACTGCCAGCGACTATGCCCACCAAGATAACAAAAGCTTTGGCAGGAGATAAGACATGTGCTAGCACTCCACTTTGAACCTCTTCCAGGAACTGATGGTGAGAAATAACCGCTCCAGTGCGAGCCCGAGAGGAACCTTCTAGAGAAAGAATACAGCAAGTTACACAAGTCTAAAGGGTGTGTGTTAAGAAGAATAATAAAAATGTTTGATCAATGCTCTTTAAACTGTTTTACAAAGACTTTCTCCCCTGCCCAGGCCATTTTATGTGCTTATTTACTACAGAGTAAATCATACTTCAGGGAGCTGAGATGACAAATGAAGCCTGCCACAATCCTGCATGAAATGTAACATGTTTTCTTAGATGAGACAGTTGACAGAGCATCAAATGATCACGCTCCATCTATAACTTTCACTCTGTCAAGTCTTCTGTCCTCTGCACGCCAATTATAATAAATATAGCTGACTGCATATAGCCGGAGGAAAATGAAGGCAGCTCTCTAACATATGTAAAACTAAAAGATTCAGACATTTGTAAATCTTTTGATCGTTTACATAAATGTAGCACTCTATTCTCTTTGGTTTGAAGACAATAAGGAGCTCTAAAGGAAGATCTCTCTAGAAATCAGCACTGAAACAGAAGCCAGAATATTCAGCGGAGTGTGACATCATCTTAGAGTGGGAGCTGCACAGATCTATCCCCGCCCCTGCCCAATATTGCAAGCTCACAACTATGTTCATACTGAACTGTAACTAGTGGAAGGGTGGAATGCTTTCCTTCTCTCTACACTCTGACCTTGGTCTGAAAATAGAGGGTCTGAACATTTCCATGTGTCCACCAGATACTTATTTTCTTAATAATGATTAATTATATCCCAGAGCATCACTGGTCTCAGCACCAGCCTGAGCCTGACACATACATTTAAGGCTGGACGCTGGTCTCTCGTGTTTCACCAGGTGATCTAATTCAGAATATTATTTCTGAATGAAGAGATAGAAATGCAGCAGGGGGCACATCGCTGCTGCTACATGAAGAGTGGAGAGGAAGCTCCATCATGGCCTCAGGAAGAACGTGGCTGGACTCTTCCTGAGTGCAGGCATTTCCAGTCAGCGGCATGACAGCAAGGGGTGGAAATACAGGCAAATAATGAGACACTTGCAATGTCTTTGTGCCAGGTACCATATTTTCAGTTTATTAGGTTGACCAGGCACTCTGGGACCCATGTGCCCCATGTTTGTGTTCTTCCTTGGGTAGGTAGTGCAGGTTCGTCAGGCAAAATGTTGAGAGGTAGGAAATGAATTCTCAGAAAGTCACTTAGCTTTACGATTTTGGCCATAAAAAAGTATGTCTGTAGTACAAGCGCTCCTCAGGGAGCCTAGTACAGGGGTATGGATCTCGTGCATCCCATGTCATAGCAAAAAGTGTATTTCATTAAGGAAGTGACTGACCACTACAAAAAAGGTAACAGGTACAATTAGAAACTGAATGTACACCTATCAGAAAAGACATGAAGGCTAAGGGATCATTTGTTTCCAAGGGTATATCAGTTATTTAACTACATTCTATTTTTATCCTGCCCATGAATAGAATTCTTTCCTTTTTATTTTTACTGACGACTGCTCCATTCCACTTCCGCTGGAAAACGGCTGGTGATTACGACGACACAGGACACGTCAGAGCAGAGAGGTGGGGAAGCAAGAGAGCTGTCAGGCTGCCTCGGGCTTTAGCGGGCTAGGGAGCAAGGCAGCCGTTAGCATGACGTGAGCACCGATCTCACCATACAGAGAGCGAGGGCACCACCTGCTGTTTTGAAATGTATTTATTTGGGATCACGAAAGTTACGCTTCAAGTATTCCGTTCAAAAACCGGCCCTAGGAGAGAGACAAGCCGCACTTCTGGAGGCGAGCTTTCTCTTGAAGCTTGAGCTCGTGCAAGACAATTTTAACAAATGATGTTTGCGGTTCACACGTTGAGCTGTACGGACTGACCATGGGGTACTTGCAAGTTTTTGAAAGCAAGAAAGTGTTTCACACTTCTGCTTTACAGTACACAGGCTCTTCATCACCCAGGGCACCAAAATGTAGTGTTTACAACAGTTTCAGTAGACCTGGCTGATATTCAATAACCACTGAAAAGTCCGCTCACTGGCTGAAGTAGAAATAACATCTTTGGCATGACAATAGCTTAGGTCATTTTTTGAGCTGGAGGCTATGGAATAAATAATTACTGCTAGCTAAATAAGACATCAAACCGTAGTTTAAACAGCTTTTGAAATTGTTCAAAGAGCCTTGTTTCCAAAACACTCCCAGTTGAAAAAACATGGGTCCCTACACACCCAGGCTCAGTAAGTCCCTTTGCTAGCAAACAGAACTGTATTCTTATGCACAGATTGGATTTAAACACACGTGCAGAACACTGTCATAAACGGTCAGGCAGTTCTGAGACAATTCGAACCAAGCCCATCGCCAACCAAGAGATAAGCTCCAGAGAGTAATTAAAATGCCTGAGCGGCAGCTTGCATCATCTTGAGTTAGAGAAGGCTGAATGTCCAATTAATTCTTTCTAGATGCCACAAGGAATCACCCTATAATCAAGGAATCACCCTATAGTCTTCTCCTCTTCATTCGAGGAAGAAGGGGCACTTTTGAAAACCCCGTGTCAGGCTGGCCACACACAACCAGGCTCTCGTTTTTTATGGGCTGGTGAGGGACTTCTGTGAGGACCGGTCATTTACAGATACAATCACAGAATACCCCAAGTTGGAAGGGACCCATAAGGACCATTGAGACCAACTCCAAATGAGCAAAAGTCTACATGAAATTTCAATTTTTATCATGTATGATTCAGTACTGATTTGAGCATGGAAATATTCAAGGGAAGAGTGAAAAAATGTGTATAACCTGACTGCTTCCCATGAGCTCAGATGAAGTCAGCAGAGTTCTGAAACATGTTCATGTAAAACACATTTCAGTAACAAATGCATAACCCATGTGTGTCTATCAGTACCAGCTCTTACAAGGTAACAACAGAGGTGTCGATACAGTCTCTTGTTTTCTCCTTTTGAAGGTGCTTTGTACATCTGAAAGATGTGCAAAACAGAAATCATCTAGGATTGCATCAAGCTTGTGCATTTATTGGTGGCTTATTGAAAATTAATTAATTGCTGTAAAAGAATGCTAATAACAAATCATTAAAAACATCTTCTTTTCTTCTGTTTGTTTTTTTTTTTTACAGAAATAGTTTTATTACAAACTTAAATTCTTATGAAATACACATGTAAGAAATTACACAAAGGCCTCAGCATTTGCAAAAATCTTTTGGTATTTGCATGGTAATAGTCTATAAAACACTTTTGGACATGGATGTGCTCAAACAATGGTATCATTGCATAGAAATTCTTTAGAAATATTTCTGAGGCCCCTTTGAAGATTTCTTTTGGCACAACATTACCCGAATTAAGGCCTTACACTTTTCAAAATCAAGTCATTCAGTGTGTGAGTAGCATTTAAAACCCTGAAAATATTAAATACAGAATAAAGACTATAAGCTCAAAGAAGGATTTACTATAATAAACACAAATAGCTATTAACCTGGGTTCAGTCTCTGCAACTTCAGCATTGAAATGTACTATGTGAAATGAACATTTCACATCATACTTTGGCATTTAACACCTAATTCATGACACTGAAAAGAAGATAACTTTTGTAAGCTTCTTTTTGAACTGATAAACTCAGAGCTTGTTTTGCCTAATGGTTGAGATCTATATAAATTACTAAAATATTTATATATATATCTTTTCTTGACCATTGCTGCATCATTCTTTATTCCACAGGAAAGTTTGTTCTACTGCATAAAGAAGCTGCATAGTACCAACATGGCAGAAACACTTACTTGCCTATTTGGGGAAACCAGTTTGGCAATCTCTTCCAGATGTAGTCCAGTTAAAGCCAACAGCACTACAGACTACAAACAGAAGCAAAGGTTTGCAGGATGGCACTCTATGTTGTGAAAAAGATGGTTACGTGTTGCTAAACCCCAGTCTGTAATCCCAAACCTCTTTACATTAGTATTGCTTTGTACAGGAACAATAAGTACATACCCAGTCTGGGATTCTGAGACACTGATATAATGGTAACAACAAACTTATCTGAGGAAGAAAAATGAACCTAAATATATAATACAAGACTGAGAAAGGGGGGTCAAACAGTATAAGGCAGAACTGCATACCTCCTAGCACCTTTGCATTTTTTTTCCGGATAAATGCTGACTTTTTATTCTATCAGTGCATTGCATTTATATAAAAAATACATGTATTTTTGATCAAAAGTGCCATTTGGCATGTCAACATTTGAAGCTTATCTTTGTTGTCTCTTTTCTTCTTCAGCAAGGACAGGGCCAGTAAAGCAGTGTGTGTTAGTTACGCAAGGTCCTAAAAGGCACTTTACTGTTTTCATATTGGACAACAATGAGGTACATATGATATATGTCTAGGCTTCATTGTTGTTAAACGAATAGCACCATATTGTGTGAAATTAGTTGAAATTCAAAAGTCATTATGTTTTTCTCATACAGACTTGACAACGGCTAACGTTTGAGCGCAGATCCCCTGCTTTCAAAGTTGAGGGAGTCGGTTTCCTGTCAAACATAAAAAAAATCCCATTAACAACTGTTGTTCCAAACGGTTCTCAGGTTTATAGTTGACAACACAAACTCTATACACAGCCAAACGCACCCCTAGGTCCTCCATGGTATATTCATTTTCAGGTTTGGTCACAAACTATTACAAGATTAGTTTCACAAGAAACATCATCCACTTCCAGTTACCTCAGAATTCAGTTCTGTCGCAAGGCCGAAGGTTTTCTTAACCAGAAGACACTACCTGTGCAATCAGCAGTTTGAAAACATGCTGCAATTTGAGCAGCAAAAATGTTTCAGAGAACCTGAAGGCATCTGACTGGGCATGAGTTTCTGGTAACTCTTGTGACTTTGCAGAAAAATGACAGACCGGCAAAAGAAACTGTGATATCGTATAGAAAGACAACTCAAAATCTCCAGTCTCTAACCTATCATAAGGAGTTACTCCTTATAAGTTTTTTTCAGAGAAAAGTGTGTTTACATTCGAGGCTATTCTTTTAAAAGGATTATGAGTTTTTAGGAAAATGAAGAGTATTCGTGAATTATGACAGCAGGACAGGTCCCCGATCCCTGGCTATCTTACGAATTTGAGATACAGATTGTAGCTAGAGAACGGTGTGAAGTTGACAAGTCTCTGGGCATGACTCCATGAATACAAACAACTGTAGTGCTGACCCCTCTGAATGCTCCTCTGACTCACTTTCCTCTTTCTTAGGGACCCACTGCTTGTCATGGTGTGGGCAAATGGCCTCTTGCAGCAGTGGCTTCTCTGGCTGATGAGACTACTACAGCCCCAGTTACAATCAGTCCTGGTGCTCAATTCTTCTACCTATCCAGCTGACAGCTATCTTACAAACAGGTAAAACTGGCTAACCAACCTGCTTCATTTTGACAGAGACAGGCTAAGAAGCCTTCACAGATCTAGAAGACACTGAGAGATGAAACGTGTACAATGAGGGATACCAGATGAAGGGTATCAGGAGCGGCAGCCTGGCCTGCAGTGGAAGAGGATGCTTCCCTGCACCCCAGAGGAGTGCCCACTAATCAGGTAAACTACACAGACCTTGGAACCGGTCTGTATGGTAACATATTAATAACATTCATTTGGAACAAATTTGATTGTGTTGAAAAATACTTATTTGTGGGAGACTAGAACAAAGCCTACTACTGCTTCATTCCTGAAATGAGAACCTCAGCAGGACTGAAGAAATGCCTAAGGCCTCTGCCTTCAGATGCATTTTATTCTGACATACTCCCTCCAACATTAGGGAAAGGTAAATAATTGTTCAGGTCACTTAGTTCAAACACCTGCTCTAATTTCAAGTGGTTTCTATTTATGTGTTAATGTCCACTATGAAGAATGTCACATTCTAACTCAATTTCAACCCCTACATCAGCCTATCCCTGTTACGATTCAGTGAGTACAATGAAACACAGTGGAAATGTAACCATTGTTAGATTATTCTCAGAAGTAAAGTACCAGGTTCAAACTCCTATTGCAAGCACTACAAGAAGATACATTCATTAAGGCCCCCAAAAGCTATTATAATTTTTCTCTTTTTGCTACAAAAATCATTAACTGCATATACTAACCAAGCTGGGGCACAGCCAATACTTGAACCTTGTATTACATTCAAACAATACTTCTCTCAGTCAGTGACAAGGCTTGACCGAGTCTCAAATACCAATAAATAAATCACAAACTTACTTGAACATCTCATTCCTCTCTATAGTGGCAAGCCAGAAGCTGTAAGCATTTGCATAATAATTGCAGGTGCCCCGGCCATGGCATTCAATGAAAGGAGCGCTGCGAAACTCTTCTAGGCAGGAACCAGGAGACGCCAGGGCCTGGCCAGAGCCCTCCGCACCAGCACTGGTGTGCTAGGAAAATGCAAAACCATCAGTCAGATAGGGAATCTCTACTTCTTCAGCTACAACACCTACTAACTCTCTTGCAGGATTTCTTCGTGTCCCTCTCCTTGTCTTTTGTTGTGTCCATCTGCTGTTTTGTCCCTCAGTTCAAGGAGGTGCACGTAGGAGGAGCTGAAAGATTCCAAAGGTGGCACTGGGTTCTCTTACTTAAGTGTCGGCACAACACATGAGCAACACCAACTTTAGGGCAGCTACACACAGAAACCCTGCAGGACTGACAGCATGACCCAAGCTATCTCTATGGGTCAGCTCTTTGGCCCAGCAGTAATACAGACCTGTATGGTTTATATCTGAAGAGCTTAACCCAACTCCTTCTCCGCATCACAGTGTTTGCCACTGCTGAGGGGCAAACAGCTCTGAATCCATGCTCTTTCTCAGGCCACGCCCAGACCTTGCCTGGGGCAGCAGCTGGTAATAAAAGCTCTGAGCACCACAGAAAGCATGCTAACAGCCAACCACTATGGAGGACTACAGAGTGGCTCCTCAAAGTCACTCCTCAGCCCTATTTATTTTACTGGTGTAGATATACTTGAAGAAACTGCATAAAAGGTCAGAAATGCCCTTTGAAAACTGAAGACTTATTTGTCAAAAGATGGGAAGAGGACAGGCACTGGTGAGCTGCCACTCTAGGAAGCTACAGTAGTATAGATGTAGAAAGACAATGGAAAATATCACTTATTTCATAATTTCTTCAGCACTCAAGTCCTGTGCTGGAGCTGAAAATGAGAGAGCAAGCTGTGTGCCTTTCCTCAAAAGTGAACAACTAATTGCTGCTGCCCTATTCCCATTTAGTAATTAGCCAGAATCTTTTTCAAGTCACCAGAAAGGGTAGAGGTCAACTCTGCTCTCCCAAGACCTGAAGTGACATAGTCTGTTAATAACTTTCCCAGCAGGAGTGTAGATCAAAGGCCTGAAACAAAGGTTCTTCTCACCTCGGTGTATGCCTCAACGCACTTACCATGACAAAGGAGTAACCAATCCAAAGTGAACTCCAACCTTCAGGACACGAAGGTATTTGAATTGTTTGACTGTGAACTGCTATTACCATAGCAGGAGCTTCACACACAGAGCATCTAGAAAGACCAAGATATGAATGAGCCACCTGCACTTGAGGATTAGTGCTACTTTTTGTTCAGAATTTACTTTCTTTAAGGAATCTTGAATTAGAAAAACGTTGTCACCTTCAGTAACAAAGGAAAAAAAAAATGTTTTAATTAGAAAAAAAACCCAAATGGTCCCTTTTTTCCCCTTTGTTTCTTTCAAGTTTACTTAAGAACAACTTAACTATTGAAGTCTTATTCCTATTAGCCTTCCTAAGAGCAAAGAGCAAGAGATCTCTTATCTGAATATTAATATATATTTATCTTTTTTCAGGTCCAATTTGTTTCTATAAATGTTTAATGTCACTAACATGAGAGGCAAACAGCCAAACATTGTGACTTGGCAAGTATCACTTATAAGTGGTCTACTGTGATCAGAGGCAAGTAACAGCAATCCATCATCCTGAACACAGCCCTGAGCAACTTCCAGAGAGCCATCTCTTCTGGAAAATATCTTGCAAAAGCAATCACTGCTAATCCAATCTATTGCAGACTCTTCCCCCTGCGTCTTCCTTGAATGTGGCTTTCATTTACATCAGCGGCCTTTATTATCAAAGTACCCTGGACAATGAAGTTGAAAGCAGCTCTTCAGGAAGCTATGCAGTACCAGTTCTTTTACTTTGGATAAATTCCTTGTGTCTCAGAACTGCCAGGTTACCGAATAACAAATAACATAATGACCAATCCTGCCTTCCCAGGAGAGTCATAAAAAACTGTGAGTTGGGAAGGAAATTTTAATATGGGAGCTGGTAATAAGGAATTTGGTAGATATAATCCATCTTTTCCTTGTACAACTCTAAAATTGGCTACTGTAGTTAGCAATGATGAAAATGATTCAAAACAGATACTTGGAACTAAACAGTCTGATTCTTATTATCAGACCGGTGAAAAGAGTCAAGTGCAAAGGGGATTAAGTTGGATTCTGGAAAATGCTCAGAAGCAAAGGAATTCAGAATGAAAGCCTATTTCTGACTTGTGAAGTCTGCTTTCATACCTCCTGCCTTCATCTTTAGTGCAGAAGCAATACAGTTATTTTAAGAAACACATCAATGAAAGAGTAAGTTAAAAGAAGAATGTAAAGCTGCCTCTATTCTTGGAGCTCTGCTTTGCTTCAAGAGATTTCTGGTATTTCAGCGGAAGGCCTTACATGAAAAGAAGTCCCCTGACCCAAGGCAGCTCAGTGACACTTTTACACCCTTTCAACTTTTGGATAGGGAAATCTGTTACTTTAAAAGCCTCAACTAATAAAATAAATGGAAATAACATTCTTCTCAGATTCCTTGCTGGATTAAAAAACGTGTATTACATTTATCTCATTCTCTGCTATGGGTAAAAGGAGAAAAAAACATATACATGCACATAGATGCATACACATACATATACATTTTTATGGTGCAAAAGCTAATATATATGCATAAGGCAAAACATCAGTGGGTACCTATGTGAGCAAGAGTTTAAAAACTGATTGTCAAGGGTTATTTTGGGTCCTTGATCAGGCATGGCACAAAAAGGAACATGAATTGCAAAGGTCGGTCATTTGAATTCTTCTCAAAGTCAAGCCCCTTCCATTCACATCCAAAGAACAACCAAAAAGCTAAACCAACAAAACCTATAGTCTCTCTTGAAAACCCTCAATCTGCCCACCCGTTTCCCAGAGATAAAAATTTCTGTGGCATCAAACCAAAAGTCAAATACAGAGTATATCTGCAGACACACAATGGATTCTGTTATCAAAATACATTGATTTGCAGAAGAGCCAAATAGGTTTATTAACGTATCGAGATATCAAGACTACAGCTCTCTGATGATCTGAACTGTTCTTTCTCTTGGACAGTATACGCAGGAAAAACCAGCAATGGCAATCAATCCTCACTCCCATTCACTTTATGTGGAAGAAGGAGGGATCAGCAAGAGCTGATACACACCAGAAGCAATGATAGGAATGCCTCTACCTAATGATTATCATTTAAGTATGAAGTTGGAGATTTCCCCTGTCAGAGTTGTACCTAATGACAGTGGTACCACTCACCACACACTTGCTCACATCTCTGCCTTCAATGCTGGGCATATCAAGGCAGTTTTTCCTAGTGGCATAAACATTTTAAATGGACTAAAAGTTCAACATGTTGGACTGATGCAAGAGTTCAACATATTGGATTGATGTCTGATACAAGTGCTACACTTTGTGCTAGCTGAGAATCTGGAATTAAAAAAAAACCCACATGATTGATTTTGCAACCGTTCCCTTTAAATAGGCAATAATGGCTGTATTCAAGCAGTATGTCCAAACAATGGAAGAAACCTGGCACGCTACTGTACAATAAATAATGTTACAAATTTCAAACAAAAAGAAACTGAGCCCTAATATGCTGCTAGCTATGGCTAGTAAAAAAAAAAAAAATAAAAAGAACTGTTTTGGACAAGAATTGTGAGTAAATTAAAACCTTTTTCTCCTTCAAAGTACATCATAGCTTTTGCAAAACATTATTTCAAAGTAAATCTTTTCATTTCAATTAGACTCAAAATAGACTAATCTATTTGTTTGGGATTCCCCAAAAATAGATTTATTTTTGATCAAAGCCTGTACTGAAAGCACACACATTTTAAAACCATTCGTGAAAGGAATGCAAACTTTAAATTTAAAGGGAGAAATTAAAAATGAACAGATTAAAAGCCATTCCCCCCACCAAAACAATCAAGTATTGTACACACTTTTCACAGACTTCTTCATTTTATAAATGTAACAGATCCGAAACCATACCTGCTGATGAATGGCCTGATATTATCACCAGTGATAGGAGCCATGCTCATTGGCATGGGTTCTGGAGTGGACAGCCAGTAGGAATAGTCATTCCTTGATGCAAAGTTACATACGTTGTTGATATTGCAGAATAAGAAAGGCATGGTACTGAATTTACGAAGACAGCTTCCTGCCGTGCCTGAAATGTTAAAGTGAGACTTACTTGTTAACCCATTTTCATTAAATAGGTGCCAACTGCCAAACATGTATTTCCAGGAGCAGCTAAAAAGCAGATGACACTCGTTCTGGAGGGCATAGTCCTCCCACAGAAAGTGACTTCTCTTTGTTCCGTAAGGAAAGAACACGGCAAAGCAAAGAGTAGCTCAGCCTTGCCTGTGGAATTATGGAACAATGTACATTGGAACAGACCTCTATAGATTATTCATCCTAATCCCCGCCAGTTGGATCAGGCTGCTTGGGTCCATGGCCAGTTAGTCTTGACTGTCTCCAAAGACAGAAATTCAACAACCCCTCTGGCGTTCCATTTCAGTGTCTGAGCACAAGCCTGGTAAGTTTTTTCTTTATGTTTCACTGGAATATCTCTCATGATTGTGTCTACTGCTTCTCTGTCCCTGAAGCTCTCTGAGAAGAGTTTGGCTCCATCTTCTTTATCCTCCCTCTAGACAGCATAGAAGTTTCCCTCTAAATTTCTGTTACTGCTGAGCAAACCTAGTTTCATCAGACTGCCAAACCCCACTTGCCATCTCAGCAGCTAGCTGTTGTATTCCCTGTGGACTATCAACCTCTTTCTTGTTCTGAGATGCCCAAGTCTGGGCACAATACACCATATGCAGTCTCACAACTGCCAAACAGAGGGGAAGAACCACTTCCCTCCATCTGCTAGTTGCACTTTTGCTGTAGAGCTCAGTAGGTTGGTAGAGAATGGGGTAGCTGTTGCAGGGGCACACTGCTAATTCATGTTCATTGCTGCTCACCAGGACTACCAGATCCTTTCTGCAAAGCAGCTCTCTAGCAGTCTGTACTGCTGCTACTGGGAACGGCAGTCAGTCCCCAGTCTGTTGGGTTGCATGAGGTTATTTCATTCTAGGTGTATCCCTTTGCATTTGCCTTTACTGAGCTTCTCGAGGTTCTTATCGGATCTTTTCTCCTGCTTGGCCAGGTTCATCTGAATGACAGCTGTCCCCTCTAGGGAATCAACCATTCCTCCCAACCTAGCATTACCCACAAGCTTTCTGAGAGTGCACTCTATCCCATCACCCAAGTCTTTAATAAATTCATTGAACAATATTGGCCCAGTACTAATTCCTGAGGGACATCATTAATCAGCCACCACCACTCAGACTTTGTACATATGATCACATCCCTCCGAGCCTCACGGACCCACCATTTTTCCACTCACCTTATCTTTTACTTAGCCAGCCCATATCTCACTAATTTAACTACGAAGTTACTATAGATGACCCTGTCAAAGGCTTTGATGAAGACCTTCCTCGTTAAACTGACACTGTTTCCACTATACACCAAACCATTTTTCATACCAACATAGAAGGCATAATAATGCACCAGGTAGCCAATAATAATTACACAGGTCTCTTCAATACAGTTCTATAAATGAAAGAAATGACTGATTTATAATGAATTCCAACAGTTTTAATTTGGTGTCTACTTACCCAGATCTTGGCCATGTGCTCTTTCATTGCCTTGTACATAAAGCAAGGAGTAGCCATTGTAAATCAGCCTTGTTCCAAATGGACAGGATGGCTCTTCGGTGGTTTGACTGTGTCTGGTGACAAGGAAGCCATGAGCAACAGATGGTGCACCAGGTGGGCCCATAGCCCCGGGCAAACCTTCAGGGCCAGGCGGACCAGGGAATCCTCTGGGCCCTACAATACAGAGAATCTCCTTTTATCTCTACAGACAGCAGTACCCTGATGGACAACTAAAGAAGTATAATTAGATACATTCACACCTAATCTCCCATGTTAATTTTCTAGGAAGGCATTGTAGAATTTTATTTGAAGAACTCCTGGGCTTACCTGGGGGACCATAAGGACCAACTTCACCTTTTTGCCCAGGTTTACCATCAAACCCTGGACTACCAGGTGGTCCAGGTATACCTGAAGGTCCTGTCACCCCTGTTGAAAAACAAGCAATGATTATTACTGGATATTACTTCATGTAAGTTCTGACTTTTTGGCTTTTAATGCAGTACAGCACAGGCACACCTCTGCAGAAACTAAATGCATGCAGATTCAGTGCGTAGATTTCAATATCGAGAGCACCTATGTGGGTTACTGCAGGCAAAGTGATTATAGAGAAGAACAGAGAAGTAAGTGGAGAATGTGCTTCTAAAATAACTAGTATTTGCCTGGCATATGAAAAGGGAGACAGCAATCTCTTCGCTTTCTGCTTATCATATGACTCAATAAAAAACAGACCATAAAAAGCAGGGTCATGAACAGTGGGAAAGGCAGTATTCTCTTAGCTTCTTTCCAGACAGGCTTACAAACACATATTAAGTCTTTGCTTTACTGATTTTTAGGTGCTTTGAATCCTACATAACCTCAGCAATGCTGGCTCTTGGAGAAAGATGTTAACACCATCAGAACCATACCAATATTTCTGTGGCCCGTGAGAAGCTTTAGATAGCCACAGCTGTCCTGTTCCTGGTCATTCAAACAGCAATGTTGTGTTCATGCATTAAACTAACTACTGGGGAGCAGCAACAGGTCCTGTCCAAGCAAACCCATCCTGTGTTCAATCACTGAGATAATTTCACAGCTATTTCCCTAATGGACAGCAGTTGCAGAGTTGTAACCCCACATTCAAGAGCAAGTTTCCATATCTATTATATTAGATAGAAACAAGATATTAATTATATTCCACTATAATTCCCCATATAACTTTCCCACAGGATCTTAACAGCTCAAGAACACCTCTGAGCTCCCACTCTCCATGTCCTGTTCTTCTGAGGTCATATGTTCTTGTGACAGCATTTGTCTTATCCTTTTCTCCATTCTCTTACCTTCTAATGTGTTAATTTTTTGCATTTATTTACTTTATAAAAACTGCCATATCTGGACTTAGAGATGAAATCTAGAAATAGGGGAACAAGCTTCCTCAGGAAGGCCTTTCCACTCCAAAGACCAATGTGTTTTTCTTCATGCTTGTCTTCTCCCAGAGACACACAGTAATTAAGTTTGGATTCAACATTAGAGACATAAGACACCCTAACAAACATGTTCTGGACAAAGGCCGAGCCATTCTATTTACTGCTGATCTCAGATGCTGATGTGATGACTGCAGTGAGAGCCTATAAAAAAGTGACTAGGAAGGCATCTGTTTCTGGGACTCCTTCAAAAATAAGGGCTCTCTTCCTCATTGCTGACACAACTGAAGTGGCTTATAAGGTGCTGGATAATACAGTAAAACCCTTACAGTGCCTAGCCTACCATTGGTCTGTTAGGTTATTTAAAATGTATTTCTACTGGCAAGTTAGAAACTCTCACCTTGTTGTCCTTTGGGACCTGGAAGTCCTGGGAATCCTTTGAGTCCAACTGGTCCTACAGGGCCAGGTAAGCCAGGATCTCCTTTAACAAGCTGAAAAGGGCCTGGTGGGCCTGGTGGACCTTGTAAACCTGCCAAATTTAACAGAGGAAATCAGTACACTTAGTATTGCACAATAAAAATGTAAGAAAACAAAGTTACCTTACACTGGCATTTATGTAGTCAGAGAGCAGACAGAGCCTACAGCTATAAGATAATCAATGTGCCCAAGAGTTTATATGTTCACTGAGTAGGGTCATACCTGTTAAGAAGTCAAACCTGAAGTTAACTGAGGGCAGAAGACAATGAGGGAAACAGTGTGGGCCACTGACAACTGTCTGGTAACACCAAAGTAGTTGCACATCCTGCTGCTGGAAACGACATTGCTACCTCCTGCATTCCCATCTCCCACCAGTCAGGGCAGAGCAGGCCCACAGATGACCAGAAGCACAGCGACCGAGGCATGCAAACAGGGAGCAGTATCTGTTGGGGGTGGTTTGCACAGCAGTTTGGTCAGAAGATCTGCATACTCTGACAGTTACTGGGCTGCTGCCTGCACTGCTCACCATGCTAGTCTAGGCTGCAGCACCAACGCTCACACCAACTGATGGCTGTGCAAGCCTACTTTAGAAGCTTGAGGTCTCCAGGAAATTAGAACTAAAGGGATGACATCTTTCAACACTTTTAAGTAGTGTCTTAGAAAAAGGTGGTAAGGAGACTGTGACCCGATGAAAGAAAATGGTGTCCACCATTGCAACAGTAAGGCTGTGGCTGAAACCCAAACAGAAGTACTGCAGCCTATCTCTGTGCTGATGTTGCCCCCCAAACAAACCTCCGAAGGACTGAAACAGTTGTCCAGCTCTTAAGTTGCATGGAGTTCTCTCAACAGATTTGCAGATGACACCAAGCTGAGTGGTGTAATCAATGCATAGGAGGGAAAGGATGCCATACAGAAAGATCATGGAGGCTTAAGAGGGCCAGTGTGAACCTCATCAAATTCAGCAAGGCTAAGTGCAAGGTCCTGCACCTGGGTTGGGGTAATTCCCACTATCAGTACAGTTTGGGGGATGAATGGACTGAGAATAGCCTGGCAGAGAAGGACTTGGGGATAGAGGTATATGAAAAACTGGATATGGGCTAGCAATGTGTGCTCACAGACCAGAAAGTCAATTGTATTCTGGGCTACATGAATAGAAGTGTGGCCAGAAGGATGGCAATTCTACCCCTCTGCTCTGCTCTGCTAAGACCCCACCTAGAGTACTGCATCCCGCTCTGGGATCCCCAGTAAAAGAAAGACATGGACTGTTTAGATTTAATCTAGATTAGATGTAAGGAAGACACTTTTTACAATGAGGATGGTGAGGCGCTGACGCAGGTTTCCCAGAGAAGCTGTGGCTGCCTCCTCCCTGGCAGTGTTCAAGGCCAGGTTGGATGGGGCTTTGGGCAACCTGGGCTAGTTGAAGGTGTTCCTGCCCATGGCTGAGGATTGGAACTAGATGGGCTTTGAGGTCTGTCTGTGATTCTATGGTTCCAGGACACCATTTAAAGATTCCAATAAAGACAAAACCCCAGTATTGATTTTTCAGAGCAAGAGATAAATACACTCTCACTCACTCTCTACCCAATATTTAAATCTAATCTGACCATTCACATGCTGACACTATGATATCTGATTTCGTATTCTACCTTTCTAAACTGAATAAAAAGGGAGGGAGATATCCTTTGATAGCCACAACCATTTTAACAACATCACTGGGAAAAAACAATACATTGTACCTTTAGATCCAGGAAGACCCTGGTCACCTCGCTCACCCTTAAGGCCCGGGAAGCCAGGAGTTCCTTTTGGACCTGAAGTCAAAGGAAATATTTACATGATGACTCAATTAACTTCTTGATTTGGAAGGATATGTGCAGAATAATCACGTGTGACCCCCTGATCATGTAAAGGCAATGACTTTATATACAAGTACTCTTTAACTGCTTTCAAGAGCAAGACACAAACAACTAAACTGGCCAAGTAAGAAAACATGCAAAATGCAAAGAACCTTGAGGAAAATCTCAATGTTCTTGTATGCTTTCTGAGGCAGCTTTCAATGTCTTATTTCTGTATTTTGTAACACAGAGTCAACATACTTTGAGCACCTTTTCTGAGAGAGAATGGATATCAAAAAGACATCTTTGCATACTTGGAGGAATATGGTAAATTTTCTTCTCACCTGGGATGCCTGGAATTCCTGGAGATCCTAAATCACCCTTTTGACCAATATCTCCTGGTAAACCAGGACTACCCTGTACAAAAGAAAATAGAAAACTATTATGATATGACTCTCAGGTAGGCTGTGTATATTTGGAAACCTATGAAAAAATATTATGAGAGAAAGGCCATTAAGTTTAAGGAATGGTTACTCTCCACCATGATTAGATGAGAAGCTTCTCTTACAGGAACAAGCATGACACCTTGTTCTTACTGTACTATTTTTTGACTTACAAAGTTTCTAGATCAGAATACAGTCTCACTAGCAGTATAGCTAGTCAAAAGGTTCTCAAGCATTGAACACACTTTTATGAAAAACTTCAGTAAGTATAAATCTCAGCAAATACTAATTACAGTGAGGCCCAGAAGGTAATTGCTAGTTAGATAATTAAACAGGGTATTTCTAGACCACAGCAGCAGACTTGAAAATTCTACATTCACATATGAAATGAAATTAAATGTACTCAACAATTTAGAGCTTTACTTTTCAATTGGGCTAACATACTCTAAGAACTTAAACACTTCAAACACAATGCGAACTCTACCTTCGCTATTATAAACTGCTCCCATTAAATTAATGGTAACAAGTTCATTGTAGCCTGATTTCACGGAAAACCAAACCTGCATTTCAAAGAGACTGTAAATAGTCATTTAAATCACTGCCAATTTCCTTTTCTTTTTTCATCTTTTGCACATCAGCTACTAAAAACTTGTAAGTATAGTTTACAGTTTCTACTTGGCTCTTCACTATGGCAGTGATAGCCCCCTATATAATAAAATGTGGAACACAGGTGGAGGAAAGAAAGAAAATCCCCTTGCTAAATAACCTACTTAATCAGAGGTTGGAATTGTGAATTGATTACTCAATGGAAAAAATACCAGTGGTAGGATTCATCTCACTATAGTTGGAAGGCAACAGAACAGACACAGAAGGGACTGATTTTTCATTTCTGTAAATTACAGACTTACATGAAGGTGAGGACAGCTCCCTACAAACGTCTAATTCTTTCCACTGTCTATAAAGTGAGAAGAGATGACTAGCTCAAAAATGGATGTTAGGAAGACTTCCAAAGTTAAATAAAAGAAATGCTACCATCAGAGTGGTATGGGAAGTATTAAAGAAGCAAGATTCCCTGGTTTACTTCAGTCACATAGATACGGTATGCAAGACTCTTTAAAGACATGGCTCTCTCTTTATGTTGTAAGATATGAACTTTTGCAGCACAAAAATGGAGGGTTAACATGCATTCAGAAGTCAGTGATGAGTCAGAAGAATCTCATTATTTGTTAAAGAACTTTTTTAGGTTATAATTATAAAATGGAATTATTTCTAAGTGGAGTTTATTGGAAGCTTCCATTAAAATTCTTTTTCCACAACAATATGCAGTTTCTTAAACTTTATTTTTCTCATCGGATGTATCTTTGCAAACAAAATTTTGTTTTGGATCTGTTCCAAACAAAACAAAATTCTTTCAGTTTGGGAAAATGACAAAAATGTTTATTTTCTCATTTCAATGTTAAAATGCACAGAAAAACCCACAGGATTTTATTTCACAGTCTGACCTCCACATTCAGTGTTTTGAGATAGGCCTTTTGGACAGGCTGTGTCGCTCATTTTGTAACAAAATCTCCTTTTTGGTACAGGTTACCGTGTACCTAGAGACCCATATGTGCAACAGACCTGTAATCGGGGCAGAAGCCTGTCACACTATGAAGGATCAAGACATTACATTAGTACATATCACGAGAGAAAGTAACTCTAACTGGAGCATTTCACACTGAATTAACAACCCAATCCTATGCACTGTGTGACTCAAGGACAGCAAGACATTTTGTTCTAGTTGAAGGCATGGAATCACAATCCTCTGACATCTCCCATTCTTGATAAACAGTCTGAGACTGGAGTATCAACCTGTGAAGTGCTTTAGAATTTCCTGGGGTATAGGAATTTGGCTTTATCAGAAGCACTGCAAATTCTTCAAATAGCAAAATGTACTATAATGTTTTTTGCTTTTTTAAAAATTTACTGCCTTCAAAGCTGGTATGGTATGGTATGGTATGGTATGGTATGGTATGGTATGGCATGGCATGGCATGGCATGGCATGGCCTCAAAGACAAAAAGGCATAGCCAAGATTTAGTGTCAGAACACTGAAACAAATCTCTGTGTCTGTGAATGTCTCTGTGAATGTCTCTGTGAAGTGACTCCTGGATGCAGAAAAGGATGCAGTAGATACCTGCATTATCAAGCATAATGTGGACCTTTGAAGTCCACTATCACTATAGTGCTTTTCACATCAGGACCTTATTCCTGAATTTTCCTTTCACTTGCATATTAGGAATTGTTGAGTCATACCTACTTACTTTCTTACTCCTTCTTGCATAAATTTTACTATTATTTTCTTAGAGGGAAAGAATGGAAGGTTAAACTACAGTGCATGTAATTCAGTATGGAAAGAGGCAGCAGACACTCCAAGAGAGTATAGAAGACCAACTATTCCGGGTGACTGCCTTATTCTACTTCATTCTCCCTAAGATATCGAAAGGGGACTGGTTTAGATCAGGGAAAATGAATAATATATGAGAACAATGTATTAATAGCATTTCCTGTTTGTATTTCTAAATCAGCAGCTATATTTCATCACTGATAGTACTGAAATTGCACTTTATTTGAAAGGTTTTGTAACAAAACCAAACAGTTCAGGTATTTTCAGAAGGCAATTTCTCGTGAAATATGCAACCTTCAAAATTAACTACTAATGCATTTGCAGGATTTATGGATGTGCTGCAGCCATCCTGTACCATTAATACACAGAAAATTATATTCTGGGTGTTACATGTTACCACTCACTATCTATAAATTTCTAATAAGTTCATTAGCTCACTGGGGCTTATTGGTATGCAGCCTGTAAAAGGAAAGAGTTGAGATGTTTTCCGAACTGACTTTACATCATCAGTGAATCCAGATGCACTCTGAGAATAAAGTATCATTATTCTGAACAAGAAACATCTATCTTCAATATCTCCATTAATTACAAGAACCAGCTTTCAGCGAATCTGGAATGTACTGAAAGTAACTTACTGGCAGTCCCTGGAATCCCTGATCACCTTTGACTCCCGGACCTCCAGGAGTCCCAGGCCAGCCATTGCTTCCCTGCTCTCCCTTGTCCCCTTTCAGACCTGGGGGTCCTGGTGGCCCTGTTGGACCTGGTAAACCTACAAACCAGAATAAGAAAGTATTTAATGGCAAAATCTGTTCAGAGCAGTACCTGATGGAGGATGAGCTGGCTTAATCTACAGACAGGCAGAACCAAAGTAATTATCACAACATTTCAAGCAAACAGGTAGGAGAACCTGTTGCTGAGAGGTCTGTATGACTCCCCATCTGACTGGACAACCATCATTTATCAGTCTGTGGCTGAAGGAAAACAGTGATGAGTTTTCTATACGTGCAAAACAAACAGCATGTTCTCAGGTATTAACATATAAGAGACATATTGCGGCTCTGCTCTACTCTCCTCCTTAACCTCTAGCACAGGGCCACTGGCAAGAATCTCGTTTTTGAACACAGGAACATTCCAGGACACAGAAATACACAGCCATGGCTGCTTCAAAACAGTAAATAAAGTCTAGAGGCAAACTTCTCAATATCATAGAGACTTCTGGACAAAACCAACTGCCTGAAGAAAGAAAATCAGCATGTTCTAGAACATAATGCCAAACTGCCTATGAAAGGGATCTTTGCTCTAGGAGATACGCAGTATTGATTGTATTATTAAGTAGTGAGGTTAGCTTTGCTTAACAGCAGGATATTAATACTAAAGAGAAAGTATTACCTGGAAGGCCAGGTTGGCCCTGGGGTCCTCTGTCTCCTTTAGGGCCCTCAATTGCACTTCCTGGCAGTCCAGGAAGACCTTGGCTACCCTTTGGTCCTGGTGGACCAATATACCCTGGTTCTCCTTTCAGGCCTGGGATCCCTGGGCTTCCTGGGGATCCTGGAAAACCTACGTCACCTTTTGCACCTAAGATTTGAAACAACAAACCCCAAAACATTATTAGAGAAAGGATCACAATCACTGAAACCTGCCTTACTAACCACTCATAGTGAGCTTAATTCCTTATGAAAACATTGACCTTGCCTTTACGTATTTGTGTAATAATGCAAAATTTCAAGAAAACTGGATTATTCTGCAGATTGCATTATGACATGAAGTATGAAGAAAAGAATAGTTTGATTGACATATCTTCTCTTAGCTTAACTGATCCCTGGGCTATTTTAATTCACTATAAAAATAGAAGAACATTCCGCATCTCCCCAACAGTCCTACCACAAGGAATACAAAGCCCCCAAACCCTCACTCCATTACAATTATTACTGTCATAGCTAAGTAATGGATGTTTTGCTTGACTAAGCACAAAAGGACTTGCTCCTGGAGTAAAAGGGGTTTTATTCTTTTTTTTTTCTTTTTTTTTTTTTTAAACTAAGATCTAGATTTAAACAATTGGCACTTACTTTTAGCCTTGAACAAACAGTTAACATTTGTGATTCAGTTGAATTTTACATTATATTTGAGCAAAAAGAATATAGATTAGCTGGCATAAGTGCAATAATAAGAGAAATAAAATTTATAAATAACACTGTGCCTGGCTCTTTGCCTGAACAGAACAGGGTCTTTAAATCACGGACTTGGTTTTTTTTTTTTGGAACTACAATACATTTGGAAGACAAATTAGGTCAGCTGGCTATCTTTTTACTCTCACATCAGATATTTTTAAATGAGCTGTGCTGACAAATTTAGATGGGTGAGGTGAGAAACGTGCTCTCTTAACCTAGCATTTTACATGCCTTACTGAGCTATGGTTAGAAAATGTGCTTATTAAACTAAGTTCCATAACATTAGGGCTTTTTCAGCAATTTAATGACTGTTAATTACTCTGAGGTGGTAAATAGAGGATATTCTAAAATTCTGGTTTATCGCTTTTGACGCAATTTCACGCAAGTTTCCTGTACTTATAGAATCAATGAGTGAGGTAGGGCACTGACATTTCAAGCTATGTCAGTTCTTCAAAATCTGCCACGTCATGTTTATTTCAGAGATGGACTAGTTGAATCTTTGTTTTCTGGATGTTTAAAACTGAAAATCCTTTAATTGTACACAATGTCCTTTATCAGCAGCACTCTGATATTTCTTCACTACTGTATCTATTGCACTCTAGTGTCTAGAACATGCTTATTCCATAAAAAGGAGCATGGTGCATTACAGACACCTTGAATAAGCATTGACTCAATCCAATTAAACTGTTTGCACAGCGCAGCGCAGCGACACACTTTGTGAAGACCACAAGTAAGACCCCAAGTGGTCTTGAAACTGTGATTTCTATGTGCCTGTACTGAATCTAGTAAGTTCTGAGTACAGATAATACCAATTTTCAGTAAGATCTCATTAGGTCTCTGCTATCTTTTGCATCTCTGCACCGTGCTCCTGTGCATGGATTAGACATGCTCTACTGAGCTACAGAGAGTAACTATTTTAGCAATGAATAAAATTGCATCTGGGCTGCACAACAGACCGGTAAAAAAATTACTGCGGTGTTCTGGCCACAGATATACTGTCTTTAGGTGTCTGGTGCACAGAGCCCCAACAGACTTTGATTCTTGCAAAATTAGTAGAAAAACATAAATACTTGGAGTGAAAAGCACAGCACACAAATACAGGAGTTATTTATATTACCTCATCACAGCACATCTTGCAGTAAATGCCACACTATGAATAATTACCTATTTTAGGGCATATCTAACTCATCTCCAAGATGTTGCCACTGTAACAGAAATTAGTATTTGAGGCTCTCAGAGTTTCTGCCTGCTCTGGAAAGGTACAGCACGTAAAAGAATGAAGCACAAATACATCTGAATTACAGAATTATGCTTATAGTATTTTGGGAGGGAGGTTTGCTGCTTGTTTAAAGAAGTGTTTTACCTTTATCTCCCTTTGCACCTGGAAATCCTGGAAGTCCTCTACCTGGAATACCTGTAATACAGAGCAGAAAGAAATAAGTTTCACAGTACTTAAATTTAACCTGTAATGAACAAAACTCAATTAAGCAAATATAAAATTTTAATGAATGGTTTGTGCAAGAGTTCTTCAGGGCAGAGACTTTGTTATGTACTGGTATTGTATCCTGCACAATGGGTCCTGCAGGACTGACAACCCAACCCTAAGGAAAGGCTGCTCCATTATTTTTCAGCTAAGTTGCAGACTGAAGTGAATTCCAATCCATGCCAATTCTTTAATGTACTGCCAGCTTTTGTGGGAAAAAAAAAATTTAAAAAAATCTTTCACGATTACACTGATTAAACACAGTTGCCCATCTAAATGAACAGCTTTATAATGATGGACGACAGTAGTCTGCAAGACACCACAGTAACTTTATTTTCTAAGGTTCCCTTCAAAGTACCCCAAAGTACTCTGTGTACTCAGCACACCCCTCTGCCAGCCATTCTTGTGTAGCCTGACTCTGTGCATTTTTGTACCCTATAAGCTTAGCAACACCATCACGGTACCTTGTTCACCCTTTGCACCAGCTGCACCTGGAATTCCATCATAACCTGGTTCACCCTTCTGTCCAATGGAACCAGCAGGACCCGGAATGCCAGGTTCACCTGAAAAATCATTGACATTTTCATTTCACATATGAATCAGACTCTTTCTTTTTTCCCTACTTTTTTCTTTTTCTCTTTTTTTTTCCAAAAAGCTTTGCTTATTCTTTTGCTTCCACAGAGAACAATCAGATGCTGCTCAACAACTGCAGTGTGACTTTTCTCTGAGGTTCCTTCTGAATTAAATCAGTGTGAGGCAGAATTGAGTATCACAGATTTTAACATGGCTAATTTCGGGAATCTCAGCGACTTTACAGTGTACAAACTCCAGCAAAGACTCGTGACTAGCACGGTCTGTTGCCCAATGAGAGGATGTGTCCTGAAGCGGAAAACTAACATCATGAGGCTCCAAGTTCAAAAATGTTCTAGTCATAGCAGCAATGTACTTACTCTCCTCCCTACTCCATTCCCTCTTTAACATTTGTGTAGTAATGCTAACATAGTGATTAGGGTGTGGGGCAAAGGATCAACTGTGCTGCTTTTATTTTTATTTTTTTTTACTGCACTCAGAAACAATAGAACTAATGGCTATTGCATCAATCAGTCTGGTGGAAGGCGGTAAAATCCCTTCTGCACAGTGCAAAAGAAGGATTAGACCCACACCACACTGACTCAGAGTAACCTCGGAAACAGCACCTCCATTTTCCACTTACAAAAAGATCAAAGGTACCAGGAAATATCAGAGCCAAGATGAACATAGAATGCCACACTATTTGTTTTAGCCACTGCCTGGAGGTAAACAACACTGTGAGTGTTTGGTCATTTGTCTTGCTTTTGTACCTGGTTCTCCTTTTAAACCTGGAATGCCACTTAAGCCAGGAAGTCCTTTTTCACCCTTTTCTCCATGGAGGCCAGGACTTCCTAAAGAAAGGAAGAAAATATGGGTTTACATGAAGCACATTTCATAAGAGTTTCACATTAATTTTGCAATTTCTGTTTTACTGAAGTAGAAGCACTTGCCTGGAAATCCTGCTATGCCAGGGGATCCTTTGGGACCTGGGGCACCGGGCATTCCAGGAATTCCTGCACTACCCTTTTCACCCTTATCTCCAGATAAACCTGGACTACCTGTTCTTCCTGGTTCTCCCTAGAAGAAACAGCACACATTACAAAATCCACACATTCAATCAGCTCTTCCTGTTTGCAATGGTACTCTTATCCACCCGACTTAGGAAGAATTTAATTATTTTTCCATTTAGAAATAAAGTAATTTAGTATTTAATTTGGCATTAAATTCCTCTATCAGAATTATTGACTTTTCTAGCAATTGCTTAATAATACCAGCATATTAAATTTAGTAGTTTTCTGTGCATTTTTATTATGGTTTTCAAAGTCTTTTTGAAGTTAGCCTCTGAACTTGCATATTACACTTAATCATCTTCGAAAGAAATCTTTTTATAAGTCTTCAGCAAGTCTGTTACCAGATTAGTAAGTTTTATTTTTACAATTTTTACTTATAAATTCATGATTACTGTCATTGTATAGCTAGGAAAAAGAATGTGAAACAAATGAGAATCCTATTAGAATACTGAGATTAAATTCACTTTTCAGACAGCATTAATACTGTTCTCTTTTCAGTAATATCTGAGCATTTCACAGTTTTTTTAAACTTTTCTCTATCTCTGTAAAAGTACAGAAACACTATTTTATTTGCTCCATTTGTAAGAAGTCCTTCTCACTTTATTTACTTAGTATTTTTAGAAGTTCTTCCCTGGAGATCATGGTCCTACCAAATAGAATGCATCTAAACCTGTGCATATGCACACGTTTCAAGTGTTTCATGGGTTTTTAAATGAGCATAATAGAAAATCTAATTAAGTATCTTAAAGGCCAGCAGCTTCATTCCAAATAAAGTACTTTCATAGAGACAGACAATCAAAACCTTAGGGGTGTAAATACCTTCTCACCAGGAGACCCTGGAAACCCAATTCCAGGAAAACCTGGTGCTCCTTTGTCTCCTTTTTCACCTTTTTGCCCAGGGAACCCTGGTGTGCCCGGTGAACCTGGTACTCCAGGCAGACCCTTTTCTCCAGGTGTTCCTAGTAAGAGAAAAGGAAAAATGGGTTTATCAGAGCTAGTGGTACCCTAGCAGTGTTGACAAGGATATTTTTCAGAGTTGCCTTAGCTATTCAGAGCTAGAAAAGCAATGCAACTCATTAAAATAGCTGGTAAATTAACTTTGGAGAGTCACTCTCTAACTGGGACTTTTTATGGGAAGATAAGCTCTCGTCAGAGAAGGCTGTAATCTTGATTCAGAGTTCTTGCTAAAAATACTATTTAAATAAAAGTTTATGTTGATTTTAATAATTTCTAACAGGACAAACGGACTGTGCTGTAGCAATTTTTTCTGTCTCCTTTTACCATTTCAGTCTGTCATCTTTGACTTCGTAAGTATGATAGGCACAAGGCCACCTAAATGGAGACAAAGTTTCTGTGTTGAGATAAAAGTTCTTCTCCATTCTACTCTTTACCACTCTCCTTGACAAACACAACTCTTCCCAGACCTACAGTTAGTAATTAACATGCAGTAAGTAATTAACTCACCAAACCTTTTAGAAAGGGGGAACAAAACCACAAGAAGCTTAATGCAATTTACACTCTAGCAGAGACAGACAAACTGAAAAACTGCCTGCCTGCAACAAATAAACAAAACCTACACATCCAGCTATTTGTGTATCACAATACCAATGTGAAAGCAATGTCGTGAAAGCAATGTCCCGAAAGCCTTAAGTACTGACACTGTGAACACTGCAATCTATGTTCCATATAGATCACTCGTAACGTTCTAGATTAACTTGAGAAAAATAGTAATAGGAAAATGTCCAGCAATCAGTACCTGGCAAACCCATTTCACCAGCTGATCCTTTCTGTCCTGGTATTCCTGGATCCCCTGGGTAACCTGGCGGGCCCTGATCACCTTTTGGTCCTATGGACAGAAGAGAAATTTAAAGTCCCATTAGTTAATGTGACTCAAAATTCCTGATGAACAGTGTCTCTGTTGCTAGTTTCAGACATACCTGGATGTCCTGGAGTACCGGGTTCACCATCTTTCCCTGGAATTCCTGGTTCTCCATATTCCCCACGTAACCCTTTCTCTCCAGTTGCTCCATGGTCCCCTGGACACCAAGAAAACAAACACAGTGATATCAATTTTATCAAAATTTACTGTAATAAATCCTTCTAGATAATTATGATCACTCTTGCCTCTTCTCTCCGCTGAAAAGGCAATGGCTGAGTTGGAGCTTCATACATTGTATGGGAGAGTCACACTTGAGTGAAACACAACTCTCTAGTCACTAAATCAGTGCTGAGGCAGGGCTGAAAACTATTACAATTTTACTGGTGCCTGTGAAATTACAAGGCAAGTTAAATCTTTAAAAGAAACTGCAGCTGAATGTGTGCTTGAGTTAGATTAATGAGTTACTTCAGAAGTGCCACACAATATCAGGCATTAACAGAGATGATTGATTTGACTGTTCTGCTGTCTGAAAAGGTATATGTGAACAACCAGTTCACAGCCAGAAACCTGATGTTTCCTCAGTTCTATCTGATGTTAGAGCATCTTCACCATTCCAGAAGGCTCCACAGACTTCACCTCTGATTCTGTGGTGTGCCTCTTCTCCAGCTTAAAGGTCATTATTTTTTTCCTATAGTATTGCATATAGGTGCAGGTACTGAAGATAGCTCGATGAATGTTTTTAAGTAAGTAGATTTTATTAAAAACATCCCAAGATGTCAACCCCCTCTTTTTTTTTCTCAATAAACTTCCTCTGACAGTCTCCCATAATAATACTGAGTCTTTTCTGCAGAGTTAGGATTTTAGAAGCTTTTTAAAACACTACTGTGATATTCATGACTAGATAGAGACATCAGCAAAGTTATGGAGTATCAGTAGGTTATTTTTCTCTGCTGATACTAATTATGTTTGGGTTAAAGAAGATGAGATGAGCAGAATAAGAACAAAAATTTATAGGGGCATGTTTGGAACCTACCCTTCCAGGCTGTGTGACCCAGGTCAGTTTGCAGACTGTGTGGTCACAAAAAGGTAGAGCACACAAGACTGCAAGGATGTCTTATTTGTGTTGGAGAGATAAAGAAGTTAGAAACCAAAGAAATTAACTATTTGAATTCCTCAGCAAAGGCTTCTTTACATGCATGTAACCAGTGTGCCTAACTGGGATTTCCAGGAAAATAAAGGAAATAAACATAACAATAATAATGATAACAGTAATAATGATGGCAATAATGATGATGATGATGATGATGATGATAATAATAATAATAATAACAACAACAACAACAACAACCACCACCTTTTCATACCACCACCATATATATCAAGATCAGAAACAAATGAGAAAAGTTAATCAAGATGAAATTTTCATGGGCTGGAATCCTCATCAAAAAGGAAAGTGCTCTTCAAAGTTGCATCTCAGCTTAGAAGCAGATGCACTCCACAATTGTCCTGCCCTCCCTCGCACTCCCTAGCTGTCCAAGCTTGGAGGCACAGCCTATCTACATGCCCAGGCTGTGGATAAGATCCCACTGGGACACACTAGCCCAGGTATCATTCTGACAAGTAGTCAGGACATGGAGATAAGAGGTACCTGGACTAGGAAACTCTCCAATTCAAATATTAATATTAATTCCAATAGCTATTGGTGATTCCCTGCCAAACTGGAAGAGGATTCCAGCTCTGACGTGGGTGCAACAGGGAATACATTGAGGCAATGTACAGGTGACACTAAACTGGAGAGTCTTGAAAAGAAGACAGAATTAGACTGCAGAAGGATTTTGAAGAGTTGGAGAAAAGGTTGAAAATCAACATTGGAAAATTCAGTAAGTGTAATAAACTATGTATGTGGAATGGAGAAGTCAAAAGCATGTATGCTAAAAAGAGAAACAATTGCATGGTACAGAAGTAAAGGACCAACATTTATAGATGTTGGTCCTTCCCTTTCCTGAAACAACAGCCGACTCAGTGGTCGGCTGTTGTTTCAGTAAAGGGAATTTTCATTCTAGCAGGGTCTGAATTAAAGTACTTTGCTTGTTTCCGCAAAGTGCACTCGGTTTCCCTTCCACTATGTATTTTACATGAAAGACGGCTTTTTTCTTCTGGCAAGCTTTAGATTCTACTTTTAAAAATTTCTTTTCTTTTGAGAGATTCTTCTGAAAAAAAAAAAAAAGAGATAAAATAGATTTTATAATGGCAAATTTAACATCTTTCATTCTAATAAAACCCCTTCTGTGTGTGAATATTCTTTGTTTCTATGGAGTTGAAAGATACATACCAGAAAAAAGAAAAATCTGCATTTGCTGTTTGAAATTCTTTAATCTTATTTTTAAAACTAAAAAAAGATACAACTGAATTCAAAGCATTGCTGTGTAACAGTATATGAGTTTTAATTACTTATCCACAGTCAGAGACTAAAGTTACCTTTTTCTCCTTGATCTCCTTTTTGGCCTTTGAGACTAACCATATCCATGTTGTCCATAGTTCCAGGTTTTCCTGGGAGACCAGCTTCACCTTTGTCTCCTTTGACACCAGGATCACCCTGTGGACCAATTATACCTTTGAAACCTGGGCTACCTGTAAAAGAGTAACACAGAATATTATAGTGGGAGTCAAAGATTTGCACAAATATTTACCAGACAGAAAAAAAAAAAAAAGGAATAAATTAGCGATTTATTCAAATTCTGAGCACCATGCTCTGGAACATCCAATTCATCTTACATAAAGGGTTTTTTTTATACCAGGACTTTACAATAGGTCTGTCAAAAAAGTTCACATATTTTTCCCAATTCACAGCCATTAATTTTAGTCTCTTAAAACAATCGGGTAGGAGTTTGGCAGTAATACAGGGCATTATGTGAAGGATTTAATTAAGGCCTTCCTCGTGGGGTTTTATAATTTCAAACACAGTATTTTTCTTGGAGCAATATCAATGGCATCCTCACACCTAGAAGCCCCTTACATTGTTGAAGAATGTATCAAAAATCATAGTTTGGTGCCCAAATACTGCTACCCAAAAACTACTATACCCTAGGAGACTGCTCCTAGGATATGGCTTTCTAAATTACACTATTCATAACTTACAGAGAAGTTACATGACATAAAATATTCCTTAGGCCAAGCATACTCCTTACATTTGATTGTTTTCCAGATTTATCTTCAATTGGGAAAAAGGTGGATTTTACAATTATGATTTGAGAAAATCTCTCTCCTACCTTTTTCACCAGGAAACCCTCGATCTCCAACTGGTCCAGGAGTCCCTGGCAATCCAGGAGTTCCCATAACTCCCATTTCTCCTTTGGCCCCTGCAACCAAAGTGAATGAAAGAGTAAATAACAGAAATAAAGCAAGCAAAGTAAAGAAGTACAAGAAACCAGGCCATTTACAGCCCGTCATATTAGGAATTCACAGAATATTGTACTACTTAAAGAAAAATAGGACAAAAAAGATGTTTAAACTAAAGTAGTCCAGTAAACAGTAAAAATAATGTTATGCAAAGTAGAATAAAACACAGTTTTTAACATTATTTTGAGATTCTTAAAAATTCTTATTATAGTAAACAATACTGTCACTGACAAAAAGACTTTATTAAAACCACATTTTGTCACTGAAACTGTGCAGGATAATCCCCTTTCATTATTACAGGCTAAAGGCTAGTTCCTGCAAGTTGCTGGATCGAATCCAGCAAAGGACTTGAGTAGCAGTTTGATTACATATGTACAGAGCTGCTTTACTGATGTCAGCCTGTGCATTTTCCCAAGTTTGAGTTCTTTGATGGATCAAATCCAAACCAAGAGAAAGGGTACACTATACGATAAAATAATCGTCAAAGATGCCAGTTGCCGAGGCAGATGTTTACCTGCTGATCCTTTCAGCCCAATGGCCCCCTGTGGACCTGGCAGGCCAGGTAACCCCACAGACCCTGGTACTCCCGGCTGGCCCTGGCTACCTTTATCCCCTTTTGGTCCTGGCATATCTAGACCTGGGATACCAGGGAAGCCCTTTTCTCCTTTTATTCCAGGAAATCCTAGGAAAAACAGAAGATACAAGATTAGTTCTCAATGGAGCATGGGGAACACCATTAACAAGAGTATATCATGAAGGCCCAAAGCCAGGCAGCAGAAATAGTCCTAATTTTAAGTGAGGCTTTGATCCTGTATATATTACCCACCAATGATCTGAGGAGACTGAAAAAAAGAGCAAACCCACTGACATGCCCCCTCCATGCATCCCCACCAACCTCACACCACAGAACTGTTCACAAGCAATGCTTTTACCAATGCCAATATCAATTTATACCAAAAGCCTGCTCCTAAGCACTGTGACAAGAGCATTCTCCTCTCACCTGGTGGTCCCTGGGGTCCCGGCTGCCCTGTGGGTCCTGGTGATCCCTGCGGACCTAGCCCCGGTGCACCCGGAGGGCCCTGCAAACCTTGCAGTCCTGGGAGGCCAGGGTCACCTGCAGGGAGACACAGATCGAGTGTCCTCCAATGCTATTGGAAATCTTGTTTGTTGAAGATGTTAGATACAGTGCTTGAGAAGCACTTGGCCAACAAGATCTCACTTCAGCCCCTAGTACCTCCTGCCTGGGCTCAGAGAAAGGGCTGCTCTCTGCTGTTAACATTTGCTACCTGATATTGGTAGGAGAAAATGAGGGGAAGGAAAAGGGCATTACTCTGAGATATCAGTAGGATCTCTCAGTGATGGATAGGCATTCTGCTGCATGTATGAGTGACCTTTAGAAAAGAAATAGAAATACGGGGCTGTATTTTCCTGGTAACATTACCTCTGAATCCTTGCTGTCCAGGTATGCCTGGAAAGCCTTGCTCGCCGCGTAAGCCAGGCAGTCCTGGATTTCCCTTTTCTCCAGGGATGCCAGCTGGGCCCGAGGGACCTTGTGACCCCTTAGGGCCTGGGAGACCTACACCAGGCTCACCCTAGTCAAAGAAACACAAGAGATTGGGAATCAACACATCAAAACAAATAATTGATTCAGTGACCATATTTTAAATCACTCTGAGGCAGAGCGATACACACGACCTCCGGGGATAACCATAAGCACTTTGGCTTTAATGTCACATTCCTTTGCATTCATGGTGGGAAACATAAGATGAAGGACAAACTGGACAACATGTGGTTTTGGGTTTGTTTTTTTGAAAAAGCAGGATCTCTGCACTCATTCCTGTTTGCACAGGCAGGCACAGATAACAGTATCAGTAGGTTGACACTTACTTTTTGCCCTTGTAAACCTGGTACTCCAGGCAAGCCATCCAGGCCAGGGGTTCCGGGAGTCCCCGGCAGACCAGGCGACCCAGGCTGACCTTGGAAACCTATAAAGCAAAACAAAACTCACATCATTGCTGTCTCTGCCTTTAAGTGTCCTCTTCAGGCCTCTGACTGAACTATTCCCATTCTCACAGGGACATATTTATAAAGGTCTATGTAGTCTTCTATGTCAAACTTCTAGGGATGCCAGCACCCAAATGCCTCAACAGAGATTGAAACGCTGACCTTCGTGCGGCATTTGGATTCTGATGACAAACAACCACTCAGAATAAATAAATGTCAAGTATCTCCACTTGAATGAATAGCCTGTAGGTTAATGTCACTGAGAAACATCCTGTCTGCAAAATTGGGTTCACAAAGTCTTCTTCGGAATAGGCAACTTAATGTCTGCAGCATCAGACTGAGTGATGCACAACAAAAACCATCTGTGAATCAACGTCTTTTGTTCAGCATATGTTGCATGACATGTCCTATGCATCCTGCTGTGGGTTACACAGAATGTTTCTATGACACAGCTGGACCATGCACTGTGGCCTTAGGAGTGCAGGAAGGAATACATACAGATGTCTGCAATTGACTTAAAGATAGCACTCACTCAACACCAGCACACGCTCAATAAATTGAGATGAAGCTCCTCTCCCAGGCAGTGGTCTCAGGGGTGGAAAATACAGATTTTAGGCTAAGCCCCAGGAAAGTCTTTGAGCAAAGCTGAATTCAAGGGAGGTTCCTTGAAAGAATTGTATTTGATATGTCATTCCTTTTTTGCTGGCATGGAAGAGCATACAGCAATTGTTTTCCAGATGCAATCACAGAATCACAGAATCACAGAATGTTAGGAGATGAAAGGGACCTCAGAAGATCACCTAGTCCAACCCACCTGCCTGAGCAGGATCATCTAGAGTGGATCACATAGGAATGTGTCCAGATGGGTCTTGAATGTCTCCAGAGAAGGAGACTCCATAACCTCTCTGGGCAGCCTGGCTAGTGCTCCATCCCCCTCACATTGAAACAGTGAAGTATTTGGACCTCTTCTGTTCAGGCTTGCCCCATGCTAGTTTTCGAGGGACTAGAGGTGTCCTTATTAAGCCTTTCTGTCCCTCCCAGTTCACTGGTGTATGGAATCATAAGTGACACACAAGAATTTTGGGGATTGAGGTGGCTTCTAAAAGCTCAGACATCAAGTTCTAAATGAGCAGCAGCACTATGAAATACATCTCCCCAAAATCCAAAATTAGAATATGAACATTTAGACTCTGTCTAAGCTATGTGCATACCCTGATAATGACCGTGAAGGGAAGAGAAAACCGATGCTAAGTAAGCTGGTATTCTAACCAAACCACTAAGCCACCTGGAACACAGCAGTGCTGCTAGCATATTTTTTTACCAAAGCACACACGGTGTTTCTCAGAAAGGTCATTTCATCTCTCAGCAATTTCAGTTGCTGCAGTGTAAGATGATGTACTACATCACTTTTTATTTATTCTAGCAGTGGCTTTGACACTATCTGATCACTGCACAAAGAAAGTATGTGTTGAAAGCATGCTTATTGTGGTGTTTCTGGACTTTCCCAAGGGAGGTCCTTTAGCTGCACCTCTCATGCAGCTGTGGCTGGATGGTAGTGCAGGCCTCCATCCCCACTCCAATTATATTAAGTCTGTTAGATGAGTAACTTCATCTTACCTTTGGGTCCTGGAGGCCCGGGAAACCCTATACCTGGCTGCCCAACAGCACCTTTTTCCCCTGGAAGGCCGGGTCTACCTGGAAGTCCCGGATTCCCTTTGTCACCTTTGCAAGTGAAAACAAGAAAAATGTTAATACAAAGGCCAGTTTCTGGGGAAAATAGCCATTAAGATCATCAGACAAAGATTAACAGGCTACTGTACCTTGGGGACCAGGGAAACCAGGTGGCCCAGGAAGGCCATCCGCCCCAGGAGGTCCAGGGAGCGATATAGCTCGTCCTGCTTCACCCTTTGCTCCTGTGAATGTAAAGATGTATTAATTACAGAAACTGATGAAATTAAATGAGGGAGTTTCACTGAATCAGAAATATTAGTCCAGCCACACCATTACAAACTACTTGTTAAGAAGCATTTTTGTAGATATTTTATAGGTAAACTAGGAAGAGCTCAGTTTATGATGAACTAAACCATCCTGTTTGGCCTTAACAAATTCTTAAAGAAAACCTCCTTCAAAGATTTGCAGTTATACTGCTGAAAGCGAACACTGATTACAACTAGAAAAACTTTTCATTTCAATCTTATATTACAGAAATCCTCTAAGTTGTACTACATAAAGGGCACAATTATCTTTGTATTTGTTTTTTTTAAAAGCATGCTATAGCATTACCTGGAAGGCCTGGTAAACCTGGGGTTCCAGCAAAGCCTCTGTCTCCTTTTTCACCGGGTAACCCTGCAGAACCTATCCCAGGAGGGCCAGGAAAACCTCTTTCACCACGTACTCCAGGGAATCCAGGTTGGCCGGGGGGACCACGTTCTCCTTTCAAGCCAGCTGTACCCTAATTTTTGTAAAGTATAAGTGTATGTCTTGCCCGATTCACAAGACAGAACACATCATCCTCTCTCTTTAAATGTTTCATAACTTGGGTTTAGCACAGGAATTTGTAATACTGAATAAAGTGGATTTTTTTATCGCTGAGTTCAATGGAAATATAACTGAGTTCCACATGAAAGAGTTCATAGAAATCATACCTAGTGTGCAATGCAGCTACCTGGACCATGTAGGCTACATTCCCAGTAGTGGATCTGGGAGCAGATGTGAGTTCTACATCTGTATCAGCTGAATTAGTTATCAATGAAAAACTTTGAAGCATTAGTTTCCATAAGAAAAGAAGTATACTAGAACAGAGTTGAATCTTGTCTTAACAATCTCTAATTGCATTCCTTCAATCATCTGCAGATATCAACTAAATCATCCACACTAGTTCTCACCATCAAACTGTGAGAAAGAACAAAACTACTGGCTATGCCTACAACTCCACGGAAGAAGCAACCTTGTTCTATAGCCCTGAAACTAACAAGCCATGCTGAATACATCTGAGTCATATAACTTATCTGCATGGTACGTAAAAAGAAAGGGTAAAAAAACTATCTCTGAAAGTCTGTTGTTGAAGGACCGTCTTCTTCACTAGCTCCAGGGGAACTGAAGTCTTCCTCAGAGGAAGAACAAACTACTCGAGGTAAGAACAAGATGTGGAACAATGAATGAGGCCAATAAACATATAGCATGTATAAGGCATAAAAGCATGTGAATTCTCATCTGAAAGACAGAATGTATAGGACAGTGTGTAAACATAAAAAACACACAGTAGGACAATATGTAAGCATAAAGAAACACACATACCGACGCCCCTTTTGGACCCTGGAGACCTGGCAATCCGTCTTTTCCTGGTCTTCCTTCTCTTCCAGGAGTACCTGGTTGTCCTGGGAAACCAGGATCTCCCTTTTCACCTTTCAGGATAGAGTCATAAGAAAAATCTCCTGGCTCTCCTTTTGCCCCAGGGCTGCCCATAATTCCTGGAGTGCCGGGGGGGCCCTGAAATTTCATAAATTCAGATGTCATCAGTCGCCCTACCAACACTCCGACTGATACAAAAGAAAGCAAATCTTCAGAAATTAAAGTGTATGCCCAAATCAAGTGAACCATTTTGGTTTTGACTGAGGGAGATGAGGATATTTTCCAGGACACTGCAGTGAATATAAGGAATTAATGCAAATCTTATTGTTTTGACCATTTTGGCATCTATTATCATACCACAGTTGTATAAACTCAGATGGTGCATATAAACTTACACCACTTACAGAACTGCAGGCCACGACACCAAAAAACTATGCATTTTCAATAGGCTCCCCACTGAACTTCAGTTATGCATATTTATATAATATCAGCAGCCAGGTAAATGAGGCTTCTTAAAAAGGCATTTTCAGAGTTAAAGTGTCTGCCCCAACTTTTAAATGATGAATTCTGTAACACTGTGGAACCTACTTCCCTGACATAAATGCCACAAAAGTGTCTCTACATTTCCACGATAATTTACAATACCATCAGTAGTACTAATACAGGAGAATAACATGCTTCCAGTATGCAAATACAAACTCAGCCAAACTTACAGATATGAAATTGCTTATGCAAGTCTCACCCATGATTTTCCTTCTTTCAAAACCTTTTAAATCAACTATTACATTACTCCAATATATAGATTGTCTTTGAAATTAAATTGTCTTATACAAAACTCACACATTACTTGCACAAGAGCTAAAGCTAATTTAAGACTGAAAGCTTCTCCCTGGGTAGTTTATTTATGACATTAAGCCTATCCCAAGGGCACATTTCCCTTCATTACTAACATTAATTGATTTTGTGCAATTACCACAGTCAGCTGGTACTATCAGAATACTACACACATGCTTGGAGAAGAGTTTTGTAAGCTACCCTGGGAAGAATTTATTTACCAAGTAATTCACCTTTGGACTTCCAGAAATCCATTTTTCCCTACATATTTTCTAGGACTTATACACACTTTTCTCAAAGAAATAGTCTCTCTAATGTCAAGTGAGTCAGACCTAGCAACTAGGACAGTAAAGCACAGACTTCAAGGGCAATGTACACTGCTTATGGCTGACATGTGTCCTCCACGTAAATATGAACCAGAACATGGTCAAAGGTAACCTGTCCTTGAGCTCTGGTGGCTCCTGGACCAGTCTCTGATGTTTTGGCATGGCTCTAAACAAAACATGAGCTTGCAAGGTGGGCTTCTGTGTAGTTTTTTCCAAGCTAAACTATAAGCTGGATCATCACCTGGCTGAACTTTGTGGAATAAGACAAGCTTAAAAGCATTCAGAGCAGCAGCCAGTCCTCATCTGATAAAAGACACGAGCAGAATTTAAAAGGCAATAAAAGGAAAACATAAAGGTGTGACAAAACAAGTCCTGAGAAGAAATGCTAGACATGAAAAAAGCTTGAATACATTAGGATGCCTCTTATTTTTCTTCACTGTTTCTTTCATGGGTCCCGTTGATATTAAATTCAGTTACTGATCTTTTTATCACAGTGGAGACAAAGAATGAACTCATCCATCCCAGTGGATGTTCTCTGGCCAAATTCAGACATCTAGGCTTTACTTATACTCAAGGAAAAGAAATAAGATTTCTTGAGTAAGGAATTCATACAGGTGGGATCAAATGTAGTGCTAGTAGAGCGCTTATTACAGAAGTAATTTCTGTTACATTTTAGACAAGTGCTATACTTATGGCTGCTACTGAAATCTGGCCTTACTGAGAGCTATGTTGCACTGTCAACAAAATTTACAAGTGTTCATATTATCAGGATGCTATCCACTCAGACAGCCTTCCTCTATTCAAACCCACTTAGCTTTCCTGCTTATTATGTTTTGTAGAATATACTGCACAAATCTCTCAAAATTCAGACAAACTACCAAAGTATATCTCATGTTAGTAGTAGATAGCTTACATCGCACTAGATGGTACTCTCTCAATATGTATGGACACAATAGCAGAGTTATTGGAACAATTCATAAGAAGGTCAGGCCAGATCTCTATCTTTTTTTCCTGTGAAATCCTACTTTTTACTCAATTCCACTGCTTAGCTTGCTCATCCAGAAGATCACGTGTCCTGCTGAGTGCATATGATGAGCAAACACAGAAATATTACCCATTTCTGACAGTTCTTTCTTCCTCTCATAGCTCAATCACACTGACTCCTAGTTTATTTTGCTAGGCATGATTCTTTAATTTTATCATATCACTGTGCTGCTTGTTTGAACAGAACAATTACACAACCACTGTGATAATTACTGGGCTTTTTTGATTACATGTCTCATAGGACACATAGCATTTGGCAGGACATTACTTACAGGTACCCCTGGTAGGCCATCAAGTCCAGGTAAGCCTCTGTCACCCTTGAAACCAGATTGTCCTGGAAAACCTTATCAGAGAGACAAAAATACAATTTAAATTATTACATGCTTTATCAAATACCTCATTATATGTGAATTCTTTGAGATCCTCCTCAAAATGTCTCGTTCCATCCCCAGGATGCTGCTACAGTCAGTGAAGTTATCTGGATATATGTGCTCATGTGTCTGCATTCATAAACTCAGAAGTTGATGATTTACTTGACTAAGAATGAATTCACCTTACTGTTTAGACATATCATGTAATGACTACAGTCTTGAAACTACCTAAGCCATACTAATTTTTCTTAACAGCCACTAGAACAAACATTACGCATAACATCCTACTTGCATGTGGCACTTCTCTTATACAGTGGCAGAAACCAATTTTTTTTTTTGGCCACTGAATTTAATGTGTGGATTCAGAATATATCTGTGAGTCACTGCCAAGCCTGGGCATGTAAGACAAGTGCTTCCCACATTATTTTGCACTTTCACAATCTTCTGTGAAAATATTTGGGCCACAGTTTGCAAAGACCCTCCACTGTGGCCAATTTCTGCTTCCTTGGTAATTCTTGTTGCTTGCACTGGAAATTTAGAATCAGGCCAAAAGAAAACCTAAATATTCAATCCTCCTTTCAGTAGTTTCACAAGCATTTTGAATAGTGGGAAAAAGTAATTATTTTTACAATATATGCTGCAGGTTTAGATTTTAGCTTATAAGGTTAATTCTCAGGTAGTTAATGAGTTTTTACCTGATGGACCTGGTGGTCCTTGTGGTCCTGGAAGTCCAGGAGGTCCTTCTTTATCACATAAGGCACAAGATTCACCTTTGTCACCTGAAAAAAAACAAACAACCCACAAAAGTAATGAATAACAAGGTAAAAATTTAAGACAACTGCAAGCAGGTAGTTTCAGGGGCAAATGCTAATTTAATACACTTCATGTTGAAAGAATAAAAATAAACGTGCTACTTCTAATTACATGCTTCAAAGAGAATTTATGAGCAAACTGATATTCAAGATTCTTTAAAATTTATAAAGGAATGGCATCAACTTCAGTCTTATCCTAGGGCTAATACTTAACAGATCAGTTAAAAGGGACCAGGTCGAAGAGGACCAAAAAGAAGAAAAGAAATATATGCTGGGTATAGAATAAGCAAAAACATTAAAGCAGGAAAAGGAAAACCTTTCATAGTCACTGCAGTTCTTCAGTTTTAGAAAAGCAGTGAGCAGAATGAGATTAGTAAGGATCAACCATCGTGTAAATGAGCACAGCCCATTTTTTATATGTCCATTTAGTCAATGCTGCTTAAACCACGTGGTTGACAGTCCTATTTATAGGTGTTAGAATTTTAGCTTCAATTACACTCATGGCAATGATTCATAAGCCATTTCCATTCCCAACTCATCTGCCCTACTCTAATTCTTCATCCCAGAATTCACATCTTAAATTGCCATGAACAGCTCAATTTACACTTAATGGGGCTATACTCAATCCTTTCTTTCCTCCAAGCTCCTCTTTCAGCTCTGTGCCCATCCTTTATCACTTTCCAGAAATGTGTAGGCTAAGTGAAATGTAAATTAAGTTTGTGTCACACAACTCAATGCACAATATCCTTCTTTTACTCACCACAGACTCATGAAACACCTTCCAAGCATTAAAGTAACACTTTCTCTAGATCAAGCCTAACATACAAGCTCAAGGGTACAGAGCATTAGAAATCAATCACTTTAAATAACATTACCTTTCTCTCCCATCTCTCCTGGAAATCCATCTCTTCCTGGAAGTCCGGGACTACCTGGTGCACCAGGTTCTCCCTGTTGGCATTGATCAATTCCATCTGCAATGGGAATGCAACAAAGAGTATTGTTTGACAAGTACAAGTTTCCATTATAAGGTTGCATCTATGACTATCCCAGCTATGGATGAAAAATTACTGGTTTGACCCTGAAAAGAATGGAGAATATTTGTGTTCTGATTAAATTAATTAAGCAGAGTTCTTTTCTGTACCCTGCCTTTTGTTTTCAGTGTTTTAAGGAATCTTCTAGACCAAAAGCAGCTTGTTAACATCTATTTAATTTCTTCACACTGATCAAGGTTCCTGAAAAGAAGAAACTTGATATGTTCAGAACTGAAGTACATCACAAATGAGAATACTTAACAGACCTCAGGCAAGAATACAAATTGTGCCTGTTCTGTTCAATGTTATTGCACAGGTTCTGACTCAATACAATTAGGCATCATTTTGGCTGTAGCCAGCAGTCAAAATGTTAACACAAAGTTTGGCAAAAACCACTTAAATGAAACCAAATTGTTTACCATTATACACTCGCAGAAAGCTGAAGAATTGTCTAGGGAAGGAGCAGATTAAGCAGTGATAGAAGCATGTTGCTGAAAATGAGGTATTTTTAAGGCAAGGTAAGACTTAGCTATTTAATTCCATATTCTAGGTGCTGGATTTTGCACTCTTTCATTGGCAACCACACACAAGCTAGGCATCTTCAACTGCTTTTAACCAAGTGTTTTGGTTCAGAAATTCAAAAACTGCATTTTGGACTAGCTGAACTCCTGTCATAGGGATATCATTCTTTATGTTGAAATGACTATTTTAACTCACAGTACCAGTATAACCTATGGCAAAGGTTTTCCTTTGCTAACAGAGTTAAAACATCAGTTGCAAGAAGCTATTAAGCACGGGCCACTTTCCACTGCTTCACTGCAGTGTGAAAACTAGACATTTTTCTCTTTAGGACCAGTTCATCAGAATCTAATTATACATAGCTGTGTGATTTTGTATCATTACTACTAATATTATTGTGTACTTGTCACACATTACTGGCTTTTCAAATAACTCTGTAAAGCCAGTGTTGATGCCATTCTCCTGTAAGATAATTTCATTTTACCATAAATACTTCTAATATCTTGGTCAGCAGCTCTTACACCTGTTACATAGATTGACACTGCAGAATTGTATATTGTGATACTGAACAGCTATCTTCTGTGCCAACAATATTAGCATCTGTTATTTTTATAACTGAAAATCGATACATATCTCTAAATTAGGAAACATTAGGACAAAGAGGAAACTAGTAGGTATTAACTTCAATTATCTGGTTGTATTGTAACACGCCACAATGTACTTCTGAAGACTTCTAAAACCTTTAGCAAAGAATTCTGGTCCCAGTTAGAAAACAGGCAGCTTGCTGCATCATGGAACAGCTTTTATGTGGTCCATTAACAATGATGTTTCTGCCATGATGTAGTTTCACTCCTACTATAACTTTTATAAACTCGTCTCCTTATATTTTTTATGTGTATTATAGAGTTTTCACTGTGAAAAGTACCCAAGTGCTTTACCTACCTGTTTTGCCTGGAGGACCTGGAGGACCAGGCAACCCTGGGGGACCTGGGAAACCATCTCTTCCAGGGGGTCCAGGTAAAGGGAATCCTGGAGAACCCTTTTCACCTTTTTCACCTCTTTCTCCAGGGACACCAGGTGATCCAATCCTGTCTGGAAGTGGTCGGCCTTTGGAGAGAATAAGACATGCATGAAAAAAAGTTACAACAGACGGACAGTAACAATATCAGCACATTAGGATCGTAGAACATACTGAGTTGGAAAGGACCTATAAGGATCATTGAGTGCAACATTATCTTCCATTTCAGAGAGAAACAGAAAAATGTTAGTGGAACATAATAAGAGACTGCACTTTTACTCTTGGTTATTTATACAAAATTAAGGTTAAATACACACTACAGGTCAGAATAACTCACTTTGTTTACATCCCTAGACAAACACTTATTTTGTACTAACTGCCTTTCTGAGATGTAATCCACTTTTGCTGGATAGGAAAATGTGGAGACACAAGAGTTAATTTAGCTATTACACTTGAAAACTATTGTACGCTTCCTTATCTTGTAATAAAGCAAATCCTGACACCTAGAAAGGAACAGCTTGCCTAAGAACTTCAGTAAATAAGTATTCAGGAAAGCTTTCAGATTTCAGGAATACAAAAAATCTAAAACTATTTGTAGGAATAATAAGCAAACAATGGCCAGCAAACAACAGCCACTAAAGAGCAGTTAAACAAATAGGAAGAACTTCTTAAAATCTCCTTTTAACTAGTTGTACAGTCACGCAGGTCTTCATACTTGAATGAGTTATTTCAGTTCACAAATAATCACTAGACTTGATCACTAAACCATTCTGAGTCTTCTGTAACATTGCAGAAGATAGGAAGATCACACAAACCTCCATTTCTGGAGGGTAATGACAGACTAAGAGCTACTATTATTCTTGTCTTGTCACACAGAATTCTTTAGGGGCTATTACACCCTGCAGTTCATAGTATCTCTTCTCTAAACTGTGAAAATTTTCCTGGAAACTATCTGACCCAGGCTCACATTAACTTCAAATTTAGCTCACTGTCAAGATAGAAAACGTGAGGAAAGGTGGTAATAGCAGTATCACTGCAGGATGTGCTAGGACTGGGTTTCCACAAATGATCTGCTTGGTTTTTAAAAAGCAAAAATCATGGTTTAGTTCAAAAAGGCAACATTTTCAGGCAAAAGAAATAACTTTTACTAGATCAAGTGACACGGTCAAAGAAACCCAACAAAACAGGAAGCCTTCAGGAATTACTTTGATTTGATAAATGTTATTATTTCTCCCTACAAGCCTTGTTCTATTACATTTATGCAAACATATAGAGCTGAAGCGAGAGCAGGACAAATTATCTCCATGTAAGTATGCATAAATAGGCACATATGCACATATCCGTGTTTTACAACTCTTCTTGCCCAACAGAGCCATACTCTGTGGGCTAGCTCTGATGCACTGTATGCAGTATTTCTTCAATTTAAGCAGTTATCAGGGCTCTACACAAAGAATAAGTCTGGATCACATCAAAGACATGGGAAAAGCAATCTACAGGAAGGGTCTAGGGGGATGATTAGAACACCAGAGAGGCCATTGCTTGGGTGTTCTCTAAGTCAGGCAGCAACTGGCAGCAACTAAGGAGAACATCTCTCAGGACTCTTCACCCAAGAAGAGCACGTGAAAAATGTGAACAAAGTCAGTGGCCATAAATTCGTACCTGGAGGTCCTGGGATTCCTTGTATACCAGGGAAACCTTTAGAAAGAGAAGTTTGTGGTTAGGCAGTGAAGTCAACAATGCCAGCATCAACTTATATCACATATTATTGAATACACATTACAAGATAGTATGCCCTGAATAAAAGCTTAAAGTTAAATCATCTCGAGATATCTGCAAACAATACTTTTATGGAAAAGGCTGTTCTGTGTGGCATCTTGTCTGCTGATCTTTCTTAAATAGGGTAATGCCTGTAACGGGAAAAATGGAAAGGGAACCCTGATGTTTCCTGCTTACTGAAGAATTTTAGAAATTATGCAAGCCAATTTTCAGATGAAAATTCAGCTACTGACTATTTTAAAGGACTTTGAAGATTCTATGCATTATGATCCACTTAATGCTCGTGTTAATTTCCATATTTCTTAATCTTACTGGATTATTTGGCTGCCAGAATATCTTTCCAATCTATAACTGAAAGGCAATCTTATTTATGATGAGAAGTGTTCTACATATTACCAAAACATGTAATAACCTGGAAAAAAACATTAATAACTGAAACATTTTAGTGTCATGTAGATCTCCTGAGTTATAACAGGTAGTTATATTTTAATTTTCTTTCTTAAGAAAGCCAAAACCATAACTTAGTCAAAAAGATAAGATACTATACATACCTTTTTCACCTTTTTGGCCTTTCAGTCCAGGTAAACCTGAAGCTCCAGGCTCCCCTTTTTCACCAAACGTATCTACTGGTCCAGTATCTATAACCTGGATCACAGGCCAAAGACTAAAACACTAGAAACATACAACTGTGCCCTCATTTGTATCTCCCCCCATCCTGATCTGATGGTACAGAGGCCATTTTGTATCTTGAAAATAATTTTGTTTAGTTTTGATTATATTTGCAATTTCAGTGACACATACCATCTGTTGTGATAAGGTTATAGCTGCTCAGAAGTTGCCAGAAAAAATGCAAATTTCCTACCACACATAAAATTCCTTCATGTCAGTCATAGGGTTAAGCAGAGAGCTTTATAACAGCCTTCTGAACAAGAATGATGTGAAAAATCTTAGCATGGTCTAAGACCTGACCTATTAGGTTTGCATTACCTTAGATTTTAAAATACTCTGTTCTGGCAATTTCTGTTGATACTGACCTGAGCTTGAATACACAATGCTAATATTTGCAATAAAATATTCATAAAGTGTGCATCATTTTTCAAATCAAATCAGCAGATGTTGGGATTTTTTCTCCTGTGTTAGAAAAGCAGCATCATCAGTGATCTGTTTTTCGCCGACTAACCCCATTTTTTATTTGAAGTACTACAAAAAGTTATAAACTTCAAAGCTGAGGGATTTATTCTTTCTAACTCTCTTTGGATAATTTATATTGATTACCAATGCCTAACATCTTCACAGTCCAAAACATGTGAAAAGAATTGTCTGAGAGCTCCTTTCTCAAATTTTAAACATACTTAGAAAAATTGTATACTACTTTCATTTCCATTAAGGAAAGAAGGAGGACGTGACTGATCAATGTGAGATCAGAACATACAATCTCATGAGTTTTTTCGCTCATTGCTTGAGCACTTTGACTTCCACAAAATTTATATTGTCATTTAAGTTTAAAACAAAACAAGAGTTTATTTTACTTACCCTTCCTGGAGGTCCTGGAAAACCTTGATCACCTTTTTCACCCTAAATCAGAACACAAGTTGCATTTTAAATCCAGCTCAGATCTTCTTCCCCACAAAACATGACGTCCTTAGCAAATGAAGGCTTTGATACAGATTTATACAACTTCCAAATGGTAAGTACCTGGACTTTTACAATACGGAGTGAAGTAATTAGTTGGTGGACTGTACTGCTTTCCACTATATTAAGAGAAACTGAGATTTTTAGGAAAGTACATTTCTACATAGGCTGGCTGGGCAAAGAACTTGTGAAAATAAAACCTGCATCATTCAATTCATATAAGAGATACTTCATATACCAGATACTTCAATTTTGGCTTTTCCTAGTCTCTGAGTGATGACTTTACAACTTTGTAACATTAATTGAATATTGCTTTGTGTATATTTAAGTTTTGATGCACATCTATGAACACGCTGTACAAGCTCTTAACATTTCATTCTGTGTGATGGGAAGTAAAGGCAGCTACTACGCACCTTTGCACCAGGCTCCCCCGGTCGTCCTGGAATCCCAAACCCTCCAGGCAAACCCTGTGTGTATAAGACAGCAAAACAAGAAGAGACAAATATATTTGTATCTTAGTTCTGGCAGCATCAAAGTTTTAAATTTTCTAACCAGTTACTAATTCACTAAAAGCCACAACTTTTAAATAAGCAATTCAGGCAGATAGAAAATTTCAGCTATTTATAACACACAGGCAGTTCTTTGTCCTGAATGCAAAAAACGTTACCGGACGTTCAGTAGAATACATACATGTTCTCCTTTTGGTCCAGGTTCACCATCTTTTCCAGGCTTTCCCTGTAAAACACCAAGTTCCACTCTGCTTAAACAGATGGCCACATACATAAAAATTCTAAATGTGGTGGGTAGAACACCAGAAACAAACAATCACTACTGTAATGAATTAACTGGCGTGCTTACATGGCCAACAGCACAGAGGATACAAAGCAGGCAAATTGGGACTGCCTACAGTTTATGCTAATCAACATCCTACAAGCTGCAGAACTAAATCAAGTCCTGCAAGTCTGCTCCCAGATTCAGGGATATCACATGGATTTCCCAGTTAATGAGGCTTCAAGACCAAATATATCAACAGCACAGGAAACTGGAATCAGACTTAGAAACACCTCCCTTCACAGCAATCCCTTCACATATATATATACTCTCCAGCTTCAAAAAACTTTTATTCATAGACATTCAGTGGCTCAGTTCCAGCAGAAGGCTTAGAGGGTGGCTCCCTATGAGATTGTGTAGTAATCTAGTGGTAAGAAACACTTCTTCTAAACTGAAAAATGTTAATATCAAATCATAAGGCAAATGATAACCTAGAATCTGAGACTACCTCCTCCAGAGCAAAATGATTCTCTATTATACCTCTGTGTTAGTCTACAGAGGGGATCAGATTCCCCTGAGGTAATCAACATAAATGACCTAGATGGACTAACCTACTTTCCAGTATTGCCCTCTTCCTTTGGACTATGAAATGACTGGCACCTAGGTTTGTAGCCTAATGCACTGGAGGCTGTCTTTTAGTTGGTGTCACAGCTGGATTTAGTTTAGCAGCTGGATTGCGTGCATATTGTCAGCAATATGACTGTGTCCCATAAACCCAAGAAAACTGAGCTATGAAAGATATTAGCCTGACTCACACAGAAGTTGTTTGGATGAGACTATGATTTAGGTCAGACTAGGCAAATGTAACTGACATTATGGCCTCAAACATCTGAAGTCAAGCAAGAAAGCAGCAAGTAAATGTATCTCTGTCATCTAAATTTTCACTCCATTCCTCTTCTTTGTAAGAAATGGTACCTTTCAGCTAAGCAGGTTTATTTTGTAGACTGCACACAGAGTATATGAAAAAAATTCAAAACGTTCCATTTAGCTGAAGTCATTCCTACAGAGTGATTTGTTTTGCTTTGCTTTTCCTTCTGTTCTAGAATGACTTCATATTTCTTCAGTTGAGATCAGTGGGAGTCTTGCCTTTCCCTGCCAGCTCTGGAAGCTACTGTTACACGTCTTCGGTTATCTGAAAGCATGTTACACACTAACAGTACTGCATGTTATTACTACCTTGACTTGCACACCTGTCCTACAGCAAAACTTGCCTGTTTGAAATACAGAAAATTTGCTGTTTCATTAATGGTTACTAAATTTAATTTGATTATAGAAACAATGCAACAACTGCAATTATGGTATTGATAAATTTGAACATACTTACACGTGGACCAGGCTGCCCAGGTTCACCCTTTTCTCCTTTGAAAGCTGAACCTGGTATTCCCTGGAAAATAAATACACACCAGATCAATAATATTCAAATCCTCAAGTAGAAATCCTTTTATCAAATAGCTATAAAGATATTCAGGGCCACAATGTTATTCTTCCCAATTTTTACAGTAATTAAAAAAAAAAAAAAAGCGCAATACTCACTGGGTTTCCTCGTTCACCCTTTTCACCTGGATCACCCTAATGAAATTATTTAAAAAAACAGAGATTAGTCAAAAAAATCTTAACTGTTATTCATTTAGGTTGTAAATAATTTCATTCTTTGTGTCAGAAAAAAGCATATTTAACACCACCTCATGTTAGAAAAAAGCACATTTTCTCTACTTGACGAACTACACTTAATAGCATAATGTGAAAGAAGTTAGACAAACACAAAATGAGAATCAATTAAGCTAGTTTATTACATGTGTTGCTTAAAGTGCCTAATTAAAAAATTAGACTCCATTAATGTGATACTGTATATGAAAACTTCAATATAAGCCACTTAATTTAATTTTTTAGAATATTTAGCATTTACAGGGCTATGTTTATCAATCCTCCTGCCTCAGAAAGTCCTCTGCTGTATACATTATTTTTTAGACAGTTATTTATGCATTTATCATTTTATCATATATTTTTCAGATAAAGTTCTAGAAAGACAATCAAAATTCATTCACTTAATATTTTCCTTTTCCCGATTTCCTTTTTTAGCTACTTCCTGTAGATCAGATTTTAAGAGTACAAGGTCATTTAATCATTTAAGGTCTCACCTTTTCTCCCTTTATGACTTCACTCCCTTTTTCTTTCATATGTGGTGATGGTCCTGGGGGACCTGGGGGACCCCTTACCCCTTGTTCTCCCTATCAACACAAAATCCAGGATAAGCCATTGAAAACAGTAAAAGTGTTACATACATAGTTATAGAAGACATAACAGTATCATGGGTGACAGAGACTGCCCTGAAGAAAGATCACTGAATCGCCTTTTAGGGTGCAGATTGACTAATACTAAATACCAGGAACATATCCAATTAATTATTGCTATAGTACAAAAGTTTTTTAATGCCTCCTTTAGGCGGAAGGAGATTAGGAACAAAGAGGTCAGGTGCAGAAAGCCAATACCCATTCTATGACTCTATGGTACCTTAAGGAAAAGTTTAGTTAAAGCTTAGAGTGTTTCACCAGCTTAATGACTGTGAAAGCCAACCTCAAGGTGGTAACTCTGGATCATACTTTTTTAGTATGTACATGTCCATTGCAGGGTCAGAATTCCATCTCCTTGTATAATGCAAAAGCACTGTCATTTACAGTATAACACCTCTAGAAAGGTTTGATACTTTTCTGTCAAGCAGTAATACATAGCAACACCATTCATTTTTTTGGTAAAGACAAACATGAGTAGTACAGAAAATCTCCACATATTTCTATGACCACCATTTTCTAATGTTTTATGATAACAAGTTAATCTCAACAATAACTGGGATCCCAGACTACATCTTTTAGTTTAGCTTCATTCAGAAGTAAGCCAGCCCATGTGCTCTGAACACTGTTCCTGGTTGAATCTGAACACGGTAAAATCAGAAAAATGGAAAGTCCTGTTCAGAATTATATACTGTCAGTCCAAACAAAGGCAGACCCTCAAGAGCACTATCACAATTAAGTCTGGTAATTCTAGACTTCACATTAAATCTCATCACTCAGAACAAAGCCAATTTCACACTCAATGCGAGTCCTAATAGACAGAGTAAATGTTTGCAGATCTGCCTACTGCAAAATAAAGTAGTTGTGCTAGTCACAGCTGGAAAACGTGAAGTAATATCAGGTAAAACATCATTATAAGCAAAGGCTGTGACTGCCATGACTTTTACTCATTTAGATTTAAGTTACAGACTCAAGTCTTCCAAAAATTACAAAGCTGATCTTCTCCATAGATTGATTCCAACAGTTTCCTTATTTAAAATAAAGCATCAAGTGTTTCTGACAGTTGTTCCCTGGAAGGTTTCAAGACACTTACTTACCTTTTCGCCTTTGGGACCCTGAAAGCCCAAACCCATGTAGCCCTGAAAATAAAAATTACACATAGTCAATTTTTATCAGCAGTGCATACATGCATACATATAAATATATACATGAAGATATTTTCTACATGGCAGAAGAGAGGATGTAAAAGACAGAATATGGCTTTTTAAATGCATGTGTGAAACAAATAAATAATGATGTCCTAAACCTCCCCACTGTTTAGGACAGCAATTTGTGGAGGGAAAAAAAATCTAATGAAATTTATCAGATTTTTTTTATCACTATGCTTTCTTTCAATATTTTACTGAAAATTTTGACATTTTTAGGTAAGTACAAATAATCACAAAATGTTGTAATTACTGCTGTGATCAAGTGATATAACAGCTCCAAATGAATTTGTTAAAAACAAAAAAAAAAAAGCATTAAAAATCTCTCTTTATAATGTCCATTAAAACATAAATAGTGTAAATACCCCACTCCTTTCAGACCATTCATTCCAGCTTTTTGGGGAACTGGTGTGCCAAACAAAGAAACAAAGAAACTTCATCTTTATAATGAAGAGTCTTACCTTCTCGCCTGGGAGTCCTGGTGGCCCAGGGGGACCCTACAAGACAGTACATTTTAGTCTGTATATGTACATAGCACACCAGTTGGAATAATGACTTTATAAAGATTGCAAAAATGCAAATCTTTCCATCAAGATGTAAAGTAATTTTCTGCTACTGTCTGTAATTCACAAATTAGAGTAAATAATAAAACCAATTAGAATCTGACTCCAGGTCAATCTCATTGGACCTTGCTTTGCATTTAAGTGTTGGACCTAATCAGCATCTAGACAAGAGGCAATCAAGAAAAAGTCTATGGTGCCACACTGTATGATAACTTTTTTGTTTCCTTTTTTTTTCAGTTTTGCATGCTAAATATTAGTCCTTAACTTTCTCTAAACTTATTTTAAATTTAATTTAAATTATTTTCTTTTAAGTTAAAATTTTTCTTTTTCACATCAGCAAGTGAAAATGCTAACTAAAATGTAGCACTCTTTCCCTTTATATCATTTCCAGTTTTCTTCGGAAGGATAAGAAATCTCACACAGCTCAATTTATTAGCCAGAAAACACTGGTCAGACTTTGCCAGATGGAAATAACTCATCCCTGCTAGTGCTACCTGCACACAGTACAGGAAGAGAAGTCATTAGGTATCTGTTAGACCTGTTAAAATGTTGAACAGCTGAAATGCCTTCATCATGTGGCAATTACCATAACAACAAACAGTTAATACACTGCTATTGAAAAACTATGTTAACTAGTCATTCCTACCATGGTAGAGTCCAGGAGGATGAATTTGAGTGAAGTCTGGAACCAGCAGTTACCTTTCCCAAATCCCAACAAACGTTGGCTATATGCGCCTTGTAGAACTTTCCTACAGCAACACTCTATAAGTAAAGTGCAAATCATGATGAGAGGAAACTTACTGGTTCTCCTGGAGGCCCTTGAGGACCCATTGGTCCCTGAAACCCGGGAGTTCCAGGTGGTCCCTATGAAAATATAAAATAGCATAATTAAAATGTGGCATTTATTATATAATTTTGCAAAATCAATATAATTGTAATTCAAGCTCACTGCTATTCAAACATCATTTAGACTTACAGGTAGTCCAGGTTGGCCAGGAAAGCCTTTATCACCTTTTAGCAAACTAGGAGGTACGAGACCAATCACTTCACCTGGATCTCCCTATAATAAGAAAAGAAAAATGCTTGAACATCCATTCAAATGCATTAAAAAACCACCGACACTGAGATGAGAGGAATGTGCAAAGCTGTGCAAAGTTCAGAATCATTTGAAAAGCTGACTTAAAAAATGTCACCTTCTTTTAATTCAGCCAAAACATAGCAAGAGATATTAAAAGTTAAGATTGCCAAATGTCCTTTAAAGACACCTGAAGAGATTCTACTACCAAATCTTCCTTCATACCCTAATCTCCTGTAATGGGTGATCAGGAAGATTTTCCTACCAAATGTATCACTGCTGCAGTATTACCACACGATTGGAGCATCTGACCTGGCTGCTGAGAGGAGCGGCAACCTCACAATCGCTTTTCCAGACCGAGATCTTTAGTCTTCCATCTAATTTGGACATAAAAGCCATTTATGGCATCCTTTTTCCTCAAAAAAGTAATCCACTTTGTCTTAGTTTAGAAAACGATTCTGATCATTATGCAATTCTTTATGTCTTTCTTTTTTGTAAGATTTCTTTACCAAAAGCGTTGTCAGGCATTGGAACAGGCTGCCTAGGGAGGTGGTGGAGTCACCATCCCTGAAGGTATTTAAAAGACAAATAGATGATGTGCTGAAGGACATGGTCTAGAGATGGGCTAGGCAGGGTTAGGATGTGTGTGCAATATTGTGTTTTTACTTCAGGGGTTCTGTACCTATGCAAACATGTCTAGGGATGAAACATTTGTGTACTTTGGTGTATTCAACTGGGTACTCAAATGGAGCTAAGTCAGTTTTTCCCATGTGCGAGAAAACAGGCATTTTACAACTTCAGGTAGTCACATAATTTTAAGTCTGAGATTACATTTACACTTATATTTAGCTTACAGTTACAAATTATAGTTGTTCATTTGAAAGAGCAAAAGCTCTCTGTTGACATTCAACACTTCATTCTCCATCTCACAAAATGCACTCAGATACCTTTTCAGTTTCATTTCTTTCCTTATGAAAACAGTTCAGGATGCTTCTTGTATTGTGAGTTATATGACCATCTTCTACAAACATTATATATTTCAAACTACTCAGATAAATGAAGTACCAGTATTAAAACAAATGTCTGAACCACAAAATCTACCTAAACCTTTACGCACAATTGAGTAGCCGTCACACTACTTACACATAATTAATGACATATACTATTCCTGCTGTAATCCATGTAGTACTTACACCTGCATGGAACAACACATGTGTTCAACTGCTATTACGTGGAGGTCACCCCACTGTCTTTATTTAGTGGGCTGCAGAACAGAGAACAAAATGAAACAATCCAATAGAATTTTGTAGTCCTTTAGTAAGGAATGCTAATCTTAAAGGTGTGCAGAGTTCACCCTAATTCTTACTGTTAGAAGCAGAATATGAACCGACTTATCAAAATGTACCTTCATTCCAGGAGGTCCTGGGGGTCCCTGAGGAAAAAGACATATTTGATGTTATTTTTTCTCAGTATCATATATTTTACGTATATTTAGAGTATCTTGTACTCTAGACAATCTCATATAGTTATATTTGCATTTCAAGAATCAGGCTTAAAACAAATGAATCAAGTATGAAATAATTTACTTACTATGCTCCCAGTCAGGCCTGGTAAACCTGGAGGACCTACTGGACCTCTTTCACCCTGAAGAGAACAGGGAAATTGGGTTTGTTTAGGGAACATATGCTTGAGGGATATTTTTTACTTCAACGCAGAGTGGGTGTTATAAACACATGCAAATGTCACCTTTGTGCCATTACATCCAGGAATGCCAGGTGGTCCAGGAGGGCCATCTTGTCCTGGAATGCCCTGCATGAAAAGAAAGAAAAGAAATTAGCCATATTAGCGATAATCCAGGTTGGATGGAACTATTAAAACTTCCATGTTTTTTCTAAAAATATGTATACTTCATACGTACAGGAAGGCCTGGGTTTCCTGGAAAGCCTGATGCACCTGGGGGGCCCTGAAACGGACAAAACCATAAACTGAAATGCCAGAACCACAAAACAGCAACAACAAACTGCAGCACGAATGGTGCCTCCAGTTGTGACAGTCAAAAAACAAGTAACAGTTTCTTTAGAACTTCCTTGACATAGTAGCTTGAATCTTCAAAACCTCTCAAACACGGCACTGCAGCAATTAGTAACTGAAAAGAACTTTTTGTATTTCTTTCAATTTTAAAACAGCAATATGGATTTCCCTCAATTGGACCAGAGCCTTCAGCACAGGAAAAAAAGAATGCAGAGGTCCTGAATTCCCACAACTATTGTTCCCAAAATAAAATTTACTGTAAGCACCACTTCACAGCAGAGAGGATGTTAATGCACTGTAAAGATGCTTCTGTATCTTACATAATCCACATCAGTGCATCAATACACCCTTATTATAAAAAAAACTACTCTTTCTCCTTGAAGAGCTTTACAGCGTAATGAATCAAGGGGTAACTTGGCACATCATTTTAATCCTACCATCTTATTTTTTCATGTAGTATTTCCTAACAAAGGTATTGTGAAGCAGACAAGATGTATGGGAATAACATATCTGCATCTCCCAAAACTTTATAATTGCTATGGTACAGTCTATTTGTACTGTAGCACAGAAATACATTTGTCAGGAGATGCCAATTCACATTAACACTCAGGATACCCCAGGGTATCATGAACATCATAGACTAAAGTAAAGATTTCTAGTAGAACATTCCTTCTCTAATAGCTCAGAAATTGCAGTTGATTCAGTAAGTCCTATGTGCTGCAGCAAATGCAGGGAAATGGAGAACAAAACTGAGATGACATTTTGAAAAACTGTGAACGAGGGGGTATAGCTGAAAATGGATGCATCATTACTGATGAAGTCATTCGGGCCCTTTTTCATCATTACACTATGAAACATGAAAATGCTCAGAATGAGACTGACACCTCGCAAAACCCCAAAAGAGAGGGACCTGACTAATAAAATGGGCTAAAGTAAGTGTTATATAAGCACCAAAATTACAAACAGAAATTACAACAGGGATGTTACACACATATTCAGAGCCTCCTCTAGCAAAGTCAAGAGATCTTTATCCCTGACTTTAATTTGTCTCTGCACCCTGTGCACAGCTTTTACATGTATGTGCCCATGGGTGTGTCAGCTTCTCTGCTGGAGTGTTTCAGGGAGGTTAGATGGCAAACATAAAGTATATTTGCAAGAGGTAACAAGATTGTTTCATATTCAAGCTGCAAAAAAGCCTCTTGGTATGTCAGAAAGATATCAAAGGCATACTCAAACCAGTGCTGTTGATGCAGTGGTAAGGTCCAGGTGAAAATGCAAATGGACAACGCACTGACTGCCCAAAGCAGAAAGAACTTCAAAGGCAAAAGCAAAATTGTTTATATTATTATGCAGCATAAGGGGATGTCACTGATTAACTCAAAGACACTAACCCCGTCCAATATTTTAAGGCAGCTGTGCAGAGTTAAAGACATATAAACCCACAGACATCACAATTGCAAAAATGAAAGTTGGAACTCACTCTTGTTCCCTTTGTTCCTGGCAGTCCTGGTTCTCCAGTATCACCCTACAAAGGAAAAGAGATAGATTTGTCATTCCTAACCAACAATTTAAGGAAATCTGAGTGTTTTAAATATTAAAGCTTAAATTCTTACCTTAAGCCCTGGTGGCCCAGGAGGACCTTCAGGTCCTTGCATTCCAGGAAACCCAATCACACCCTGTAGTCCAGGCAAGCCTCTTTCTCCCTGTGGAAGAAAAAAACTCATTAGCAACTAAACAGCTGAACTGCTTCTTCAGGCAACCCACATATCCCTTGTTTCTGTGCTAAAGAAACCTGTTAGGTGGTGAGAAGCTACATGTGCCTGTAAATATTTCATAATGACATTTGAAAGAAGGATTATTCTAAAGCAAGAAATTTTTCTGACTCAATAATGGGTTGACAGAGTCTGAGTGCAGCGTAATAGAAAAGCACTCTCTGAATGTCAACGAAACCTTTCTTCTGTGTCCCTAGATCGCACTGTTCATAGTGTGTTTATACCTCAGGGATCATGAAGGCCGCTTCCCCTCTGATAACACTTACTTGCATTCCTGCAGAGATACCACTGAAGCCTGGTAGAACACCTAACACCCCAAATCACCAGTTAAATTCCTGAAAACTGCAGATATCATTGTTCAGTCACTACTGTAGGAATGGCCAATATCACTCAGATTCTGAAGACCAGGTGTCATTCTGTCTTGGGTTTCAGGGTAGCTCAGAGCCTGATTGCTTTGAGACACAGCATCTTCCCATGAAGCTGAACATACAGATTGTATGCATCATCCTTTAGGTGATGTATGCATCATTCTTTAGTGAGTTTTCTGTGCTGTCCTTTTCCCTACAACCTCAAATGTATTTATATCAGATAAACCTAGAGGCAGAAAATCCATCCACACTCTAGATCAATATTACAACTATTACACATTCCCTATATTGGACTCCCAGTGAAACCAAGAGGAACACTAAATTAAGGCTGCAAAATCTACACCTGGGGAGAGGGAGAGAAATAATGCATGTTGAAGGCTGAAAACAGCAAATCAAAAGCCAAAAATTCCTCATAGGAAGTATCTAGAGTTGTCTTTTCAAGGTGTAGTATGAAACAGGGAGAAACACTTCCTCTTGTCCAAAAAAATGTGGTAATATTGGATGAATAAAAATTAGTCAGTAACTGTAAAAAGGAAAGATTTGCAGCACAGCTAAAAAACATGGCACAAGTTTTACAAACTCAAAACACAGAGCAATTTTCAAAGGATACCAAAAAGAGGTAAAATCAACAAGGTTCAAAGCACACAAAAAGAAGCTACGCAAAGATATATGTATTTTCAACAAAACAATGAGAGATGAGATTTCTATTTTTGATTAAAAAATATTGAGTATTTGGATTTTAGGATGGTGAATAACAACAAACTCTTCTCTGGAACAATTCTGTGATTCCCAGCAACGTGGTGGTAGGTTGCAGGGGTCAACTGAGGACTGAGCATGCAAGAGAAGAAGAACATCTAAGTCTTGGAGGGTTAGCTCTTCAAGTGTAACAGGCACCATGTAAAGTAAAGGTTATGATATGCAGGCAGAGGACATCATGGATGACCCATGGACATGGTCCTAGTCACAGTTTTGGAAGATGAGAAGAATTTGAAGATTTGTGGCGTTACTGGGGTGATGTTGGGTTTTAGCTCCTTGGCTGGGATAGTGTTAAGAAGATGAAGAGACAAAGGGGAAGAAAGGTGATTGACAGGTAAGAAGAGCAGGGTTAAAGAAGAAGGAGAGGAGGAAACTATGACTGAGATGACAAGAACATGAGACAGTCCAATCAAAATTACATTATTTTCTTAAAATTCCCTGCCAGGAAAAATTCTTGTTCTACGTCTCCTCTCCTTCCTCCCACAAAAATATTTTTTCCAATATAAAGGTTCTTTCTGAGGCAAACAATTAGGTTTTCTTTAATGTGATGAAATGGCACAATTCTCTCTATTTACTCTCCAGTATTCTTTGTTGTGGTTTTAGAATAAACTTTGCTAGTAACCCAACTCTCAGGCAGTGTGCTAGACCACAAAGCACAGCAAAACAAAGCAAACAGAAGAACAGTTGAAGAAAGATATTTCTAGGTCAGCTGTAAGAAGTACAAAGCCCAAAATCTAAAGTAACAAATTGTTTTGAAAAATATTTTAAGGAAGGAAGTATCAGGATCCAGGCCTCTGAATAAATGTTGAAGTCATTAAAAAAATGAGGGCTACCTGAAATTCTAACCAGATTGCTGAGGTTCTTAAACCCATACTCTGGCTGGTTAATTTGCAATGCAGTAACAAGTGTAACCTACAAAATCCGATGTGTCACTTCTGACCAGGATTTCACACTTGTTCTCATGACCCATTGGGAGATGGTCTAAGACACTCAAGGACATAGAACAGGGTTTCCCATTGCCAAAGGAAAGGACCACATGTGCAAATGAGAAGAAAACAGGATTACTTTGATATGGAGATATATGACTCATGTGTAATACAAGTAATACTTTTCTGCATTCATGAGTTCTGTCTATGTGAGGATTTCAACCCACTTTGAAGCACTGCAGCCTGCAACATGGGGAAATAGCCTTTCCTCCATTCTTAAAGAAAGATAAAACTTAGGTTTACAGGTCAGATTTCCATTTCATCTAAGACTCCCTTAAGACTGTTCTGGCATCGTAAAAGGGCCTTAATGTGCCTGTAAATCACTCACTAAGGTAATGACCACTTCAGCTTGCCAAGGAGGTAAACTCAAGGCTTGAAATAAATAAAAACTTGGGCTTCCAAGGCAAATACAGTCAATTCTCTCCAGGCTGTCTTCAGCCTCCCAGGCTGCCCTGTCTGATGGGTAAAACATTGCTGCAGGAGCAGAGCCGAGACCATACCAAGTTACTTTGAGCTAAGATACATCCATGTTTCCCTAGAGACATTTTATTTTACTGACTTGATCTGTTTGGCCAACAAGAAAAAATAAATGGCTATTTGTCCAGGACTTCTGGACAAGCTATCAGCTGTCCCAAGGCTCAGAGAGTGTAACTTCTGAGCATATGGAGGGCTGTGACATCCCAAATGCTGCAGACTCATGGTTTCCTATAGTGGAACCAAGATCATTTTTGCCTATGACTTGCCACAGGGAAGTAAGGAAACATAAAGGTGACTGCATGTGTGACAGTTATCAGAGCCCTCTCTGCATGCAACCAGCCACCGTGGGCACTTATTCTAACAAGGGACCATGGAGTTACACACTGCTTACACCTCTCCCTCTATTCTACCTTCCCATTTTACTGATTTTACTGCAAAGTAAGGTTGGGATAAGTAGTGCAAAGTAAGTATTGGGTAAGGAGACCATACTTATGCAGTCTCAGGCTACACAGTTAATGGGACCTTACTCTTCCGTGACACCCATGGAAACTCAGAGAAGTTAGGACAATGTATTCCATCAAAACCCAATAACCTAGGGATGTCTCCCGGGTTCTGGTCACTTACTTTAGACCAGATATCTGACTGTCTCTTTGTTTAAGTCTTAGATAAACAGTGTGCCAAAACTTGTAAGGAAAGAGCAGCACTAATGAACAAAGGTCCTACTTCAGTACTCCTGCTCCAGTTAGTAACAACTTCCACCAAGACATTTTTCTTTGCATCGGTGAAACTATACCAAATTACAGTAAAATTCTATCAGCCTCTACGTATCTACACTGAACAAGAGAGTATAAAATCTACCATCTAGAAGCTGTAAAGTTATATGAATGGAGAGCTCCATGTGTCTTAATGATGCTGGGTCACAGAGGTCACTGGGTCAGCAACATTTACACTGCTGCTTTCCTACCCAAAGTGGCTTATTTGGAACTTCAAGCTCAGATGAAGCTATCACTTGTTGTGCTGTGCAGTACAGACATAAGCATGGCAAGGAAATACCCAAGCAGCATCCCTTCCCTGCTTGCCTGCCCAGTTCCTTTCAAACAGCCCATCAGCTAGTGCTTGCACATTTTTGCTGCAACTCATTAGGCATCCACATTACACAAATTGGCATGTACCAGATCACCACTGCTGCTACCCCCCCCCCCCCCATTTTTCACTCAGCACTGAGATTTCTAGCTGCAATGCATGAAGAGCATGAGACACTGACTGCAAGTGCTACATATTGTTCAAGTTCCAATATTCACAGCTGCAATATCTTGGCAAGTAATATCAAGTCCTTCTGCTTCTTACAAATCAATTCATGAGACTCAAAAATTAAAACAGATGTAACCAAATCATCTGTACCTCTGCTGATTCAATGCAAACTGTCAGAAAGCACAAAGGAGAATTCATTACTCAGCTCACAAAAACGAATATTCTGCCACTCAGCTGCTGAAAATGCGGAGGAGCTATGTAAAAAGAGATCAAGTGCTCCATCGCTATTGCACTCATTTATTAAGCAACAGGCTCGTGTTAGTCCAGCTTTTGTGAAATGCCTCCAAATGCCTTTGCATGAGATAGTTCAAATTAAAAGCAACTGAATGGACTTCCTAGACAGAGGTGAACCTGTTATGAGTGTAACTACATGGGCTGATGGTTCTTCTGGCACACAGCCTTCCAAATTAGCCATGAAATGTTGTTTGACACACGGAATAACCGTAGATCACTAAGCAAGAGTCTCACATGAAGTAAGTAGATTCAGAAGACTCAGCTGTAATAAATTAATGTTGAGGGGGAGGAAGAAATCACCACCCAATATAAATTATTTCCCCTATTATTTTGACTAGAGACTGCTGGACCGGGTGGAAGATTTTAGAGCTGGGAGACTGGTAACATTGATATAAATCATCTGTTTCCAGAGTGTGGGCTCACGGGGCATCTGGGCCCATATGAATATAATGTTCTCAGGCTCTCCAGAGACTCAGACACATGGTGAATAACAATGTGCAGATCTTCACGAAGCCATTTGAGAGATGCTTCATTTGCCTCTGCCAGCAATCGCCCTGCAGCTGAGACGGCAGGACAGACACGTGCCTGCCCTTCAGCTGAAAAGGCGTAAACCAAAGTCTTAAGGAGAGTTGTCAAATGGCTGTTGAGTTGGTCTACTCAGCAAAGGTGGCTTTTCACCTCTGCCTTTATAGGGATGATGCCACCTCACCCTTCTTTAAACCACTGGTATGATTCCCTCAGCCTCCTCTACACCAGTTCAAGTCACTAAATTTACTCACTTTTCATTATTGACTGAGCTTGCTCTGCCATCAGGGAGCTGAGGAGGTCATCAGGTGGCCAAGCACTTGCCAAAACCAACTCAAGAAGGACACAGTGCAGAAAGGCAGCAAGAGCTGCACACCAGCACAATTGCGTTTGTTGGACCTCATCTACCAGAGCTCCCCAGCTGTGTCTTTGTTGCAAAGGGAACTGAGCTGGGAGCCAACAAACATTTGACCTTGACAAAGATGCCATCTTCAGACAGTGTTGCTGCTGAATCCAACACTGTTACCAGCTCAGACTTCCTCTCTCACAAACACACATGCTCCCCTCTTCCCAAAAGCTGATGTTCACTGAACTGAAAGGGCAACATGAAAGGGCACTGAACCAAGGGCACATGAGCAAAGAAATCCAGCTCCTTCCAGATGAAAACTGAGGATGCAGTTTCCAAAAGGGGAGGAATAGAGTTTGACAATTCAGTATTCTTTTCTTTTCTTCTCTTGCCATAGTTTGATTTTAGAAAAAATCTCAAACAGTGCTTTTGAAAGGGATTAGTTTGAAGCCCAGGTGCAACTGCTAACAAGAAAACCCGTCACCCAAAACATTCACCTCACACTGTGATGCTCCAGTGTGACCTTGCAAGTGATGCATGTCAGCCTTGCAATGCCCTAGGTGCTTTCTACCCGCATTGTCCCAAGCCACATGAGCGGTGAATGCAGGTATTTGTTCTTTTGGTTGTGCCTAGGTGGCCAAGATGGCCAACAGCTTCCTGGCTTATATAAAAAATGATGTGGCCAGCAGGTACAGGGTGGTGATTGTGCCCCTGTACTCGGCATTGAGAGGCCACACCCTGAGTACTGTGTCCAGTTCTGTGCCCCACACTACAAGAAGTACATCAAGGTCCTGGAATATGTTCAGAGAAGGGCAACCAGGCTGGTGAAGGGTCTGAAGGGCAAATATTATGAGGAGTGGCTGAGGGAGCTGGGGTTGTTTAGGCTGGAGAAGAGGTGGCTGAGGTAAGACCTTATGACTGCCTATAATTACCTGAAAGGAGCTTGTAGAGAGGTAGGTGATGGTCTCATCTGCTGAGTGACAGGTGATAGGACAAAAGGGAATGGCCTCAAGCTGCACCAGGCCAGGTTCAGATTAGATGTTAGGAAGAAATTCTTCACTGAAAGAGTTGTTGGGATGTGACATAAGCTGCCCAGGGAGGTGGCTGTGTCACTATTCCTGGATGTATTTAACAGACGGGTAGATGAGGTGCTTAGGGATATGGTTTAGGAGAGGACAGGTACGGTTGGACTTGATGATCTAAATGGTCTTCTCCAACCAAGTCTTTCTGTGATTCTGTGAACTGTGAGAGCTCAAGTGAACTGGCTTCAAGGCGCCAGACCAGGAGTTGCACTGCACAGTGGGGAACACTACTGTGTGATCGAGTATCACTCCTGAGCCACCGTGTTTGTGTCCCCACTCTTTTGAACACGCGATAGGGAGCTCTCCTTGGCTCGGAGTCAGGCGAGGGCAGAGAGGGGAGTAACGACTTCGTCACCGGCAGAGCACTTGGAGCCACCAGAGAGCGCTCTGGCCCTGGATATCTGTGTGGATTCACATCAACATGTGCAATCACTCTCATCCGCGTGTCCTCAGCTGCACTTAACCGTTTGCAGTATTTTATCATCGAAAGTGTGAAGTGGGTATCAGTCAAGCAGAATTACTGCTATAAGCTCATAGGGCGAGTGTCCTCAGATGCCCCAAGGATCCAAGTTAGTATTATGAAACTCCCCCGGCGCGTTCTTCGCCACTCCAACCTATCTGAGCTAAGGCTTCTGGAGCCACGCGAGTAAGGAGTAATTAATTACACACACCTAACTGTGAAGACAAGCAAAGAAGCTGCATAGGAGTTCTGTAAAAGATCTCACTTGGCTCACCCAGACGTTTTGGGGCTGAGTCCCTGACAGGACGCAGAAAGGAAGAGGAGCGCTGGGAGGGTAAGTCAGTAAAATCTCGATCCTTGCGCTGCCAGGAAGCACCCAAGAAAGCTCACTCACTTGGAAACATGACTAAGAGAAGCAGCAGACATGACAGCCCCACATCACCTTCACAGCTTCCCAGCCAGGCTGGCTGTGGACTGTATGAGTCCCCTGCACAACCTCAAGCATTCAAAGAGCTACCCCACAGCTGCTGGGGGACAGCACTGTCTGCCACAGAGCTAGTTCTGCCCCTCTTTGTTCCCTCCACAGCAACTTTCACCAGTGGGGTCCTTCAGTCCGACAGTTAAACACGCTCTCATGCTGCATTTTGAGGTGGGAGCACTGAGAAGGACCCACTTAGGGTGCAAAAGTCAGGGCCATACCAGTTCATATACACAGGGGTCGAAGCCACACTCCATCAAACAACAGCCTCTCCCTTATAGCTGGGTTTTCACTCCCTGGATCTCCACTCGTCTTGCTATGAAAGTATCCATTCCCAAGCTTCATAAATCCAAAACACTAGGGAACATGTACAGTTTGATACAAAATAAGCCCAACTGCAATAGTGAATCTATCAGTACAAACATTTAATTAGAGAGCTGTTCAGTTTTATGGTTCAGGGACTGAGCCTGTGCCTCATTCCTGATAGGAGAGAATGCTGAGTCTGAGCCTGTGCCTCCCAAACACCAAGAACTGCTTAGACTGAGAGCATATTTCAGTGTCACCTCGTGGCTGCACAGAGCATTCCTCAGGAAGCTGCTAAGTGCTTCCCAGGAGGATAAAAATAGAAATAACGATCTTTGATTATCCTTTTCTCTGCGTAACAGTATGTAAGTGCTTAGTTGGTGTGCAAATAAGTGGGTGGCTATACAGTGTGTCTGAATTCGATTTAGAAGCTGAACAAGAAGTAAAATAAGGTGAGTGAAGTAAAATGAACATTCAAAAGCCAGTCATGGCTACAGACTCAGCCTCCATTTAGTTACCGTCAAGCAACTGGTTGCCTATCAGCATTGTACAATTGCAGTTAAACAGCTGTAATTAATGGTCCCTCCCTGCATAATATACTTAGCCCTCTTCACAGAACGTCTCTTCTTGCTCACCCCATACTTATTCCTAATTCTCCAACAGAGATGCCCAAGTTTAACTTTTTAAGACATCTCGAGCCACGTACACTCTTAGGCTCTCAACATTTAATTCTACTTGTTTGCCTTTGGCTGATGTACATTTGACTCCAGTGTAGATAAATGCTACAGATCAAGAAATATCTCAGATGCTGAGAACAACAGATTTGTACTGAGAGCAACAAATTATTTTGCTTGTTTACCCCCCATTACAAAAAAAAAAGAAGAAAAACTAACTGAAGTTTAGTGAGGTACACGTCATTCATTCATTCATTCATTCATTCATTCATTCATTCATAAAATACAGTTTGCATGACCCCTAGCTTGAACAATGCATAAGCCAGGAGCAGCCTACCTCAAAGCACACATTGAGGGCATGGTATATGAAGGTCAGGAATACAAAGACAAGACTAACAGATAACAGAAGCCAATAGACAGCAATTGAACTTGTTTTCCAACCGTGGAAGTCTGTCTGCACAAAGCCTGGCAGCCTAACACCAAGGTTCATTGGTTTTATGTATAAATTTCTCGTGATTTAAAAAAAAACAAAAACAAACCCCCAAACTACTAACCCCTGCGAATTCATGATGTTTCAGGAGGAAGTCACACAAACCTTTTACAAAAGGTAGGCACGGATTTCTCTAAACTTAAAAAAAGAATTAAAAATCAGATGTGGGTCAAGGACACTCTTCCAATCAGTTAGAGCCAACCAAGGAAATAGATGAACCTCAAAGAACCATGATAGAAGAGGACGTTTGAAGGACAAATGTCTTTGCAGTGTATAAAGAAGGAAATTCTGTCACCTGGAGACAGGTTGAATCAAAAGAGTACTCTACTTCCCACCCCTTCAAACCATCTGTTGAACTCATTAGGTCTGAGTATCTCTTCCTTTGTTTTATTGCACATTGTGTTAAATCACTTCCAGTGTTGAAGGGCCAAGAATATAAGGGGTAAAAATGCTCCACGCCCTTCCTTCTTCATTAGTGAAAATTATTTAGCATTTGTTTGCATTTGGCAATGTTTAAAGGCTCACATTTAAAGATGAAACAGCAGAAAGAAAAAAAAAAGGTCTTGAACTTTTCAGGATTTTTTTTTTTTAATTTATTTTTGTTCAGATCCTAGACCTGGAATGAAATGTGACGTTACATGCAAGTTTTATTCTCTTGCCAAAGGTTTGTCATGGCCATATTTACAGAAAATAATCTCTTCCATAAATAGTAAAATCATGGGCAGCTGGTCCTAGACAGTACAGACTGCAATAAAGTTCTCATAATGAAGCAGCTCGTATCTTGGACAGTACATGTCAGACAGTACTATTCTAGACAGTGCTATTCCAGCTGCTTTTTTGGGCTAGGTTTGAAATGGCATTTCTAAAGTTTAGAACGTTTTGAAAGTTGCATAGGAATAAAATATACTCCCACAAAACCCAGAGGAAATATTCCAGCTTCTGATTTTTAATTGTGAAAATACCAGAAGGCGGATAACACTGTGAGTCAAGAGTGTAAATCAGTGTTTCTTTGATTTAATCTCCAGAGACTTTTGACTCAATCAAAAGCACTAGAGAGTACACGTTACAATGTAATTTTTTTCTAGTACCTTCAGGGTTGTTCAGCCTAGACCAATTACATTGTCTAAGATAACGATTAAAAATAATGAAAACCAAGTATTTTCCTTATTTTGACATTGTGGAGGATATAAGCATCGTTCCTTGTCAGAGAATGCCAACCTGAATTTGCAATGCAGCTTAGTGGGTGTCTTTAACATTTTCTTTTAAAAAAAGAAAAAAAAGAAAAAAAAAAAAAAGAAGGCAAGAAAGTGCAAAGAGGCCTGTTGGCATAAGTGTACTGTGATGTTTTACTGCTGCCCAGAGGAGCCCGTGGGGAAGGGACACAGCCACAGGATGGGGGATGATGCTCTACTGCCCAGGCAGCTCTCCCCTTCGCACCGTTCACACCAGCATGACGGATAGCCCCTGTCCTGCAGAAAGCAGCTGTCCCCAAGGACTGTGAGAATGAGAGGGTAGTTTCACTATCAGAAGCTGGTCCTGTGCCTACATCTAGAGAGTTGTGCTTTTCCAAGCACTATCCTTTTCTTCCGAGGAAAACGGTGTCCCTCCGTTTGGCAGGACACTTGGCACTGATGGAAATTAACGGCATTTAATACCTAGAACTTACTGAAGAGATAGATCTCTTTAGAGGCATTTCATGGTCTGCCTGTGTCCTGGCTGCATTTCCACCTTCCATCTCCACATTTTCAGGCAGAAATTAAATCTGACTTGACGATTTGCAATCACACCCTTAACTCTCCAATCTCGTCCCAGGTGCTGCTGTGTACAGCTGGCGGCAGCAGCACTGGCTTCTCTGTTTGCTCCTCAACCCTGTGATCTTTTGGTTTTCTTCCCTTTTTTTTCCCCACCTAACTCCTGATGCTGTGGACAACAGGCGTTTCAGGCTGACCCTCTGTGCTGGAGTCCCTCCACCCCAACACTACTAATTAAACCAATTTATTGCACAGTTCTGCAGCATCTTTCAGTCTTTGCTCGGCCATTGAACTGTTTTAACGCAACTAAGGGTCACCAAAACACCCCCCAAAGCTCTTAGCATTGTGCTAACTAGCCATGAAATACTTTGTGCATCCATTTACAGCCAGTAACAGTGTTGAGTGAGAAGAGTGAGAAGACATGTCAGTGTCTGTGTTCACTCACTCAACTTGGTATTTATTTTAACTATACACACTGATCTTTGACACAAGCCTTGGTAAGAATTATTTTTGTTGGCATTTCAAAACATTTTAAATGTTCCAGCTGAACTTCACTGGAAGCTGTCAGATGCTTTCTTTAAGAGCTACAAAATTTATGGGGGAGTTTTGCTGTTCTAGTTACTCTTCAAATATTCTAAAGGATGGAAACCAGATTTTGCAGATGGGAGTCTAAGTTGCTTTTCCCTTAACTTTCCCTTAATTTTATGTTTCTTCTGTTGTTAAAGATGAAACAGGAGAAGATTTTACCTGCTACTGAAAGCTAACAGTTTTCATCATTTAGGTTAACTTTCTTTGCTATGTTGTCTCTAACTCAATTTACTTGCTGTTTTCTAGAACTCCCTCAGGTATAGCACTTACCTGAAAGGAAATTTAAATCCTTTTTACCATTTCCTAAAAATGCTTTAGCAGCTGGTTTTGCTCCTTCTTTCTTGGCTAAACTAAAGAGGTTCTCCAGCTGGTTAGGAACTTACTTGCATGATAACGTACTCCAGTAGCAATTTTTTTAGCAGCTACTTCAAGTTTCATCTTTGAAAATCACACATTCATGCTGCTTCTTACTGTTCTGTCTCCTTTCAGGCATAATATGGTTAAAAGTTTTACTACTGCTTCTGCTGGAAGTGTTTTCTGAAAATTTTGTATGAAATGTGGCTTTTTACCCTTTCTTACTTAAATCCAAACTTTACAAGAACTCATATCTGCTTTTTGGAAAGCCAACATGTGGCCAGATGTCTTCAATGACTAATGTATATTACAAGGTTTCACTGAAAACACAGGTCTAATATTTGAAACTGGAGGTAGCTGAGCAAGTGAAGCAAATAACTAACTGCCACTAGTAGAAGAAAAAAAAAAACAAACCAACCCAAAACTGAAACAAAAATCCCAAGCTTTTTTTACCCTGAGTGACATAATGAAAGAGTAAATCAATAAAAATACACTACAGACACTGCAGAATTGACACAGACATTTTGGCAAGGACTTGATTTTTGAAAGTACTTACAAACCACAAGTCTCCTTGAATATCAGGCCTGTGGCTGATCAGTATCTTTGCCTGTTTCAGATTTCCTCCCTTTCAGGAATGATTAGATGTTTATCTATCATCCCTTTCCAGGCTGCAAACACAATCCTTCTTGACACATTGCCCCACCCCTCTTGTCAACTTTTATGTCCTTCTCTGGGATGTATCATTTAGCTGTGCTCCCCTTGGTGTTCTCAGTTCATGGTCTTTCCAACTCAGGTATGAAAAGGTGATGCCCATGAGGTAAGTTCCTACTGCATCCATTTAACAGAATCACTGAGCAAAACTATGGAAGAACTGATTAAAACCAACCAGTAAACACAGACATGAAATAGTGCCAATGGAAAGGGTAAAAAGGAACCTGCCTGATGTTGCCAATACACGTTGAATATGAACAACACAGATGTAGTTGTTACCGATCTGCTCTGCAGGAGGAACTACTTTGTTGTGCTCTGCTACAATTGAAAGGAAACTCAGAAGTACTTAATAGCAATCTACCCATTAACTGCTGGAGCTTCCCTCCAACAAGGGGTTTTATATTGTTTTAACTCACCAATAACACAAATTGTTTTGCTCTATCTTTTGATACCTAAAATGACAGAAAATGAAGGCCCTCCACAGCTACCTGCAGACAGCAAAACCCTGTGGGACTTTTAAGATTTTATGAGTACGAGGGAGAAAAGAGACTGGTCACTGCTCCTGATGATGGGGGACATCATGGAGATGTCCCAGTGACTTTCAGGCAGCTACCAGGCTTCCAGGCGTAAAAGGGCTCAAGCGAAGCCAGTCTGTGTACTTCTCGAGCGTGGTCAATCCCCACAACGATGATGCACTCATCAAGAGAACCAGGGAAGTAATTTTTATGTAGGTATAATAATATGGATATGGTCTCTGAATTAGGCAAACAAAAATATACCAATGTAAAATTATTTGCTCAGGTATTCTTGTACCTCAAACAAAGCCCCCTCAAAAGTAGCAGTTACGGAAGAGTTAATTCTATTCTTATTTTCAATTTTCTTTGATTCCTAGCAGAGATTTTTTTTTTTTTGAAAGTGCAGTACTTCATGTGCAATGACAAATTCACATTTGGTATTCCTGTGACATTAACTTTTAATGGGTAATCCTTAGGCAGGGCAATCATTATAAGGGATTTATATTAAAGAATAAGAGTTTATACTTCAATGCATTCCAACTGATAAGTGTCAGAAGATTAATCATTCTTTATTAGTTACAGCAAAGTTCAGCATTACCTCCACTTATACATGTCTCCAATACAGACTAAAATGAGCGTAAATGGTCATGAATGAGAGAACGAATATTCTTGGAAAAAGTCAGCGCATGGAGAATTATAGTCAGCTCTATAGAGTCTTTGTTCCAAATGGTAATTAAATGCCAAACATGCTTTTTCTACACACATTAATGGCTAGAGCTTCTTATCTCCACAGCTGCTTGAAATCGTTCTCAAAATCTAGGTAGGCATGAAAGAGAAAACACAGCTTCTGTCTCGTTCACAGTAACCCCATAAAATGCAGGCAAGCATTCAAAACTTTAATCAGTTTAAGCAGATCTCACACTTTAGAGAGGTTACAAGAACAGTCAATTATTATGCAGGAAAACAAATGAAGATGTTTTAGGGTAATCTAATGGAAAACCACATGGTATTATTGTATTATTTTAGCAATATTATGCTTTTCTAAAATTTCTGCATCTTTTGTTTGGCAAATACTTGATACTTGACATTATATACCTTAAAATAACAGTCTGATGATCAGTGTAGTAACAACAGCTTTATGGGATAAGAGCCATCTGTTGCAATTACACTCACTTTCTGAACTTTTCCAAAAGGGTTGAAAACCCTTTAAGACTTTGTCAGTTATATTCCCTTGATGAGTCATCTTCAAGGAGTCTGGAATTGAGATGCACTCTTCATGGAAACAGCCTAATGAGGGAACATACTGAATGCACTATAACTACAGCCAACCAAATCATCACATCGACAAAAAGATTCTCAAATGAGAGAGCAAATATATAATAATATTATAATTCACTCTCCTGTGTCTGAAGTGTTGTCGGGTAATATTACTTGGGCATTTCACAGCTTTCAAGTAAAATTCAATTTTCTGCCCTTTTTCTGGTGAGATTATTAACATGGTTATTTGGACAAATATATTTTAATTAACCCCCACCCCCAAATCATAGTGTCTGGAATTTCTTCGCACATTATGTTAGGAAAATATATCTCCAGATGTTAATAATTAAGGCATTAAAGGGTAAACCCAACACTCACTTCCGCAGCTGCCGAAGCTCCCACAGCAGTAAACTGGTGTGGTTACATTGCTGCAGAGTGTGGGTGGATTGGAAAAGACCCTACAGCACTTGTGTGCTTCTGCACAACGTGGAAGCCAGATCACAAGGGTTTCCGGTGTAGGCAACATGCTGGCTGTGGATGGTGCAGGGCAGAATGGTTATGTACTTCCCACGCAAGTGGCTACGTGAGACGTGGAGAGCAGATGTTCTCTAATGTGGTCTCCAGGGGTACTGCAAGAGCTGGGCACAGCAGCTCTCTTCTGGCCTGGATCCTGGCTTGGATCAATCTTTCTAATCAGTCCTCCAATCAAGCAACATTCACATAGATCTGAGGTAGTAGGTGGCACTACTGATGTGCACATTAATGGGAACTGCATTTAGCAAAGGCGTATTTCAAATCCAAATGCGTTGTTTGGAAAGGCCATTTCTGGAAACACTACAGAGGCAAGCAGGAAGGATGCTTCCCTTGCTTTTCGTCACCAAGTTACTTATATCTTCTGGCCTGGGACTGCATAGCAGGCTGTCCTTATTCCTCAGCAACTTACATCTTCTGGCTTGGGTCTGGCTAGCAGGCTGTCCTTATTCTGGACGGGCATTAAACAAAGATTTGGGATGAAAAGCTGCACTAGGCTAACACAAGGGTGGAGGGCAGATGTTTTTAAATAATACTCAGTTTTCTGCTCTAAATCCACACATTTGCAAGCCTTTCAGTGTTAACATAATGAGCAAGAACTAATAAATATTGACCTGAATCGGGTTATTTTTAAGTGCATTCCACAATACCTCCAAAGGTCTGTCTTGAATACCGTTTTCCATGTGTAGTTATGCATTCACCTGTCTAGATGTCTCTAATGACAATAACTGAATTTCCTACACATCCTTAAAACATGTAAATATTTTACTACACACGAGTTTAAATTCAGATAAGTTAGTAAAGGAACCCATCAGGAAGAGCAGAGAGTACACCAAGTTGCTGGACAAGTTTGCAGGACATATGGAATTTACTCTTTCTGTTGCTACAGGCTGATATTTTTCTCTCTTCTACATTTTAAAATAACCTATATTAATTTGAGGTAGTTTTGGCTTCTAGCATATTAGACAAGCATCTGTTGCTTTCAAAAAGAACTTTCTGAAAGCTATGGATTACAAAAATGAAAAATGCCAGCAAGAGCTCTAGCAAAGACAGTCAGGATTGCATCCAGAAATAATGAAGCATAAACTTTAAGACAATTTACTTCCCCAAGCTATCATTTCTTAAAAGTTATGAGGTTACAAGATGCTGCCATAGTCTATGAACTGAAAATTAATGACTTTCAACTACAGACTTATAATGTAATACTCTCATTCTACCATGATTCCTTTGTACTTGTTACTGAAAAATAAGATTAAGATATACAGGAATAAATTCACAGTTCTGAACCTTACCCAAATCTTTGCTTGATTTTTTATTATATATCTGACTTTCATTAGACAGTTATTAATGGCTCATTAGAAAAAGGAGACTCCATCTAGAAGATGCTTTAAACACTGAAATTTTTCATCTGGCTCACAAATTAATCTATGTTCTGTTATGAGGAAGATGACCTTTGCTTTGGTCTCCAATTAAGTAATTTACATCCTTTGCTCTGGAAATCACCAAAGAAAAGCCACCAAAAACCACTGTAAAAACCTTCATATAAATATGTAGCTATTACACCTGCAACAGTGTAGAACACCATCTGTATATTTATTTAAAAACAAAACAAACTCTCCCTGAAATAAAACCAAACAAACTCCCCACTTCTTCTAAGCACTCCTTTAGGTGACCTGAACAACTTACCTGGAAAACTGTTCTCACTGCAATCACTGGATGGTAAAACCTTTGGTTTACCTCATTTACAACAGTAGATATAAAGTACATGTGCATGCACAACAGAACACAGAACATACTGTAGATTAAAATCTCGACAGGAAAATTGGACGAGATAAGGAGCGTGATTGAATGTCTACAACATTTACAAAAGCAGGCAATTTGTGGAGAAACTCATGAAATGCTTAAGTATGCTATGTTTTTTTCTGCACTCTTACTGCTTTAAAAGAAGCCTTTAAAGTGCCTTTTCTGTTTCATACACAGAAAGTTTGGATAGCAGAATGGGAACTTTAAAACCCACTTGCAATGTTCTCTTGAAAAGTTTTAAATGTTACTTTCTTTTTTCTTGACCTGCCCGTTTTCTAAGTTGATTATTAACCTCCTTCCTATTACAAGTCGTGGTGTCCCAAAGCTAACTCTGGTTGGGGTAAATGCCTCAGAGCTTTCCTGGAGAGCAACCTGCAGAGCGGGCTGAATGGAGCACTCCTGATCTGACCTGCTCCCGTCACTTCCAGAGCTGCTCACCGTGTCAAGCCAGGACGTCTGCCACCCACTGCAAAGACTGGAGGTGAGGTGTGGGAAAGGTGAGAGTGCTGGGTAAGCATCCCACTCGGACGGGAAAGAGGGAGGGCATGACCAAGAATCGGGCTACATGCTTCACCCTGTAGTGAGGGCATTTGGCTCTTTCCCACCCCTGGCCGTCCTGACCTCTGCAGGCATCGAGCCGGCTGCTTTCCAGAAACACTGATGAAGGGCACGTGGCCTAGCCCTGGCAATGCTCCACGGCAGTGCTAGTGTTCATGGAAACCAATGGCTCACCTGCCTCCCAGTAGTTTATACACCATGTGGTTTAAATAAGCAAGATAATGAAGCGGAGAGAGACAACTTACCTTTTGCCCTTTTACTCCACTGCAGTCACATTTTCCACAACCAGAACAACCCTGAAAATAAATAAAAAAAGAAATTGAGAAGTTGAACTGGGTGCAGGCAGAGCATACCACAACAAGGCAGGGACATCAGCAGTGCCGTCCTGACTGCAAGGCTGGCCAGCAAGGGGAATGTTCCCTAACCCAATGCAATGCTTTGTTATCTTTATATAGATGTACACTTCTGGTCTCAGTCACAGCCTTAAAAGAGATGCCTTTCTAAAAGAAGAAAAAAAACAGCTACAGTTTTGAACCATAAAAACTTGCTGTTTCACAATCATTGTCTTTTGGGCTACCATTTAAAAAAATAACTCACATTTACAGAATATACACACACTCTGCATCTAGCAATATGAACGTCTCTATTTAAAGCAAGTGGATTCTTCTCTAGGATTATATAGTCACACATTCAGAGCCCCACAGGATATTTAAAATAAAATCAATCCAGGTATAGAAACATCTCTTTAATATTGGTTTGCTAATAAATGTCTTGAATTCTGCAAAAATACTTAGTGCCTATAAATATGTGCCATTGCTTTGAGGAGCAAGTGATGGTAGAACTGCATTTCATGATTTATCTTCTATGCATAAGGAGAAAAATACAAAACATGTTGACTACACCCATTGGGTGTTTACAATGAGATCACTTAATATTGATCTACTAATTTATTTTGCATCAGTAATTAGCAATTTTGAGATAGTAATACAGTAGTTTTTAAAGGAAATTAAATATTGGCATAATTACTACAGGAAAATATATGAACAAGTACTTCTGGATGTACTTAATGAGATCAAGTCAAACCACTGCTTCTAAGAGAGCAAACAGCTCCTAATGTTAAATATTAGATATGGAGGCAATTGTTAATGTTTAAGGGCCAAGGTATGACTAGCTCCAGGGTTCTGGTCCATTTCTTACATCTACCACAATTCAAGTGATCTTCTTTCTTTTTTGCTCTCTATAATGACTGTTATTGTCACTATGATGAGGAAGCTTCCACTCAATAAAAGCAAATCCACTGCAGCAGGAAAATCCATAGAAAACATGTGAAAACATAACCAGTCTGAATTATTTTCCAATAGATACAACAGAGAACCCTGTTTTCAGAAAGACTTTCCTTAGGACAACACCCCGTCATGGGGTTTCCACACTAGACAAACTTGCCAACATAGATATTGATGACTCCAAGTCTATCTGAATTCTGTGAAGTTAAAATCTGGAGAGTGGGTGAGTGGGAGAATTTGGGAGAGGGACGTTTTCATCTCAGAAGGGAAGGAAGGTGCACTGCACAGCCGGCTTTCCTAGGCCAGACAGCTTATCCCATCATATTAAATCATATTAAGTGCTACCTCCCTCAGGAGTAAGGGAAAGAAAATCTTTATTTAGGTGTTTGAGGAAGGGAGGTTAATATGAATATATATGACTAAAAGCTTTCATGTCTTTAATCATATAAGACAGATACCTGAGAAATTTGGGGGTTGGTTTCATATAATCATGAAGCTTTGAAAAGACCTAAAGACACGTCCAACTGTCAATCCAACACCACCATGCCCACTAAATCATTTCCCAAAGGGCCATGTCTACATGTTTTCTGAACACATCCAGCAATGATGGCTCCACCCCTTCCCTGAGAAGCCTGATGCAACAATTGAGCTCTCTTTATATAAAAAGAAATTTTCCCTAATAACCATCTGGAACCTCTCCTGGTGCAACTTAAGGCCATTTCCTCTTCTATTGCTATGTTACTTGAGAGAAGAGACCAACACCTGCCCCACTAACCTCTTTTCAGGTAGTTGTAGATAGTGATATGGACTGCCTTTAGCCTCCTCTTCTCTAGACTGAACAATCCTGGTTCACAGAATTTAGGGGTTGGAAGGGACCTCTAGAGATGATTGAGTCCAACCCCCCTGCCAAAGCAGGTTCCCTAGAGCAGGTCACACAGGTGGGTGTCTAGACAGGTCTTGAATATCTCCAGAGAAGGAGACTCCACAACCCCCCTGGGCAGCCTCTCCCAGTGCTCCGTCACCCTCACCATGAAGAAGTTCTTTATCATCTCAGTGTGGAACTTCCTGTGGTCCAACTTGTGACCATTGCCCCTTGTCCTGTTCCCACAGGCTACTGAAAAAGAGGTTGTCTGTTTCCCTTTGTCTTTCACACTTCACATATTTATAAACACTTATCAGATCCCCTCTCAGTCTACTTTTCTCAAGGCTGATTTCACTCCTCATAAGACTTGTTCTCCACACCCCTCATGAGCTCCACTGCCCTTCTCTGGACATGCTCCAGCACCTCAGTGTCCTTCTTACAGCAAGGGGCCCAATACATTAGGCAGGTGTGGCCTCAGCAGTGCCAAGTACAGGGGCACGATAACTTCTCTACTCCTTCTGGCCTGATATCTGCTTGGATCAGATCAACAGCAACCAAAAGAGTGGGATATCTATGACATAATCAAAAAGACCTGCCTATTTTTTGCAAAACATGGAAGGTGATAACATATAACTTTATATCATATTAACTGATGGGTAGGTAAAAGCTTCCAGTTATTCGGTGCTCCCTAAGTACTTCAGTGCACCCAAGTGCACCTGGGCTACTCCTCTCCTTTTCCCCCTCATAGCCATGAAGTGACCAGTGAGTAACTCAGCAGACTATTGCTTTTATAGCTGTTATGCCACTCAGCAAGAAATGAGGAGAAAAACATGCAAAACATTTGTATCACTGAATATTCTACCAGCACACATGAGATCCCTCAGCTGCCACCCTAAGCAGTTATCAGGAAGCAGTCAGAGATGATACCTCTCCAGAGCCAGCTTTCTGCTTGGATGCTGGGAACCTGTGCCTCTGCAACTGCAGACTCTATGGGGACCTCAGAACTTCTGGGAAGTGAGAGCAAATCTACCTAATCCGTTTGAAATTTGCAAAACCTCCAAGATCAATAAATATAATCACTCCAGCAAGTTAATTTATATAGAGGCATTGGTAAACACATTTTCTTTTAATGTACAACATAGAAGAGAAATGGGGGGTTAATGTTGAAAAAAAATTATCAAAGGCTATCCAATAAAACTCTAATACAGGTGCTGAAGTATTTGTTGCTTTTGCTGAGGTTTTTTGTACATACATCTACTCAGTTTGTTGGCTGAAGTCAAACTTTCTGCATATTCACATAAAACAAAATTATTCCCATTTCTTCTCTTTCATTGTTAGAGCATTTTACAATGTTATGTTATAAACACACAGATGGAGGAAAACGGAACACTGATGAGAATGAGTATTAATCCTATGCTACAGAAAGACAATTAGATCTGAAAACAACGCCAACATGAGCTACAGCGCCAGCTCTGTACTGACCCGGAGGGAAAAGTGCCACCCACTGAATAATCCGCTTTACTCCTTGCGGTACATGGTTATGCCTGGAAAAACATTGGGCCTTCAAGAAGTGACCCAGTGTGACCTCTCTTCGTTTTTCAGACCTGATGAGATCACAGCTGGAGGACGCATGCTTGCAGCTCATACTTCCTCCTCCAGCATCATGTAGAATGTTATCAGTTTTATCAACACATCCCTTAAAGTCAGAAGTCTGTTTTAATTACATCTGGTAATGTAATTAAAATACGTCACTGAATCATTATAAACATCTGTTTTCAAGTTAATCCCCATATATTTCCTTCAGCCTATTATTTCACATGCACCATTTTACAGGGGAAGAAAGAAAAAAGTTATTTATTTTTAAGTTGGGTTTTGTTCTTAAGTTTAGCTGCCCAGAAGAACAGACTTGTGCTTTCAGGTTTCTTTTTGTACTCTCAAAAATGATGCCATTATATTCAATTTTTCCTGTTTCCCAAGTCTCAGATGAGAATAACCAAAGGAGATGAAGGTAAGAAAGTAGTGAGCATCAGGGAGCACAGCTGCATAAGGCCCTATTTGCAGGCAAGTGCAGGCTGCCTACCCTACAAAACTCTGTGTTTATTTTACAGTAGCACAGTCTCTGATTCTCACTGACTGTATGTTGGTGAAAGGTTGGCCAACAATGACTGCTGCTATGGGACAGCATTATCTCCAACTACTACAATGCTATTTTTAAATCTGAGGGATGTGATAATGTTCTGCACATACTAGGAGGAAGTATGAGCTTCTTCCTCTCAGTCCTCTGGAAAGACAGGAGAGACAGGCTGGAAAAAGCTTAGGGATCAAAGATCAATTTAAGGTCAAAGGGTCATTTAAGAGGTGATGTACTGGGAGAGAGGAATGTGGTTATAGCAGGTACAGGAATAAGGGTCTGTTCACCTAACCCAGTGCAGGTACAAGCATCTCTACTAGTCACCACAGTCTTCCTTTATTCAATGGCAAGAAACAGGCAGTTCTGTGCTGGGATACATCTGACCTACTTTGGATGCTTGCTTTCAATGGAGATGAAGCACACCTTGGAGGACTATGCAGTAGAGAACAAATGGGCAGAACAGAGTATGGGCTACACATGAGAACAAGGGGGAAAATGGAGGGAAAAGTGGATACTCAGAATGAAACAGACAGCCAGAGTTAACAGACAGAATGGGACAGAGAATAACAACAGCTCTTCATGCCTCAGAAATGATCAGAAATTTGGTTGAGTATCTTTCAAACTGTGAACAAGGGGATCTTGGTTTCTGGTACTCATTTAGGAATGACTTAAGAACCTTACACAATCCAGTCCTAAGTGGAAAACTTCACCCTGAAGGAATAAAGATAATCATCACAAGGTAAAAAAGTTGAAACTATGCAAATGATCACTAATTTCTGAACTTTTATGCTTTTAAATCAGTCTCATGATAAGAAGAATCCAGTTTGCGATTTTCAGCTGCGCATGACTAGACATAAGGAGACAAATGGAGAGAAATAGCTTTGTCCTATCTCCCAGACATCCTCTTTGAAACAATGCCCTCCCCAGAAACTGCCTGGAACTTGGCGCAATCGCTGCTGCCTTCCAAATGCCAAAACAGAGAAGGCATGGTGCTGGGCAGGAAGCATAATCTGCGGGGGGGATGAAAAGGCAGCCTCTTTATCCCCTGTCTAGGAGCCAATTACAGACTAATCCAAAGATTTGGCCAGGTGCACCGTGATACCTCACTTACTCTGCACGGTAGGCTAGCAGTTTTCAAGTGGCCATGGCCTCCCTGCACCACAGACCAGCCTCTCGTACAAGACTTGAAGACATACATTTTATCTTACTCCTCCCACAAACTATCAGTCATCCCAGAAGCAGGAGCTCATTTTAGCAATAAAAATTGCTTCGTTTTTTTGACAAGCATTTCCGTTCCGCTTCATCCTCTCAGACTGTCTCCAACTGATAAGCCTTAGTGAATCATGCTAGTAAATCAGTATTAAAATTGTAAAAAGATTACGTCCCTCCAAGACTGTGCATATGAACAGGCCACAAGCAGACTTAGCCTAATGGGCAGAGATTCATTTGCTATTAACATATAGTTAGTGCTGCTAACAAATGGGCATCCTAACCCAGACCTCTAACTCCCACGAATCACGTAGTGAGCCTTAGGAGCACTAACTAAGCCCTGTCAGTGACAGACCTGAAAAGGCTGCTACAAGTTCCTGCAGCAGATGGAAGAAGCTCTGCTCTGCAGCTCAGCCTGTGAGACATCTGCCAGATCGCAGCTACAGTCTTTGGTTATGTTTTGCCCTGTTTTTCCAAGTCCAGCTACTTTCCTGGCATTTGAGGACTACTGCTTGGAACTCACACAGGAATGATGCAAACAGCCAGATGAGCAGCCCAGGAGGGAGGCGACTGCTGTATTTGGAAATGCACCGTTTCTGGAGGCTACAGAGATCTCAAAAAAAATACAAAGTTCTTGAATGCTCTACTTTCCTACAGAAGTGCATTCTTCAAGGCAAAATGTACTTCTCCTTCCCACAACATCAGCTCATTCTGCATTGACGAGTTTCAACTGCTGAGCTGGCTACCAGCTTAATACCAATCGCATAGATATCAATCGAGTTCAAATCCTACCCTGTTAAGCACATGTGTAAGGTAGAAATTTAATAAAAATTTGTACTTAAGCCTGTTCATGTTTAAAAAAAACCAACTCATTCCAGGGAATGTAGCCACTTTTCCTATCCAAAATACAAAGTCTTGCAAACTCCTGAAAATCCCGTGAACAGGTGACTGGTGAGATTAGCACAGATATAATTCTTTGGCTGTTCACAGTGTTTCTAATTCATAGCCAAAATTCTTCACAAAGTACAAATAATCCTAATCATTTCTATCATGACTCCATGGTTTTAAAACAACATTTCTGTTTAGACATGAAAAATCAACTGGTGATGTTTTCTGATGAGACAGTGTCTATTTACTGCTCTACACTTAAGCCAAACCCCAATTTGAGCTGAATTCCGGTACTGGTTTCCAGCTGAAACACCAAGAATGGCTATGCCATTCTTGGTGTTTCAGCTGGTGTCTTGGTGTTCAACAGTGACAGCTTTAAGTCTGCATCTTCTTCCTCCATAAAATCCACTGCCTTCCAACATTAGTCTAACCTAACCTCAACAGGAAAGGCCAAGGGAGATTGATCCCTACACAGCAGACACTGCCCTTCTTTCAAAGCATATGTATGTAAAAATCACGTAGCTGATGAGAGCTGGATCAATAATTTTAGTTTCACATCCCACCAAATAGAGGAATAGGGAGGTGATGCCAACTGCAGAACACTTATCTCGCATTCCTCTCATGCTTTCTTCATTCTTCAGGATATCAAAATAGCTCCCTGGTTGTATTACTGTACTTGTTTCTACCTTTTAGTTATAACTGTATTGAACTAGCTAAACTGCTCTTTTGTAAGTAAAGTACCATTAGAGGAAAGCACTGCTATATTTCACTTCATTGATTTTGCAGTCTATTAACAACTTAGAAAAAAAAAGTTGCTAAAACTCACAATTTCCACTGGAATGAAGAGGATAACAACAACAACAACAAAAAAAAAAAATCAAACTTTTTAAGCAAGTTAGCAAAATCTAGTTTTTTTGCCTTTGTACTATATTAGATTTACTTTAGATTATGGAAACAAATGACTCCACTTTAATAATAAAAAAACAATCTTTTTTTTTTCCTTTTTTTCTTAAACACAGCAGAATGAAAAACTTCAGTACTTCCATATCCGACTATACCATATTTTAAGCAAAAGGATAAAAACTATGATTTGCAATATACAAGAACTCTCCCCTATTAAGAAAAGCACAAATGACAGATGTGTAAACTTCTAGTTCTGCTTAGCCAACAGTAACAAAGGATGGATTAGTATTAACATATGTATTAGCTACAAGTACATTTTGAAACATTATTTCTGAATGGCTAAGTTCTATACTGATAAACTGCATGATGGGAACTCTGTGGAGGTAAATTAAATTTGCCTAAACTAGGGCTTCAAAACATGCTTGTAAAAACATTGGCAAAGCAAACTGATTGGTCAGTGTATATTCATCATTCTTCTTTACCACAAAGAATTGTGTTGGTTAAACAGCCAACAACACAAAGAAACCTCAGTCACTCTCCACCAAAACGCAGCTTTGTTCTAGTATACGCTATTTTTCTGCCTCAAGGGGTCTGAGCTCACTGCTTTTAGAAGAGGAAACCTGCTGTGCTGTGGAGTGGCAAGACTGAAACCCTCTTGAAATAATTTCGTTTCAAATGGCACAGTGAAATCTTATTAAATCAGAGATGGGAACCTGAGCATCTTCTTTCTTTAATGAAAGTCCAAAGCACTGGAGTATGAAGGCATTTCCACTCGCTCTCATCCTGTCTTCACCAGAGCTGGGCACGGAATTGTACTACCCAATTGTGACAGCAGATCTCCAAAGCACCAGCAGCTAAATGGGTACTCATCCATAAACTGAAGAGTGGATTCAAGGCCCCTCACTGCACTGAACAAGGGCATCTTTAAAATTCAAGAAAATGGCCATCAGGAAAAAGTAACTCCTTTGTGAGCCCAGGTTTTTATTTCCTTTGCTTGTAGCAACTGAAGAAAAAAACCCTGAAACCCAGAAAAGCCAAAGTGTACTATTTAAGCATTCTTGATTTTTAAAAACAATTTTATTATTCTTAGTATTTTATCTTTGACTATTTTGTTCATAGAATATGGTTCAAATATTTATTTAATCAATTCCAAAGCCCTATGTTCCATCAAATCAGAAACTAGCTGACAAACTCACTCTTTTCTGACCCAAATGTACCATCTGAAAATGCTGCCTCTACTCACATTTGAACTGGTATTTGAACCTGAATTGGAATTGAGTTCAAATTGAAATTTGAACTAAAACAATGTAGAGGGGTATATCATTGCTGTTCTCATCTCAAAACACCATCACTTGAATCACAGTGCCTAAACAGAAAACACCACTTCAAAATGACTGAACCACTAGGTAGCTTGAATCATAGATCACTATTACTTTTAATGACAAGGAGTTGTAAATGTCAGTTAGAGTTAAAGCCTCAGTGCAAGCACTAGCACAAGTGCTGAGGGCAGCTCCAGAATGCAGCCTCTGCACAGATGGATTTTAGTGGGGCTGCTGGCTTCCCAACGGTCAGAAAGGAGATGAGAGTGACTCGGTGCACTGTCCCCCATGAGCCCTTGGTCCGTCTTGTGCCCTCTGATGGGACATGGGTAACTGCTGCTGGGCAATGGCTGCACTAAAGAGCTGGCCTTGACCAAAGTCCTGAAGAATAGGAAGCCTGTCTCTTACAGGAGTTGATACAAAGCCACGGACTGATGATTTGAACTTGAACCCTCAAAAAAAGTTCAGGAAAAAGAACACATGCCTTTGTCTTCAGTAATTAAAGCAGAGAACGGAAATTGAACAGAGTTCTCGTTTCATTTGTAAACCCATCAATTTCAGATGTTTATGGATGAATAACAGACAAAAGGGAACATTTTACAATTTCATGTCAGCAAGCTCCAGCCTTCCCTGCTATCCCAAGTCCTTTTTCTCTCCCATGAGAAAAACAAAACAAAAAAATAAAACAACACAAAGTTCGAAGTCTATTTTCCTGTCCTATTTTTTCTTTTTTTTTTTTTTCTACCAGAAAATCATGGGTAGACTTCATCTATGACTATTTGGAGAACTGCCTGAACTAACGGACAGCTTATTGGTTTTATAGCTTTCACCTTCTAGGTCACCCAATGAAGTTCAGCTCCAGTCAGCAATAACTGGAAGTTTCTGTAGTAGCTATTAACATCCTTGGTTGTGTCATTTCCATTTTCTGTACATCCAGTACCCACAGAGCAGAGAAGAACAGTGCCATTCCAAATGTCCCATGGGATATCACCTGCTTCCAGCTACCAGGCCAGGCAGCAACACCTCTCTCCTGGCTTCCCAGTCATATCTGCTAGGCCTATATAAGTATCTCAAATGGCACCAGATGCCTATGTTTAAGTGATGGACACCAGAATCACAGAATCATTAAGATTGGAAAAGACCTTTAAAATCATCAAGTCCAACCATTAACCAACACAGACAAGTCCTAGCACTAAACTATGACCCTAAGCATCAAGTCCACATGTTTCTTAAATCCCTTCAGGGATAGTGACCCAACCATTTCCCTGGACAGCCCAGTCCCATGACTGGCAAACATTCTGGTGAAGAAATGTTTCCTAATATCCAATCTAAACCTCCCCTGGCACAACTAGAGGCTATTTCATCCTGCTCTATCACTTGTTACTTGGCAGGAGAGACTGCCTCACTACAATCTCCTTTCGGTCAGCTGTAGAGAGCTACAAGGTCTCCCCTCAGTCTCCTCTTCTAAAGTCTAAACTACCCCAGTTCCTTAAGCCACTCCTCACAGGACTTAAAAATCTCCAAAGGATCATTAAACCTTGCATGGCTAAGAAGAATTAAAATACTCGTTCTCCTGAAGACCTCCTTTGGCTGTAGACTGAAGTGCATGGGTAGGACAGAAGGAAGCAGAAGTGGTTCCCACTCATTTCTGTCACTACAGAACTGTTCTCCTAATAAACCTTCTGGAGGCAGCTCTAGACCAGATGAAAAAAATTCCTGGAACAAATCTACACAGTGGAAAACCATTGCACTTCATGGTTACTGGTATGTCAGTGCATCAATTAACTACCCTTGTTAGTCTGAGGGACACTTCAGGCGAGTTCCAAATGAACATACAGGTAATATCTGAAAGGAATGGCAATTTACTGTCTGAAATACCACTGCACATGATGAAATTTGAACTAATTACAACAGTTAATCTCTGGTTTTATATAAAAGCCTTGTACAATTTCCAGAAAATCAACTGTTTTTAAGAAAAGCTGTATAGACTACAATCAGAGGAAAATACATTATGGCTCTTGAGAGACAGAGCAGCTGTTTGTGTTTCTGGCAGGGATTTTTCTGTTCATTGGGGGGAGGGTTGTTTTCTTGTTGTTGTTTGTAGTGTTACCAGAATCCAACAGGATGTTCATAAAAAAATTGCAGACAGGCCACTGATTCTTATCAGAGTTCTCTAGTGTATTTTAGCCACTCCAGGGAATATTAGTTAATTTTTAAATGCTTAATATGAATTATTTCTGAAAATGTTTGTTTTGTAAATTAGCATGAGTTAGAAGTACTTGACTAAAAAGATGAAAAAAAAAAAAAAAAAGAGTCACATCCCCTTAGTCAGAAGACTATCGTATTTCTGGAGCTGAAACGGTTTGTTGCTGGAACCTCATTTTTTACATTCTTTACGAAATTCCCCAGGGGTCTGTCCTGGAGGTAGGGTCATGGGAGATCCCTGAAAGCTGCCCTGTGAAAACGACTTCCTTGCTGGTGATGTGAACATCATCTCCACAAAGCAACGCAAATCCAGGGGGCTTCCAGTTAGTTCACAGGAAATACAAAGTTATTCCTGTTGCTCCATATTTGGACAAAAATTACATTTAAAGCAACTGTTTCCTCTAAGTACATTCTTTTACAGGAAGCTCTGGCAACAGTCAGAGTATTTGCTTACTTAGTGAAATTTTCAGAATATCACATTATACCAGTTCTGCACAGCTCAAAGCAGATAACACCTCCCATCAGCATTATTTACTGGCTGGTCTATTTCCACAGACTCTCAGACACTGCTTAGTCTCCAGCAAGCAGAGAATACTGTACTTACCAAATGAATATAGATCCAGTAGGTTCTGTACCCTTTTCCTAGTTAAAAACTTAATTTTCTGTTATATTTTCAAAGAAGGAAAAACAATTCCAAGTACTCATATGTGCTGGTGTTCTGACATCCAGTAACAAGTGCCTTCAGGACTACATTTCAAAGGGCATGATCTTGCCTAAATTCAATTATGGTAATCACTGCCAGCAATTCCCACTCTACTCTTTTACTTTGTGAATGGGCAAATTGGAGCCAGGTGATACAGGTGAGAAGTTCCTTCTCGATAAACTAAAAAAAATCTGAGAAGAGGAAAGGAAAACTTGCTGCAGAACCACCAGGACTGCTGCAGAGCTTATCACTCGCCTCATATGCAACTACCCTGGTGCGTACAAAGTAAACTGCTCCTTGTCCTGCATGACACATCCAACCAACCTCCCTTCTAACTTGTCTTGTTAGTGTAACTAACTAGTATTAGCAGTTACTAGCCATATAAGCAGATGGGAAACCAAACATCAAACTTCATTCTCAATCATGAGGCAGAGTGATTGCAATCCCTGAAACACATTGCATTAATTTGTTTTTTCTTGCTGTCTTCCAGGTTGGATGTGCACAAGCACTTCCAGCACCTGCTAGAGGTACAAGACTGGATCCAGCCATAAACTGGTAAGATGGAAATAGTGTAATTACAATGGTGTCCCATAACTGCTGCCTCTGCCAGTGGTCACCAGCGATGCCGGAGGGACTGGCAGAAGTCTCCTTGCTGTCCTCTTACAGCCACACCTGTAGGGCTGAACTCCTTTCTAGAAATGCTTTGCAGCTCCTTCAGCCTCTGTGCCTTCATCATTCAGTGTCATTTTCACAAGTACAAGGGTTCCTACAATAAGACTGAGTATGGGGACTCAGTGTAGTTCAAAGTCTGCCCTAAAACAGCTCCAGCAGACAGAAAAAATGCAATGCCACCAAAACCTGGCAGAGTCATAGAGAGAAGCAACCTGCCTGGCAGTTGATGGAGCCCCTCACGGCCATTCTCCATTTTGCACTGCTTCCCTGACCCAGGCCTGAGGCAGAGCCAGGCTGAGAGGGAATTTCCATGGAAGTCTGACCCTCTCCTTCCCTCCTCTCACACACAGCAGCCCTCTGGGGAATGTGAGACAGGGTGGCTATTGCTACCAGAGCAAGCCTTCAAGGTATGGCCCACCAATAAGAGGACAAACCACAGTGGTGCAGCCACAGACCAAGGTTCTTGGCTGCAGAACACTTTCTCAAAATGTGAGGAAGAAAAGTATCCCTCTTACTGGCAAGGTAACTGCTCTGCTTCCTCACAGTTTCATTCACCATGGTGGTCCGCAGGACATGAATGCACAACTGCTGTTTTAGGCACCAAGCATTATACTCAGTACAGCAGCCCACCACCCTGTGGGCCCGCGAAGGCCACAGTACCTCCCTGCCAACTGCTAGCCCTTTCCATGATTCCCCCATCATGGGAGTCTAGTGCTGCTCCACGCCCCACAAGGGCTGTTCCCCCTCTCAGCGCTGTCTCCATTGTTGCCCTGGACAAAACGACTGCCTCTTTGCCGTGCTGCCCACAGCCATTGCTGTTTTCCCTTTTATAACCTGTACTCGCCTGGCCCCTGCCAGCCCCCATTATGCTGGAGACCGCATCAAAAGAACTGTCTGGAGAGGAGACAGTTCTCTGGTGCCCCAACCCTACTCATGGCATTTTTGTAAACTTAAAGGCAAAGGAGATGCCTCGGGTGAGATATACAGGAAGCCAGCGAAGCCATTTTGCAAATGTTTACAGCAAGTCCATGAGTGGTGGTTTCCCTTCCGTTAGTTGATCAAACATGAACATCACCATAAACAAATACATTTAAAAGTAACAGCTTTAAAACAGTACAGCACTGGGAAGTGGAGGGCTTCTTCCGTGGTCATCCTTGCCTAGACTAAATAAACGGAGAGGCGAAATCCTCTTGGTTGGGATGAGCACCAAAGAATGTGAGAACAGCACAGGAAGATTAACTGGACTAGTAGACTTGAGCCCAGAGAAGAAACCCATGTGACGTACAATCCAGCAGAGATACAGACTGCTGTGGTTTGAGCTCACACTGCCTGAGGATGGCTTTCCTCTGGATGGACTCTGAGCACAGCGTTTTTACTTACACAACTCCTAATTTCCTATTAACATCCTGCCACAGTGTGATCCATCACAAGCAGAGGAGGTTGTGTGCACGAACAAGTAACACCATCACCCTAGGTTGGATTTTGCCTAAGAGACCTGCCTCCATGTCACATATGCTCCATCTTGGTCCTCCCCTCCCCACCACAAGTTCCTTACCCTTTAGCCCTCTCTGAGCCTGATTTTGCACAGAGTGTGAAATGATGCAGTGTTTATGTGGGTACGCACTACCTACAGCAAGGGCTCTGCATGTGCACTGGCAGCAGTTCCTCAACATGGACAGACTGATGTTCCAGAGTCACTCCCTGAAATTGTGGCTGTACCCGTACGGCATTGACATCTTCAATGCACAGCTCCACCTCGCAAGAGGTGCAGCATCCTGTTTCTAAGAAGATTTGTCTCTACGTGTCCAGTGCTGCAGCTTCTGCAAAGAAAACCTTAAGGGAAGTCTCCACTGATCTCCATGGTGAGTTACAGGTCTACATGATTGTCATTAAAATCCTTCATGGAGGAATCTGTCAGCCAGAGTATTTACATGATGTTAAATTTTACTAGACTGTGTGCAATTTTTATTGCATGAATTTATCAGAACTGTCTAAATGATTTCTTGATTTAAACAATGGTCATTTCATGTGAAGTCATCTTTTCTCTTAGAAAGAAGCTAAACCTTTAAAAAATTCAGACAATGAAAAAAAAGAGGTTAATATAAACAATTTAAAATATGTTTTTCATATTTCACAGCACTCATAGTAGGAAAGCTCACCAATCTCCAGGATAACACTGTGAAGAGGAGACAGGTAAAACAGTCATAGCCTCATTCTAGCCAGCAGACTCCATTAATGAAGAGTCCTAAGACTGTTAATGAGGAATTAATACATTCTAAGAACATTATGCCATTCTGGAAACAGCAGTAGTAACCACAGCAGCTCAACATCTTTGTCAAACATCAGATTTAAAAAGCATGCAGCATGTTTAGTCTACTTAGCAGCCAGACAAAATATATACAAAATTTCATTTTATAAACCCACTTCTCCAGAGATCTCAAAGCTCATCCAACAGGTTCATCCTATGGCAATATCACTGCTACAGTAAAAAAGCTGCATTTAATTGCTCTAATGAAACTAAAAACTCTAGCAACTGCAGCCAGTTACTGCAAACAGCAAGCTCTAAAAACTGCAGCATAACAGGACAGGCCTAAATTTGAGAGAGTATTTCCTACAGTGATATCTGTTTTACAAGCCTTTGTATTATAACCCTAGCACAGATTTTGGTCTGGAAGTCATACCAGAAGTTTAGTCTACAGCTTCTCAAATATTTTAAGCAATCATCAGTTAACAAATTACCCATGCATCTTCTCTTAAGCTCTGAGTTATAACTTTGGTTCATTTCAACTAATACTTTTTGGAGCACATTGTCTGTCATTTATCTGTTTGGACTCCTAAAAAGCCGAAGGGCTTTTCTTTCTCTGCTCTTTAACTGGGCAGTGAAAACTGACTGGAGGGCTAGGAACCACTTTCTCTTCAGGTCACATCAGTAACTTTTCTCCTGAAGACCCCACATACACCAGAAACACTTCACTCAGTTCTAGTTATGCTTCAAAGGGTATTACTCCATTTTTAAGATGCCAGATGGATCTGGATATGGCCATGGCTGTTGAAGAGTCCCAACTTGCAAGAGTGGGATGCTTAAATGCAAAGCTCATGGCTCTACAAAAGCCTTTGCTTAAGGAATTTAATCACAGAATCACAGACTGGTTTGGGTTGGAAGTGACCCTAAAGCCCATCTAGTTCCAACCCCCTGCCACGAGCAGGGACACCCTCCACTAGTCCAGGTTGCCCAAAGGCCCATCCAATCTGGCCTGGAACACTGCCAGGGAGGGGGCAGCCGCAACTTCTTTGGGCAACCTGCCTTCACAGGAGAGGTGCACCAGCCCTCTGATCATCTTTGTGGCCCTACTCTGAACTTGCTACTGAAGACTAAGCTACCACTCAGAAGCACAAAGAAGACAAACCAAAGGGCAAAAAAGCATTTTTCTTTCCTTTGATGGTGCAAATGATTCATGAGATGGTGGAATTCAGAATCTTTTGTGGTAAGAAAAGAACCTCAAGTAGGACCACAACCATGGACATCGGCAAGGCCAACTTTGGCTTCTTCAAGCAATTACTGGGGGAAATCCCATAGGACAGGGTACTGCAAGGAAAAGAGGCCCAAGAAAGATGGTCCATATTCAAGGACCGCTTCTTCCAAGCTCAAGATCAGAGCATCCCAATGGGAAAAAAAATCAACAAGGGGTACCAGGAGACCTGTGTGATTAAACAGGGGACTGCTTGGTAAACTCAAGTGTAAGAAGAGAGTCTACAGGTCATGGAAAGAGGGAATGGCTATGTGGGAGGAATACAAGAATATTGTCCAAGATTGTAGGGTGGTAACTAGGAAAGCTAAGACCTCCTTGGAGGTAAACCTTGCGAAGGAAGTTAAGAATAACATAAAGGGTTTCTTCAAATACATAGCTGACAAAACTAACATTAGAAGCAGTGTAGTCCCACTGATGAATGAGGTGGGTGCCCTGGTGACTGNCCCGAGGGTGCTGAGGGAGCTGGCAGAAGTCATTGCTAGGCCACTGTCCATCATCTTTGAGAAGTCCTGGGAAAAAGGAGAGGTGCTTGAGAACTGGAGGAAAGCAAATGTCACTCCAGTCTCCAAAAAGGGCAAGAAGGAGGATGCAGGTAACTACAAACAGGTCAGCCTCACTTCCATCCTGGGAAAGGTGATCGAATGACTGTGCTGTCTCCAGGCACATCAAGGATAAGAGGGTTGTTAGGAGCAGTCAGCAAGGTTTTACCAAGGGAAAGTCAGGTTTGACTGACCTCATCTTTTACAAGGACATAACAAGGTGGATGGATGGTGGTAGGGCAGTGAGTGTGGTTTTCCTTGACCTCAGTGAGGCGTTTGACATTGTCTCCCACAGCATCCTGCTGGGCAAACTGAGGAAGTGTGGCCTGGAGGGTGGAGTAGTGAGGTGGATTGAGAGCTGCTTGAAGGGAAGAAGCCAGAGAGTTGTCATTAATGGGACAGAGTCTGGCTGGAGGCCTGTAACTAGTGGAGATCCTCAGGAGTCGGTACTGGGACCAGTACTGTTCAATGTATTCATTGACGACCTGGATGAGGGAATAGAGTGCACAGTCAGCAAGTTTGCTGATGACACAAAGCTGAGAGGGGTGGCTGACACATCAGAAGGTTGTGCTGCCATTCAACAGGATTTAGAGAGGCTGGAGAACTGAGCAGGGAGAAATGGAATGAGATTTAACAAGGACAAGTGTAGGGTATTGCAACTGGGGAGGAACAACCCCAAGTACCGGTATAGGTTGGGGACTGGCCTGTTGGAGACAAGTGTGGGTGAGAGGGACCTGGGGGTCCTTGTGGACAGCAAGATGACCATGAGCCAGAAATGTGCCCTCGTGACCAAGAAGGCCAATGGCATCCTGGGGTGTATTAGAAGGGGGATGGCTAGTAGGTCAAGAGAGGTCCTTCTCCCCCTCTACTCTGCCCTGGTGAGACCATACCTTGAATATTGTGTCCAGCTCTGGGGCCCTCAGTTCAGGAACGATATAGAACTCCTTGAGAGTCCAGCACAGGGTCACCAAGATGATTAAGGATGATAAGGAACACCTTCCTTACGGGGAAGTGCCTCAGGGCACTTGTATGCATTAATTTTCTAGGGAGTGGATGGACCAGACCTTTTTAAGAATTTTGCCATCTTCCTCATGCATCTGATGAACAGCAAACTTACATGGAAATGAAGGGAGACTTAGGTGTAAATTAGATAGTCTACATCTAACACTATGACACGTTAAATTCCATGCTTGAGGTGGTTACAGCTCTTGTTGGACTCGGTTCATTGTTAAGATCCTGAGGACACAACCTCAGGAAAAGCAAATGCAAATTATTAGTGTAGCTTTTCTTTCCCTGTAGTCCTAGAGCTCTAATCCTCTAACCTGTTCTGAATTCAATCCTTGCATCAACACAGCAGAATGTTCATGCGGGCAGAGGCTACAATGCCGTCTATTCCTATACAAATCAGCTCTTCATTCCAGAAACGTTTTCACTGGCAACTGGATTATGAAATTCTGTATGCACAATGCACTGCAGATTAGCATAAAAGAAACAGAAATTTATCTCAAAATTGTTAACTAAAGAGACTAACCTAAACTGTCTGCCAAACAGCTTTTTTTTTTTTCTTTTCTTTCCTCTTCCAGCCCCAGAACTTGATTTTAGTGATCTGGCTGGTTACCTGGATTCTTTTGGCATTTTTAAAACCTAGTCACAAGGAAAAATCAGCACTACCCACATGTTCTCTAATCTATTTGTCTGGCCCAAATGAAAAACAGTCACAATTTTCACAAAGACACATTTTTCAAAATTGACATTTGAAAATCCAGTTTTAATAAAATTTGAAATGTTGGAACATGACCCCGGTACAGTCAAATAGCGACAGGAAATATTATTTTAGTGTGCAACATTTGCCAGACGCAAAAGGAAACAAACTTGTCAGTCCTCTCTTTCTTTTATGTTTCTTTGTTGACTAGACAGGAAGCTGACAAAAATTGATTTTTTTCCCTCTTGTAAAGCATGCAACGTAATTTTTATTGTACCACTTCAGCTGCTGACTGCATTTGATAAATAAAAGCATACTTCATGAGCATCATGGGAAGTGTTTAATATCTGACAGTTTACAAAAATGCTGTACTAATTAAGTACAAAAGAAAAGTAAATAGCTTTCATTGCAGAAACGGAAATAACGTGATTTAGAAGAGAAGCTGAAAATCCATTCTTTTCTATGGCAACTTCCTGAGTGATGGAAAAGCTGTAGCAGAGTAAAATTAAACATTTGCCTAACCTGCATTCCACATGCAGAGGTCAGCAGAAGTGCAAACACTGATGAACATTAAGATTTAGCTGCAAATATTTTGTGAGCAGTTTATTTAAAACCAATAAGAAACAGCCAGATAATGTTCGGCTATAAGAGTTCTTCCACTTAATTAATAACAAGCAAGCAGACACAAACAGGCTTCAACACCCTTGCTTGCTATTTTTACTCAAAACCAAACACACCAGAATAAGATCATTCATCTAGTAAAAGCTTAATACTAAACACTAAAAGATTTCATTCTTTGTCTAAAAAAATAACCACAATTTTCTGAAATCAATAAACATGTGTTATTATACAAGAGGGCTGAGTATCAGCTTCAGAGCTCTTCCAAAAGCTATCCTTCCAAAAAGAGGCTCAAGACACCCAAAGGGCAAGACAAAGGACACAACCAAGAGTACTCCTTCTGCCACTCACTTAGTGGCTGCTTCACATTAGGTAAAAGCCACGGAGCCCAGTCTTGGTGGGACTTTCCACAAGTTTGTCCTCTCCCTTCTGCAGCCCTAGCCCTACTCCTGTGCTGTCACTGGCACACATCAAACCCATCCTGGCAATAAACTATATGAGGACTAAATAAAGTGACTTTTTCTAATGGCCTATTTTACCTTAATGAACTACCTTCATGGTGGAGTCAATTAAAAAAATGCTGCCACAGCAGAGGGATAAGGTGATGCAAGCAGGACCATAGGATGAACTGCTTGGGAACAGTCTGATGTGGGCGCTTTGAGACTGACATGGGCTTCACCAGGATTTTGATTATCAAAGGCAGTTACCGTTTTATCAGGCACAGAATTGATAAACTGATATATTTGTGAGCTACTGCATGCTATGATGTTGTAAAGAAGTGAAGATCCCCAGAGTTTACTTTTAAAATGAAGTATTACTTAGCATATCTCCTTTTCCAACAATGTAACTTCCACTTACCAGCAAAGATACTTCTATTTTTACTAGTATTGGTGAAAGGAGGTTCAGCGTATCTCCGCAGTTATGCTGCTCTAAATTCTTCTTCAACAAATTTGACAACTACTCTCCATTTTCTATACCTGTGTATGGCTTCTGTTTAATAACATCATTCCATTGCTTTGTAAAATATCGTATCCTCTTTTATTTTTTAAATTTCATGACAGGTTGACCAACTTCATATCATTATGGATATTACCTGAATTCACAACCCAGTTAACTGTACTTTAATTGCAAGCTTAGCCAGTGTTCTTATTTGACAAAATTTCCAAACGCTGTGGCACTACCACATGGCTTCATGCTACAAGTTGAAAATTTCAGGGAACCTGGACATCAAAAACGAGCTTCCCAGTGCTCTTTCCTAGAACCTGGAAGATGTGCAATCCAAAGTACATCTGTAAATATGCACAATTTTAAATGTGCTAAAGAAATAAAAAAAATAATAATCTAATTATCCTCCATCCTTAAGTACACATCCTTGTGATCCATAGTATGTTCCAAAGACTAACATACAAGCAAAATTCCAAGAAAGTTATCTTCATGTAATGAAAAGGTACCTCAAGTCATATACAGAAGAAATGTCCTGACAGGCATTTTCACAGAATCACAGAACATTAGGAGTTGGAAAGGACCTTGAAAGATGATCTAGTCCAACCGCCCTGCGAGAGCAGTATCACCTAGATTAAATCACACAGGAATGTCTCCAGATTGGTCTTGAATGTCTCCAGAGAAGGAGACCCAACAACCTCTCTGGGCAGCCTGTGCCAAGGCTCTGTCACCCTCACAGTGAAGAAGTTTTTCCTTACATTCACATATAACTTCCTATTTTGCTAGAATTAAAGCTGTGTGTAAACTCTAAATTAGCCTAGCTGTTTCAGAACATTCTGGATAGATTCATGAATGAAAAAAAAATAGGCTTAACAATTTCACTAGAACAAGAAATGCAAATATTGACAATTTTGAGTAACAAGTGTCCTCAAAAAACAGGAATAAAAGTGATAAATGTAAACAAAACCACCCAAAGTCACATCACGAGACTTCCTTCCAATGCCAGCACATCTGCAAGAGTCATATTACAACTCAAAGTTCAGAACATGTCATTCTCATAGCAACATCCTTAATGCGCCAGATGTATTCCCAAATCACTCCCTAGAACAAACCACACTTTTAACCACACATTTAAATAACACTTTAAAAAATAGTATCTCATATATACACTTTTCAGAAAGTTAAAGAAAACTGAAATCATTAAAAAAATTACATCTACCCATTAGGATTGGCTCATTAACCAAAGGGGCATCAATGCTGCCTACACATAATCACTCTTGTGACTGCCCCCTTCCAGAGGTGTGACATGTATTTATGAGTATTCATTTTTGATGCTCTGCTCTACATGGGAGTTATGTGAGTTTATGAAAAATTCTGTTTGTTTCTTTTTAATATTTTTTTAAAATGTCTTGGTCTCCAAGTAAAATAATTCAGGTTTGAAAAGTATCCTATTAAGATAAAACTTTTCATCAGTCATATATAATCTCAGAAAGAAACAGAAGTTACTTTATTTAAGAGGATTTTAATAATTAAACTATGCAACTTTTAGTAGTTCTACAAGTCATCAGAAACAAGAATTTACATTCCTATCACCTCACACAAACAAAACTGGAAGCCTGGGAAACACGTGGAGCAAAACTGCTCTCCCCTCACCTACCAAAACCAGTGTATTTCCCCATCAGTCCACACCAACCTGACTTGTATTATCTGATTATATTTCCTAAACAAGTGAGTGCCCAAAGTTCTGTTTGTGTATGCAAATCTAATGAGTAACAAGATTTCTCAAAATTCCCAACCTCTTGTATTTATCCCTCCTTCATTTCTTCATAAAGAAGATGTTCACTTGAGCATGTCATTACTTGGAGCACTCAAAGTGGAGGAAGTGAAGCAGGAAAAGGCACTGACATGTGAATTTAGGAGGTCTAGCTGACAAATACATGGGCACAATGAACAGAGTAAGGTTGCCCAACGGGGCAGAAGGAGAAGGTCAGTGAGATTCCATAATCTGCAGGCATCTCTGCAAGGCACAGTTAAAGTGATACATTGCAATTTTATTCTACCTATCTCTCCTTCCAACTCCGAATTAAAAAAAAAAAAAAGAAAAAAGAAATAACTCAGTTCTTTTCAACAGAATTCAGAATCCAAGCATTTGTCATCACAAACATGTTCCTGCCACAGCATCTCCCATAAGGAAAGTACCCCACAGGCATTTACAAAGTGCACGCAGAATAGATTATGGGGATGGATACTTTGCCAAAACAAAAACTGCACCCAGGCTGAAAGAGGAGATGGCTGGTTTCTCTCTTTGAAATGAACCCACAGTATCTTACTCCTTCCCACAATTCCTTCAAAAATAGAGACAAAAGTGATGTCAAACAAGCCATGTGAATCTAAAGGTCTTCAAGAGGTCCTGAACTCCAGCACGTTTTGAGCAACTAAATAAGCATATTGTTGGAGGCACGACACTTAGAACATCCAAGTTTAAAAAAATAAAAGTCACTGCTGGGAAAGACAAAAACACCTGAAAAGCTTAGTTTAGCAACAGCATTAACATTTGGTTTATGATTATTATTTCTGCTGTAAGAATCAAAATAAGCTTCATAATTTTCAAAACCACAGAGCACTGCAAAGATCCAAACCACTGCAGCAGAGTGTTTCAACAGAGTGCTGCATCCATCGCATCACCTAGCAATATGATCAGAAATTCTGGAGTACCTGGGAATTTTGAGAAATCTTGTTACTCATTAGATTTGCATACACAAACAGAACTTTGGGCACTCACTTGTTTCGGAAATATAATCAGATTTGTCTAATTTCCCAAGTCAACAAGATTTAAGTATTGAACAGGTACTCCTCTTAAATAAAATGAGACCATCATGAATTCTCTAATCTCCAATCACCCTGTCTTTATTGCTACTTATTTTGATGTATACGCATTCAGCACAGCAGTTTTATTTTTCACATGTGAACAATTTTACATTTTCTCTTATAACCAGCATGTTATGAAGCGTCTCATGTCACAGAATCACAGAATATTAGGAGCTGGAAGAGACCTCAAAAGATCACTCAGTCCAACCCCCTGCCTCCACGGATGGCACATTTTCTGAAAAGGTCCAAAATCTCACAACCAAAGTTAAAAGTTTCTGGGGAAATAATACATTTGAGATTTTGAAAGGATAAAATTTAGATACTTTCCTATTTTACCTGAAAAAAAAATATTTATTTTTAGCTCAGAAGCAGGTCATCATAAAAGGTATTGAAAGAGTCTCCTTGAAATATCCAATTATCAAAAACATGAATGTTTTTACACTCCTCAAATTAAGGCCTGATGTAACAGTAACTCATACCACTTTTTAGATCATGGACTTGCCATTTCATCCCTTGGAAAAACTCTGTACAAAAATAGCACCAGCGGGAAGATGGAAACTTTAGGCAATTAGTACCACAGAAGTTTCTGTTATGCTCATTAGGACAGCGGTCTTCTTCATTTGGTCTTATTTTTTATATCCTTCCTTCCTTTTAGATGGCTATGTGTCACCATTTTATAAAGAAAAAAGCATCTGAATTTTATCTTTGCAAAACCTCAGATTTATTATTTACAGAATTTTCAAATCACTGTGGAGGAGTAATGGAACATTAAAAAATATTTATTGCAATATTTCATCCTTATCCAGAAAAATGTTTATTCCTTTAAAAAAACTACTTAAATTCAAATTGCTTTGTTTTCTCTTAATAATAATGACTAATTCAAATGTTGCATGAAAGCATCCATTCTATTGTACAAGACAGATGGAACTTGGACTTAACATACTCTTTTCCCTTCCTCATATCCCAGGATCATAGAAGGGCAGGGCTTGGAAGTGACCTCTGGAGATCATCTCGTCCAATCCCCTTGCCAGAGCAGGATCACCTAGAGCAGGCTGCACAGAACGGTGTCTAGGTGGGTTGTGAATGTCTCCAGAGAAGGAGACTCCACAACCTCATTGGGCAGCCTGTGCCAGTCCTTGGTCACCCTCACAGTGAAGACGTTTCCCCTTATATTGAGATGAAACTTGCTGTGTTCCAGTTTCTGCCTTTTGCCCTTTGTCCTGTCACTGGGCACCACTGGATAGAGTTTCACTCCATACTCTTGACAGCTATTTATGAGCATTTATGAGATCCCTTCTCAGTCTTCTCCACCTAACCAAGCCCAGCTCTCTCAGCCATTCCTTATACAAGAGATGCTCCAGTCCCCTCATCACCCTCTGCTGGACTCTCTCCAGTCTTTCTTTGGCTGGAGAGCCCAGGACTGGACACAGAACTCCAGATATGACCTCACCAAGGCAGGGTGAATGGGAAGTATAACAACCTCCTTCAAGCTGCTGGCTACGGTCTTCTTAATGCACCCTAGGATACCACTGGCCTTCATGGCCAAGAGAGCACACTGCTGGCTCAAGGATAAAAAAAGACTCCACTGGCTGTAAAAGGCTGGCAGTGAAAAACTCAAGGACTAACAAAACCGCTCTTTTCTGAAGAACCCTTAGGTTGGCTTCTTTTACAAGCACATGGTGCTGGACAAGCACACACCCAGGCTGACAGACACAGTGCCAGCTCACATCCGAACTCTGCTCCTGGCAATTTACAGTAGGGACTTCTTTTTTTTTTTTTTTTAATAGCTTACTTGTACAGATTTGTCACACCTTGTAAGTGTATACAGCAGCGTTAGTATTTGCTTTGGTCTTCTTCACCACTGCTTATCCGTGCACCACAAGATCTGCACTGAGCTGACCATGAAGTGTCAAGAGTTGCTCTAATAAAGCAAACACAAGGTGGGTAACCCAGGAAACACACAGGGAATTCCAGAGTCTACTAATTAGTTTGCACAACCATTCTTAAAGCAAAGTAACTCACAGTATGAACTATAATGTATAAAAGAATCCCACAGATATGATTTGTAAGTCAGTGCATTGGTTGCACAATCGTAAGATTTCGGACAGCAGAGCTGCTGTAGCATAAACCCCAGTTCCAAAAACTGCCTTTCAAAAAAAAAAAAAAGAAGTGGAGGAAAACCCTTGTGTGGGAACTCCTCCTGAAGAAAGGGGTTTCACCTCTGTCTTTGAGAAAAATGACTAGAAATATCTGAGATGACTGACAGAAGTGACAATAACAGTGAACAAAAATACGTGCAATGTATGCAGTGTGCTTCTGGAAGGGAAATCCTTGTTTCCTACAGCATGAGCAGCTGTAGGAAAGATATTTCCTTTTAATGCTTGGATTTATTTTTTTTCTCCTTCCAGCAATGGGGACTTTGTTTAAATCTAACTCCGGAACACACAATATCATTTTTTTGCTGTGCAAACTCGTCTGAAAGAACAAACTGCGAATATGTGACCCCACTCCTAAACATTTGAACACGTATTATGTGCAATTGTTTCCTCTTACCAACAACAGTTCACCTTGCCCTGCCTGTGATAACACCAAGCACATTAGTGACCGGGTATGAAAATCCTGAGTTCTTCATATGCAGGCAACACTCAAGCGGGAGCCACAATCATAACTGCACCAGGTGGTGCAGATTGATGCTATACGGAGTCTTGCTGAGATTAGGATACAGGTTAGATCCATCCTGAGGATGATTAATTCTGAAATCAAATGGGATGCTTGAGAGGTGGGGGATGTTAGTTGGAAGAGACTATACAAGTAACATCATCTCTAACTCTATCTCGGTGCATGGAAATGAGAGTGAAAGAGGGAGGAAATCTTTACACACTACACCAATTCCAATTCTCACTGAGGCTTTTCCTGCACTTCAGAGCATTTATAATCTTTCTCATACATAAAGGGGAATGACCACAAACACTTTTTCCTCAGTTAACTGATTAGTAGGGTCTTGCTCATTTTTATAACACAAAAATGTCTCAGGAACTCTACCCTTCTGTCAGTTTAGGTGCACCCAACAGACATGCAGAATCACAAAAGGAGTTGGAAAGGACCCCTGGATATCACTTAGTCCACACCTCCACCAAAGCAGGATCACCTAGAGTAGGCTGCACAGGATCGTGTCTAGGTGGGTTTTGAATGTCTACAGAGAAGGAGACTCCGCATCCTCCCTGGCCAGCCTGTGCCAGTCCTTGGTTACCCTCAGAGTGAAGATGTTTCTCCTTATACTGAGATGGAACTTGCTGTGTTCCAGTTTCTGTCTGTTGCCCCTTGCCCTGTTGCTGGGCACCACTAAAAAAAGACTGACCCCATCCTCCTGACACCCACCTCTCAGGTATTATAACTGTTGAGAAGATCTCCCCTCAGTCTTAGAAAGTTTTAGGAATAGGGAAATTGGTTTCCTGGGGAAATAGGCAGAAATTAATCATCTAGTCTTGTGTCTTTGCTCATTCCACACACTGCAAACTTGCTCCCTTTCATCCCTCTCTGTGCCCTTCTTTCAATATATTCCTGAACGATTTGAGATACACCCCAAGAGGGAAGGAAGAGCAGAAGGGGCCACTGAGACTGTCCCAACAGTTCCTTCCCCAGGCAGGCTTTTGCAGGAGAAACACTTCAAACCACAGCACCTTCTTAGGCAAAAAAATATTTTGGTCTTCAAGATTAGGCACCTTTAAAATGCAAGATGTAATAAATAAATTTCAAATGCATATCAAGTAGAGCAAAGGTATCCTATGACAAATATAATGAGATATAAAAGGCAGAGTAAGGATAAATTCGAAGACCAGTCCACTTTATATTTTTGCTTTCAAGCAGAACCAACTGACATTTCATGTAATTTCAGTTTTCAAAAATTAGTCCTTCACAGTGATTTAATCTCTCTTCCAAACCAAAAGAGATTAGACCACAATTACCAAGCACTGAAAACAGGAAATGTAAACTCTGATGGAGTATTAACTACACTGGTTCAAATGACACTGCAAAATTTTAAGTGTGGTCAGTGACCACTTGTCTACATAGCCTTTTGACTCTTGACTTCTAGTACAGTTGCATGAGAAACAGCTTCTTTTAATGATGAGGTCATCACCAGGCCATAGAGATCAAGTAGGGACATATAGGATACTTCCAAAGCATGGCACACTTGTATTCCATTAAAGAATTACAGTAACAAATCTAGAAATAACAAATAGAAAAAGAATTCTTCGCTATTCTCTTTGTTGACAATGCTGGAACTTCAGTTGGTCAGCTGGGCATTCATACCAACGGAGACAAAATGATTTACTTGTATCTTTGTAACACACATATTTCAGTTTGATGGATTCCCCCAATGACACAAATCATATGAGCTCCTACTACCAGCATTCAGTAGACAAATGGACAATCTGGCTGTATTGTCACTAATTTTATGAAATGGTACTCAGAGCACACTGTTCTCCGTCAAGTTTCTTTTACACTGCTTACTATGATAAGAGAGAAAATATTTCTAAGAAAAAAAACAACTTTCTTTAAAATGGCAGCTTCAGCAGGAGATTCGAGATGAGCAATTTCATCAACTGAAATGAGCTTTGCTCTCAGCCTAGCATCTTACATTCAGGCTGTAACCAGAAAATTACGTAATTTTAAAAATATAGAGATATTTAAAATATATAGATACACTGCAAGTACCAATAAATGGAATGACATTAATTATTTACCCCCTGCAAGGGAAAAAAAAACAACAAACAAATAACTAATACAGCCCTTTAACCATTATTAACTGGATCAGCAGATGAAACAAAGCACCTTTCCAGGAGTAGCAAGTGTAGGGCAGCATGGCAAAGGATCTTTGGGGTCAGGGTCAGCAGGACAGGGAATGTTCTCAGAGGTGTCCTCTGAACCAGACAGGACTGATGGACCAGAGCAGCAGCAGCCACAACCCTGGGGAGGCTCTCCATACCAGGAGAGTGTGAGGATAGGCACTGCACAAAATCAGAGGGAAACAATTTTGTTTCTGTGAAAAAAAGGGCCAAATAAGAGAATGGACTGGTGAGGCCACCAGGATGAGGGCATTAGCCCATGGTACCTCGGGGAAGGGAAAGATGTTGTCATTAGCTGTAACCCAGGGCACATAGAGCAAGAGTGGCCACAGCAAGGAAATTGCTCAGGCAGCAGAGGTTTGGGACCAGACATGGAGAACTGGAAAATATGAAGCAGTTCAATTTATAGGGCAAGAGTTGTGAGCAGGAGATGTCAGGAGGAAAGAAAAGATAGAACCTGACATGAGACGAAAATTGAGACTGAGTCCAGACTGTGGACTAGAAGGAAAGGGGATACCATAGGGCAGCCTCCCTCTCAATCCGTGCCCCTTCTAGTCTAGGCATGTGGATGCACACAGAGAGCTACGACTCAACTCTAACCCTCAGCTGATTTTTTTGTTTGCTATTCAAAACCCTTCTCAGCTTAGCTTACTTTCATGAGTCAGCTTCTCAAATCTCTGAATGGTAAGTACTGAGGGAATACAGGCTTATTTTTTCTCTTTTCTTTCTTTTTTTTTTTTTTTTGGCTTCCAAGCAATGAGGAAAACTGCTAAAAAATAAAATAATCATTTGCACCCCTTTATTGAACTGCTTCCCCACAGTTCAGAATATCAAAGGTCTGGTATTTACTCCTATTAATTACACACACAAAGCCTAAGCTCTGAAAAGAAATAAGTCATCTCAAATTACAAAGACAATGTCACTGTAACAATTAAATCCTCCTTTTCCAACTAGGAGAACATTATTTTTATAACAAATACATTGCTTAAAAAAAACCAAAACAACCCAAAATACTAAATCCACGGCTCATGTAGTTTAATGTAAACCACAGATTCATGCAAAGTCATATGCTAAGTAAATTAAGAGAACAATATACTGGCTCTGGCTCTTATGCCACAATACGTATGTTTTGTGTAAAATGCAGGCAGTGCCAAGAAGCTGCGCTATGTGGGAGGCCAAGCAAGAGGGGTGAGGAAAGAGTCTTTCAAAAGACGCTGGAGATTTCTTCAACCCTGACCGGCATGTAGGCAGCACACATCCCTTGCCCTGAGAGGCACTGAAACTACTCTCCACTCTCAAACAGGTCCTCACACAGTTCAGCCACATTCATTGAAGTTTTTCAAAACTGCCTCCTAACTCCTATGCACATTCAGGCTCAAAAGCGAGTAAAAATTCACAGTTACAGGCAATACAAAGAATGTGGGAGAACAGTAAATTCAGCTGCAAAGAACAAACAAGATCAGATGGAGGTAAGGGCTTTCTGTGAAGTTTTTTTTAAAAAACTTCCTGTTTCTCTGATGAAGGAAAATCTTCGTTGATGTTTCTTCCCTAATTAAAAATATATTTTTTTTCCTTGTGCTTCGCTTTACTGAGATTTGAAAAAAAGGGTCAGGAGGAACAGGCAGCTGGGCTCTCCATCTGGTGCACAACCCTAAAAAAAGCAATAAAGATCTTCAAAACCTTTTGTACGTTTGTTTTTCCCTCACTTTGAGGTGCACTCAAAGAAAGCCATTTCCCTAGTGTTCTCTGGATGTCATTACTCAAAGTCCAAGTGAGATTAAGCAACACCAAGGAGGGTTGGAGGTGACAGAAAACTGTTGGTCAATCATAAAATCTCTGTGGAAGACTTGTGCAAAATTGCTTATAACAACCTCCCATAGCTGCTTTCTTTAAACAAAAAAAAGCAAACCCAACTTTTTGAAAAGGACATCCCTTGTGCATCTGACAAAGTGGAAGACAGGGAGCAATGAAACATACAAATATAACATATGAGTAGGTTTGATTAGTTTTCCAAGTGTTCCCTGATGCACACTGAACCTGAGCTTAATTGCCAATGTTTGAGACAACTGTAAGACATCACATACTGCCTAGCAGTCCTTCAGCTCCTCTGAAGCAAAATAAACTTCTCCAAGGGTATTACGTAGCTCAGTCTCCACACACTGAATTGCGGCTGGTGTATTCCAGCAGTTAAGTGCCATCTTCCCTCTTTGAGTTAAAAAATTAGACAACAGTATCAGAAACAAGAACCTAAGAAGCTATTAAGCCTGCTGTCTCAAGGAAGGATCAACTACGAGGATCTACCTGTTCCTCATAGTGTTTGCCTGGTCTTTCCTAAACTATACCAACACAATGACCAACCCAAATCCCTCTCCTAGCGATTTAATGATTTTTTACTAACCTGCAAAACATAGAGAGTTTATTCTTAGCCACTTCTCAACAACTTCTGAGATAACCCAAGACCTGTACTTTCTTTTATTTCAAAGGAGTGACACCCACCTCTTTTTCCAGACAGGACACGCAAGCCTCCCACGGATTCTGTATGCCACTGCCTCCCTCCATCACCTGACCAGACACCAGCACATGACATTTGCCTCGCAAAGCAGATGAGACATGTTAAGCTCATTACTGAATTCACTGTGACCTCCTGCTTTGCCACTCACCACTTGATACAGTGTCACAGAGCCACTGAATGGATTTAATACAACTGGTACCAGCATGAGCCCTGTGGGTGTTTACTTGTATGGGTGTTTCCTTTCTGTTTAGTCAGACAGGGATCTTCTGGGAAAACTTGAAAAAAAACCTGTATTAGTTCATGGGTATCTCTTTCCCACCAATTAAAGAAGAGCAGACCAGAGCAGGTATTACAGCTGCTGTCCAGGTCCCACCTCACATCAGTTCTCTTAGATAACTGCTATCAACTACTAAAATTGGAACATCCTACTTGCCAAAGGTGAAGCTGAGGCTATCCTGTGACAGTCCCAGTCAGCCACTGCCACCACAAGGAATCATGCTGTTCCTCACAAAAAGGGTAATTCTTTTTTTCACAGGCCATTGAGATGAACTGGCTCAGACTAGGACAACCACAGCAATAGGAGAACCAGTGAGAGTACACTGCTAGGAATAAGAAGGTAAAGCTGACCAGGTCAGGTGTAACATACAACCACACCTCAGTAGTTCTTACAGGCTGGAAGTTGAGGGTTAAGTCCATGGGGCAATGATGTAGCTCCACCAACGCTTGATGTCAGCACAGGCACCAAAAGCAGACCTCTCACTGATCCCCTCCTTCCAGCAGCACAAGCATGCAGTGGACTGGGTTGGTCAAAGTCATTTTCCAAGAACAAAATTTTGTCCTTGCCCTGTTTCACCGCATAACTGGATGAATTCCCGTGGCAGCACAAGAAGGGGCAGAGTGCAGGAGTGGGAGTAAGCTCCTGGGAGTGGGCAGGGGCAGGAAGGATGGCTGCTTCGTCTGATGGCTCTGCAGCTTAAAAAATCTAGACTGCAAGAGCTGCCATGACTCTGAGTCATGGGGTCAAATGATTTTAAAATATCCTTCTAATTGCAGTAGGTCCTAGCCTGCTTCTTCCCCAAGATAGTTTGTATTTCTGGTGATGCATGAGTTGACCACCTGAACACATAAGCAATGCTCATCATGAGGTTTTCATCTCCAACTACTAAGGCATAACCCCTTGTCTCTGTTTTCTTCTTACAGTTTTCAAACACACAGAGTATTCTCTCTTTATTATGCCTTCTGTCAATTTTATCTCAGACTGATCTTTCCAAATTCGTCCCTACTTGCCCACAGTACTTATTTATAACAGTTCCTAATAATTTGGCCTCACTAACATCTTCTGTGTAACATGCTCCAAACTAAATCTCTTTGGTGAAGCTCTCAATTAATTCCTTACTTTGCTTTCTGGTTTTTTCCCACTGTGGTCATACAGTTTATACTACTCAAAGGTACACCACTAATTGTTTACTCTTGCTTTCAAGAGTGTCTTACCAAAGTATACTTGAATCTGTTGAAGAGAATCTACTTCAACTTCCTCCTTTCAACTATTTTCTACTTCTTCAACATTCAGAAATTATGAAAACTGTTACAACCATAATTCATCACCATTTCCATAGTCCCTAAAAGTTCCTCTCAACAGGTGAAAATCAGATCCAAAAGAGCAATGCCCCTAAAATATTTCCTAGATGTTTATTCCCTTTACAGATTAAAAAGTCACTCTAAACTTCCTGTTTTCCTGCGACAAATGCTACACCATGCAACTGCTGTATCTCTATGTTAGGGCTCATTTTTTTAGGGTATATGTTAATAAACAGGATGTAAGTAGTAAAACCTGTAGGACAAGAACGCACACCAGGGAAATAGGCACTCACGAAAACAGCATTATGAAGCTTCTCAAAAATTGTGGTGTGAATGAAAGGGCATTTTATTGTCTGTCTATTCTGCTTTCTCTGCCACCCCCACAAATATCCCTGGACAGCAGCCACATTGTACCTCTTACTCTAAGGGATGTGTATCTAATCCACTACAAGGCATGTTCAGTTCCACAGTGCAGGCTGCAGTAAGCTGTTCAGTTAGTACCAAGCCAAACATGAACCCTCCATGGAAAAGAATCTGAGATGCCACGTGGAAAGGGAGCGGGTGAGAAATGCTTGCTGAGTTACATGGTGCACCATGGAGTAACACTTCTTGAAGCCTGTAAGGGAAAGAACCACACCCTAGATGCTCTAGCAGGACTTCTGGCCCAGGTACGTAGTTTTGGTTTGTTCCTTGCCATCTTTCATTCAGTTCAGCACAGCACCGAATGATCAGGGTTTAGATACAAGCATTACCTGCAATAAATGTATCTTCCACATTAAACAATAATTAATAAGTAATGCTTTCAATTCAAAATGTGGAAGCAGACATGCTTGCTCTAGACTCAGTTTGCCAACCAAAAAAAAGCCCCATTCGTCTGATGCAAGATCAGAGAATGCTGGTCAGTCAGGGAGGCTGTATGATCTCAAAGCTTATTTAGCTTCGAAATTCTCAGGCAGTCATCATCATTTGTTCCACAGTAAAGACCCATTTAGTGAAGAGAAAAAAAAAAAAAAAAAAAAAAAAGTAAAGGACCTAACGGGAACTTACTTGCCTGTTTTTGGTTATCGAGAAGACTTCCATTGATATTCCTGGCTTGGTATCTTTTTTCCACTGTACACAAAGATGACAAAGGTCATGCAATGCAGTATTTAAAATTTCTCACAGAAAATAAATGAACCATGACTCATACATGGGTACAGCACGTCCTTTACTTTTTCCCTAAAGTAAGAGATAGTACCAAGTTTTTGTTTGCAGCTGCACAAGTGGAATATGAAAGATATATATTCCTGAACATATGTTTCTAAAATTCGCAGTGGAACAATTATGCTGAAGTCTTCAGAACTGAGCAGACACAAGGCAGTCTGGAAGAACACCAGTAATCTTCCCCAGTAAACACTTAGTGACGCATGTCTCCAACATGTTGCAATACAGGAGATTAAGACAAAAGCTATCTTCAATTAACAGATCAATGATGGCATCTGACCGTTAGTCTTCCAAGCATTAGTCACAATGGGCCAGCACAATAAAGTTGCAAATATTAGGGCTCCCACATGTTATGTCTTCCCTTTCCCCTTCTCCTCCTGTCTAGGCAGATCTCTGGTCATCACAGACTATTTTTAAAAGCCTCCAGGAATAAGATGTGGGCCTTGGGGATGAGGAAAGGAGGGGATGTGAGACTTGCCCAGCACAACAGATGTGGGACAGGAGAGCTGGTGAGGAAGAGGAGGAATAGTTCTCAAGTGTAAGGGTTTGGATACAGGAAGGTCTGAGGGACATCTTTGTGTTCTAAGTGTGTTTCTGGGTGCACAAAGATAGGAAAGATAACAGGGGAGTTGGATACAGAAAGGTCTGAGGGACATCTTTGTGTTCTAAGTGTGTTTCTGGGTGCACAAAGACAGGAAAGATAACAGGGGGGTTGAACCTGGAGCAGAAGGGCTAAAAGCAGGCTTATGGGACCACCGTTATTGCAGAAACTTTCCCCTCCCTCCTCTGTGTCCCCACTGTCAGTTTCCACCCCTCTACAGAGACAAGGTTATCTCTCAGGAAACAAGGTGACACAACAGAAACTTATTTGCGCCCTACCACTCTTTGTTTGGTGCCAGAAACACGGCTGACCTCTGAAAAGAAATGGGTTTATCCTGGGCCCCATGTCTCCTACTTGCCCAAAGCTAAAGCAGTGTAGGGGAGGGAGTGCCCAGTGCCCATCATCCAGACTCCCAAGTAAGCTCCATCATCACCATGTGAAGTTCTCAACTGTTAAATCCATCAGCCTTCAACTTTATGGGCATTCACAGCCTACCTGATTTTGAGGTTCCTGATTCATAAGGCATACTCAGATGCACAAAATTTCATTTATCTCACCCTCTATTAAGTTCAGTAACTAATATAGTAATTTCTTAATTGAAGAAAAAATAAAAAGGCAGAGCAATGAAGTATCTTAAATCTACAAGCCTAGATAACTTTCATTTCCTGAAGCAATTTTGTGCTTCATAATATATTTAACCCATTTATGTTGATATGTATCAGGGAGCACAGCAGAGGCAGGCAGTGAGGATTTTGACCAACCTTTTAATCAACTCCCAAGCTTCAACTCTTTAATCCGCTGCTTTCCAAGCCACACCAAGGCTCATCCTGCCATCCTCAGGCTGGCAGAAAGTTACAGCTCTATGAAAGAGCCAAGGCAACAATGCAGAAATGCAAGCTTGCTTCTATTCTGTCATGCAAAGTTTTGGTTAGGGCAGACATGAATTAAATTGACAGATTAATTTAATAGAGCAGAACACGAGAGCAAAACACACGACGGCTTGCGTTCCATTTCTGCGCAGCATAGCGCTGCCCCTATTAACTTCAAATTATCTCCTTTTATGGACTCCAAGCTTTTTGTATTTTTTCACAACTGTAACTGGATGACGGGTTAAATACTCGGAAGAGTGCAAGAATGTTTGGGGTTGTGTTTTTTCTTCCTGCAGCCAACACAGAGAGGGGAATCGCTGAACACGCGGCTTCTATAGAACAGGAAACCATGTTTTAGGTCCATCTGATTCATGCTGCTTCCTACCGTCACCCTTACGCAGGCAGGGCTTGGTCCTGCCATCCTTCTACCATGGAGGGAACTGGAAGCTCTGGCAATGCTTTTGCTTCCACCTTGTTATTCCAACAAAGGCAACAGGCATACTTAGATAAAAGTAAAGAGCCTTCTCCAAATTCATATGCCCACAGTCCAAAACAGGTCAGTGAGAGTTTTATTTTACAACTACACTCCCCCTTCCACCTCCCTGCAAGCAAAACCAGACTGAGAATCTGCATAGAAGCATTTCCACAGCTTCTCAACTCCAGCATATCACTGACCGCAGGACAAAACCAGGCGTGTTAGTTCAAGCCCATGGGACAAACATTCGGAACAAACACCTCTTTCTGCATCCCTACTAGCAAAAAGTGGAACCAGCGCTTAGTGCAACTCGCTTAGCATAAGCAGCAACCAACGCTGGATGCTCTCTCCATCTATTCCTTTCATTGCTGAGAAGGATACCATGAAGGAAAATGTCTCTCCCTTCCTTCTTTGTACCTTTGATAAAATCAGAGGCAGGGAGAGAGCTGAGAATCCATTTTATTCACAACACCAGAGCCCAACACTAGGAAAAAGCGGTATCAAAAGCTCATTAAAGCTCAAGAGCACATCTACAAAACAAATAGAGGAAAGCCCAAACAAAAGCATCTTCTTCTCTGGACTCATCTGCTGGAGCCATCTCGCACTTACAAAAGCAAGTCTGCATGCACTATTGCAGCATGTAAGTTTTAACTTTCTCTGCAATTCTTCCCTCTAAATACACAGATGGGCTCAAACTACAGAGGTGAGGAGGTCCAAGGAAACAAAGAAATCATTTGCACTTATCTCAGTGAATTCAGAGCTCAGGCCTCTCCAACAACTTTAGAAGTAGCTGCTCCTCAAAAGACTTCGCTCTGTTAATCCCTTTTTTTGCCTCAATGTCCTGTTTCTCAGTGAAATTCGGCCTGTACAAGATTCAGATTTTGACCTAAACTTGTAAAAAAAATCTTAACCAAGCAATGATCCATTTAAATACTGTATAACTCTCCCGAAAAATCAAATCCACTGCACTTTATTACTGAGGTGCCATGTACTGCCCTCAGGATATACCATACCCCATGACACTACTTGGGATTCAAAGTAACAGTTTAAGGGAGAGTGATAAGTCCTTCCCACGAAATTTCTTTAACTAAAATAATATTTTTTCTTTGTTTATCCTCCAAAATATGAGGGTCCAGAAGAGGGGAAGTGATGGAGGGGAAGGGGGTTGGCAAGCTTTGTCATCCTGGTTGGTACATCACAACCAAGGGCCTGAAAATGGAAACTGATGTTTCAACTCCACTTTGACCTACATAGTATGTACAGTAAGTAACTGGAAACATTTGCCTGCCTTCCTTGTGGCACACATTGTTTAAGCAAAACAAAACTGAACCAGGCAGGAGAGGAGACCTCCTCGACTGCTCACCTGCCCACAGCATTTTTGGGGCAGGGCAGTGCTCGCCGCTGCTGACGGAGACCTTGCTCAGCCCTTGGTGGCACATCCCATTGCTGGGCAAACTGCCCAGACAGAGTACAGAGTCTACTCCGTCTCATGGTTTCTGCGCTTCCAAAAAGTTGGTTCACAGCAAGAAATCAATTCTTACAGCTTACAGAGCATCACAATAAATCTCTCCATCTTCTGGTTGGCACTTTTTCTATTTTGCCTTCACTGACATATAAAATCCATTCACAACATGTGTACTTTATTTTTAAAAAACTAAAGTCACACAAACCCACTGAACATACAGCCCCCTTGAGAAACAGCTGAAAGAATTAATGTTACAAGCTCCAGAATAACAGGAATGTACAGTTTAAGATACATGTTCTGCAGAAGCCACAAACTAGGCATCTATTTCCTACCAGCTACAACCAAAATTGTTCTATTGTGAAAACTAGACATACCTGCTGACAACGCCATGTACTAATGCATGTGGACGGCACCCCAGACTGGGGAAGAAATAAAGCCTGGCCCTCGGCACACACATATGCACACAACCATCTCTATTGCTATGAAGTTATGAATGGAAAATTAGAAGTGAAGGAGCTAAAGGCAGAGCCAATAACACAGATGTACATTAGGAGTTTGAGTCTAAGAATGTAAGCTTACTCGGTGCGAGAACAAGATTGGCATTATATCGGCATTACTTCATTTTAGTACTGTTGCTTAATCTGTATATCTAATTCTCCACATAAAGCTTGACTTTGTGCTAAATAAGAAATGCCTTTACACTCCACCAGCAGGCTCTGTCCCTTCTGCAAAAAGCGAACATCCATTTATTTCATCTAAAGGTCAAAAGTGAAATGCCTTTGGGAGATCCCATGTAACCTTAAAATAAAAGTCACATTCCTAAACTCCGAACTATCTAGAATGCAGCACAATGTCATAATTATTCCTTTGAAAATGTAAAACAGTTACTGACTTATATTAAAAGCAAATCTCTTTAAAAGAAAAGGTCCTAAACCCCAGTGAAATATCAACAGTGAGAATGCTAAATCTTGCTGTTCAAAAAGCACAACGTGTTTTCCTCACAGTTATATGCACTATGGAAGTCATGACACCCATAAATATTTAAAAGACATATGATGCAATTCTAGTATTTGTTCATTTTGAATGAAAAGAAAACAGTCCTTATTCAAAAAACAACAGTAGCCAGAGCAGCCACCCTCATCATTCCTCTTACTAAACTGTGTGCTTATGCCTTCAGACCTACCTGCAATTATTCATGAAAATTTACTGCTCCCATTTAGACAACTCAGAACACAAAACTCCAACACAGCACAAACTTCTGGCTGTCAGGTTCCTTCTCATTTCCTTCTCAGTCCTAGCACAGCCCCAAGTCCAGTGCTCAAGGTCTAAACCAAAGCTCACTGAAACTGTGGGAGATATCTAGTCTTTATAAGCTTTGAAATTGTTGCATGTACAGGCTATAAAACACCTGCTATAATATTACACTCAACCCTCCTAATTTTCCCCCTCTACTATATATCTGCTCAGGCAATTAGCAGAGACTGAAAACTATGTATTTCTTTTTGTCCTAAGGGCTATATAAAATTTCATCACACTGCTTATCCAGCTTCACCATGTCAAATTACTTCATTCAGGAAAGGCTTACAATGATCTTTTTGGACAACTAAGACTTTTTTTTTTTTTATTAATTGTTACTTTAAATAGATCGTGAGAAAAATCTCATGATACACTCTGTGTGTTTAATACATCTATAAGTGCACACCAGCTTTACAATTAGTTTTGAGGTGCTCCTTGCCACCAGTAGACATCTGGGGCTATCTGTTACCACAACCAGTGCATAGAAGGCACCACTTGTAGAAGGACAGGCCATGTCACAAAGCCAACGCTCATCTTCTGCAGGATAGTTTCTCTGAGGAGAAACGTGCTTTGGAGAACTTCAAGTTTTACACACTGAAAAGTAATGTGAAGTTTTCTATTACCACAGATAATTCAAAACAGGTTGTAAAAACCTGCATCTGTCTACATAAAGCAAAAAAAACAACTGTGTTGTAGTTTTACCATTGCTTCAGCTGAACTCAGAGATTTTTATCATTCCCCAGTCCTTCAAAAAAGCTTTTAGCTGGTTTTAAAAGCTTTATATTTGTGAGAAAGAGAGCAGGTTTGCAAGGAAGTCTCGCAGCATCTTGACCTTTCAATTTTCTCACAGCGATTCTAAGCGGTGGAGGGGACAGCAATAAACACAACACAGAGCCACGCCGGAGCAAAAACCCACTAACAATTTCCGGGGAAAAATAGACAGACAATTGTTCCATCAACTCTTCCATGTTTTCAGACATGTGAGTTATATCTGGCGGTAGTTCAACAGAGAGACAGGAACACCAGAAGAGGAGCAGAGACTGAGCATTGATGTTGCAATGGGTACCTCAAACAGATTAAGCAGCTTGTAAACTGGGAACTGCCTGCTCAATGGGAGTTAAAAGGTGCAATACTCAAGTACACCCAGTGCTGAGATCAAAGCCTGTGGTTTGCTGCAGATGCTTTTCTTGCTTATTACAGGCAAAGTTAGTAGTGCCGCCAATGGATGGATAAAGGTCAACTGGCCTCATGCAAAGAGAGAAGGGTAAGACTAAAATGATAGTCAAACACAATGGGACTGGACCATGCGGACAAAGGAGTGAGGAGAAAAATTATGAGAGGTGAAATAAATGGATAATGGAAAAAGAAAATAACCAATAGAGTCAGGAGAGATGCTGGGCTGAGCAACAGAAGAAAAAATGCAGAGTGCAGGCTCTTCACTGGAGCAAAGCAGGGGTCTGAATGAGTCATGTAACAACAAATTTGCATTTCACCACTGCTTTCAGAAAGTAACTATGAGGACCTTTGAGAAAAGATTTTAAACACCACACCTTCTCCTTCCCCCTGCTCTGAGAGAGTGATGGAATAACTGAGAGCAGCGGGGTGCTGGTATGTCTCATGAAAATCTCAGGCAGAGCTACACTGCACTACCTTCTTCTACAGAGAGTCAAAATGGAAACATTTTATGGTATTTTTTTGCTCAATTTACTTTGTTCCTTCGATTATTTTTCAACATTTTAGAGGTACAACCTTCTCCTTCCATGCCAAGGCAAGTTAGGATATGCTCTCTGTGAGAGCTCCATAAAAGCCCGGCGTAAGCAGAGTGTTTACTTTCTTCCGGAGGAGCTCTCTCACCTTTCTTGAAAAGGCTGAACTCATTGAATTACTACTGCTCTGGTGCAATCCAAGTCCTCCATGAGAGCCTGGCCTGGCCAAGGTGGCACCACTGTCTCTCCATTGCAGCTTTGCTGCCTAGCAAGGAAGTAACACCTCTCCCTTCTGAAAAGAGGCAGGAGCTGTGAGAGGGCATGGTCACCCCATCAGCACCAGCCCCTCTCAGGTCAGTTTAAGGAGAATATGAAATTTGTCGCTTGGTTACTGCAGGTACTGTAAGATTCAGGGAGATCAGAAGCAGACAACTGCAAAGACCTTTCCTGGTTAGGGCAGTTGAGTGGTGCCCTGGGGAACAGGATCCAGTCCTTGCCTCTACCACAAAATCCCTTGAAGACGCTGCACAAATCACTTTCACACTTTTCACAGGCAGTCACTAATGACATATTTTTCATTTTTCTGTTTGGTGTTGGATCTTTTGTCAGACCAAAGATCTCAAAGACGTAACTGTGTTGAAAGCAAACCAGCAATTTCTAGCAAACACAAATTAAGAGGCACTTTTGACATCACCTTCCCTATGCTTCTTCTCCCAAACCATCAGCAAATGTACAAATCCTCAGGAAAGGTTGAAGCACCACTCTGGCTTGCACAGACAGAATGAAGCGAAACAGCTGACGGCAGCAGGACGCTGCCTCCCTCCACCTGGGGGGTAAGCTTCTAAATATCAGTGCAAGCATTCAGATATTACCATGATAAAAGCCAAGTGTAAGCTCCCAAGAAGCCGAAGGCTTTATTCTGCCTTCAAAGAATGACTTGGTTATGAGATCTTCAGTGAGTCCAAAAAAGTAAAAAGTCAAAAAATCCCCTGAATCCTCCCTCACTGGAGAGCACCGCTGGTTCTGTGTATTGAATGAGATGGGATTCTGGGAAATCCATCAAGCAATTAAAGGCTAGTATGACATGAAAGGGGCCCGTATTGAGGTTGCACAGAGCTTGACTAGGAAAACAGAATATTTCTTAAGCATTTTCTCTGTATGAAGATATATTAGCATATGTCAGCATACAGACAGCAGTAAGAGGGAAGTGCATTTGGCTTTATACATCATGCAAATGGAGTCAGCGGCCCAAGCTCAAACACACAAGAGAGGGAGCAGTCTGGGGAAGCCAGCTAGTAGCTGACTGTGACCAGAAGGTCAGTCACACTCATGCCAACCTGCCTCTATCGGTCAGTCCAGCTCTGATGTGAAACCACACCTTGAAGCTGCGGTTAACACAGTTCCTGCAGCGCAGACCAAATCCCTGCTGCTGTTAACAGCTGTGGTCTGGCCCCAATCCCTCTCCTGTGCTAACGCCGACTACACCAGCAGCCAACGCTGGGAACCAGACGGGCTGAAATGGGCCCCAGCTTACAGTGAAATGACCACCGATGCTAGCGCATGTGAGGAAAAGGAGAGGAAATGTCCCTTTTGGCAGACCTGCAGGATGCAACCACTCCAGCACTGGCCAGCAGGCCAGACCAGCCTGCTTCCCTATCCTGTCCAACCACGTTAAATTAATCATAAAGCATTCACAGCAGACACCAAGTCTCTTGACTCCCAGTATCTTGCTAGTGGGGTCAATCGATCCTCCTAATCCTACTACGACAGCTGAGTTAAGGTTTGCTCAGAAGGCTGTCTTTTATTAGTCTGTTAGGAAACACAGCACATCTGTTTCCCCACCAATACCTACTTCACTGCTGCCAGATTTTACTGAGGAAAGGACTGGACAGAGACGGGAAGCTCCCTTACTCTGAACAGAACAAAGAAAATCACCTACAAGCAAAAAATAGTATGTGCAAAGGTAAGATGACATCCACCCCACGCTCCGTAGCCATGTTTAAAGTTTGGTGATTCTTCTGAATATCTCAAATATGTTTCATCCTCAAGGAAAAAAAGAGAGCAAAGCAAACTGACAGGATGCTTTGCATTTCCAGTTCCATTTCAGTATTTCAATACCTGAATGCAGAAAAATTTGCATTTGTAATGGTGCCAGAGTGATTTGGCCTGTGTAAGGACATTTTAAGACAGGTAAAGTACTTGGGTGCCCACCAGGAACTACAAGTAGTGAGGAGAATGAAGAACAGATGCTCTCTGCTGTACTTCCTAAAATAGACTGACATAGCTTTTGTTAATTAAAAAATCCCCACCCACGTAGGGGAGCCTAAAATTTTGGGGATGAGGCTTTTTATTCTGGAGCTCAATATTTATCTCCCCCATGCTTCATCTGGTGGATCATACATCAAGAATCCCTGGCAGACAAAGTCCAACAGTATACAGATATGCCTATTTTGGAAGTGGTTGGATCACTTTTCCCGACGAGGTCAGGGTTTTCAGACCAAAAGAATAGCTCTACTGTTTGCTGTCCAGCTGAGAACAGCCTGGATTCCCTATTTTGTTCAATGCTGTAAAATTAATCCTAAAAAATTAAATTCAAACACCCCCCCCCATTTCCAATTATTGGGGAAAGAGGAGAGCAGGTAACATACTCTCATATTATGACACTGACATATTTATAATTATTTACAACAACCCAAATCTTATAATTTGTTGGCAAGCCATTCCTTTATTCATTTACTTAATTTCTCCTTTCACTGCAATTTCACATTAAAGAAACTGAAAAAAAAATTAAAAGTTAAAATTTCCATCTCCTAAAGACTTTTTAATCACTAAATTAAATTTAATATGGAGACCTTGTCTGTTTCTTCTTTGGAAAAACTGGCAAGCATCATAAGGTTCATGGGTTTAAAGCTATTCTGTTTGATTACTTTCATTTTCTTCCTCCACACTGGATATCAAAACTCAAATCCATCACCTTTACTTGCCAAGTAATTCTGCAAGTGCTTCCCTTTTCTTGCAGAGAGAAAAAAAAAGTGTTTGGTTTTGTGTTTTTTTTGTCTGGTTTGGGGTCCTAAGCAGAAACCATAGAAGCTCTGCTTTCAGATACACTGTAACTAAAGGTAGGAACAATTTTGTTCTCCAAGAGGGTCACTGGTTTTGGCTGGTATAGAATTTTCTTCACAGTAGCTAGAATGGGGCTGTGGTTTGGATTTGTGCTAAAACCAGTGTTGATGAGACTGTTTTAGTTACCGCTGAGCAGTGCTTGCACAGAGCCAAGGCCTCTTCTGCTTCTCACCCCACCGTGGGGTGGCTGGGGATACACAAGGAGTTGGGACGTTACAGCAAGGATGACTGACCCCAACTGGGGGATCCCCAAGGGATATTCCATACCATGTGATGTCATGCTCATCACTGAAAGCTGGGGAAGAAGAAGGAAGGGTGGGGGAGGAACACACACGGTGTTCAGAGAGACAGAGTTTGTGTTCCCAAGTCACTGTTAGGTGTGATGGAGTCCTGCTTTCCTGGGATGGCTGAACTCCTGCCTGCCCGTGGGAAGTGAGGAACGCTTTGCTTGCGTGCATGGCTTTTGCTTTACCTATCCACCTGTCTTTATCCCACCTCACAGGTTTTCCCTCTTTGATTCTTCTGACTCTTCCCCCATCCCACCAGGAGCAAACAAGCGGCTGTGTGGGGCTGAGCTGCTGGCTGGGGTGAAACCATGACACCGATAAAGTAGCCAAAATAAAAGCCTCATCTGGAAATCCCCAGCTAATGCAGTGCACCATCCTAAACCCTCTGACAACATTCTCCTTGATAATCCCTCTTTTTTCCCATTCTGATATTCAGCCTCTTGCCTTAAAGCTTTTGCCTTTGTGATTACTGCAGAAGCACCTACAAACAAGAGCAGGAAGGGCAGATACAGGAAGAAGCTAGACAGCCCAGAGCTACATGTTAAATGACGGATGTCACTGTGCTGCCAACTTTTGGGACATGCACATTTTTTGTATTCCTGAAGCAGGTAATACTGAAAAATTAATCTTCAAACTCAGTCAAATGAGTTTTTATTATGCATTTCCAGGCTTTGTATAACCCCTGACACAGAATATCACACAACTGACTTGGACTTGTATTCTTTGAACGTGAGTTTTGTTATCCTTGCTTCACATCTGGGAAAGGGAAATGTTTCAGGGAAGCTAAAAATACATCCCAGGACTACCAAGGCAGCTTGTGGCAAAATAGGGAATAGATTTCTGCTCCTAGGGAATAGATTTCACCTGCAGCAGGTCTCGATACTGCCTGCAACATCTTCCTCAGTCCACCACATCAGCAACCAAGTGACCTCATCCAAGGACAGCAACTACATAAACAGTTAATTAGCTTTATTTAAGAAGCAGGTGGATGTGCAATGGGAGAGGAATCATTGGAGATGCAATGGCAGCATGAGATTCTTCAGACAAAAAGTGACAGCCCTTAAGGGGTTTGTGGCAGGGCAGTGTATGTCTAGAGTCTACATTAGAGATTTATCTCTGAAATGGACACTCTCCAATTGGACAGGACACAATGTTCATCACTTCACATCTAAAAAGGTTCGATGAACGTGCCACAGAACAAAGCAATCTGTTAAAATAAAACCCTAAACTGCACAATGTGGAAGTGTATAATCTAACCTGAAAGAAGAGAAAAAATCGCCAACACTTTATTTTCACCACAGAGACAGAATCTGGGTTATGTCAACTTCATTGGGAAGGGAAAATAAATTAACTGGATAATCTTTTATTATCCACCTAGATCCATGGTCCTGACTTGGAGGTGAGAAGATCCCATGGATTTTTAAGGCATTTGGAAGGGTTTTAATCACACTGTTCCTGAAGAAAAATAGAAGGGAGTGAGGTGAGAGGGAAAAGAAGTATCTGTAACAGATACTTGCTTACCAAAATGAGGGTTTTATCTACATTATGCATAAAGCATCTCTTAGTCTTAACAGGAGTGAGCAGTGCTAAATACGTTTGTGCAAAATGAATTACAAAACTCTTTTGAATATTTCAAGTATTATTGAAGGGGTTCAACTAGCAGATGTTTCTGTGAGCATGCACCAGTGACCTGTGTCTAGAATAGAGAAAAAAGAGATTGCTGTAAAAGATAATGTGTCAGTCTCATTAACTTGTAAACAAAAATGAAGATTTCAGAAACAAGCATGTGCACAGGTACTTCACTCTATAATAAAAAAAAAAAAGGAGATGCTTCTGGGAAAAAAAAAAATCTTAGTCAAGAGACACCATATGCCAAAGTACAAGCATGAACAACAGCGTACTTGGCCCAGGAATCAGAATAGTACAGACTGCAGTGCACAGACATTGTGCCTGGCTGATACTGCAGGCTTCAAAAGCAAAATGTTTAGTCAAGATATTTAAAATTTATTTACTTTTTTATATTTATTTTGTCATTACCTTGGCAATTATTTTACTATTTTGAAAAAAAATTACATAATGTCTTTTGTTTCCTCCAAATTTCCCTTTCCAGTATTTCCTGAAAAAAAGAAATGAAACGCAAAAAAAAAAAAAAAGTCACCTTTTATTCCTAAACATTTTGGTCTGCATTTTCCCCAAAACACGTGTATTCCTGCATTTCACAGGGGGTCTATATGCATCAATCCCTACAAGCATCAGTAGTCCTTAAAAAAGGAACAGTACACAAAACTTCATGGGTTTCAGTCAACCTACTGTTCTTAGTCCCTCTTCCCTGCGTACACCTCTGGACTACAAGAGCATACCAGAAGATGCCACCCAGTAGTCTGTCTCCTTTGCGCTGCTGGAGTTACAAGGAGGAGAAAAACAGATGCCAAGAAATACATCCGCAGTCTTTGAAGCTAATTTGAAGTGTTTGCTTAACAGTGGGAAATATGAAACCAACCCAACCCTATAGAAAAGGTTGCCTTGGTCTCTACTGATAGCATGTTGGAAGATGTCTCTTTGTTAATGTCTTTGTGATTGAAAAAAAAAAAATCTCTTTGATGACTCAGTATTTTGAAAAATACTCAGGAGGGTATTTTTCCCTGCTAATTCACCTTGATCACTACACCTAGGTCGTTGCTCACCTGGCAATGCATCCAGAAGGGTTGAATGGCTTCCTGACATTAGACAGTACCGTATGTTTTCATGGGGTCTGTTATATTTAATTGTTTAGGAAGTTATTGGCCCAGCATCGCTAAGTCCCAACACTGAAACAAACAAAAATTAATAAACTGAAGTGGGTACAGACATGACACTGGAATTCCAGCCTAGGGAGCTGGTTATCACTGGTTGGATGGGAGGGCAACAGGTGCTGGACACCTGACCAGCTTCATTTCTTCTCTCTGTAAATCTGTTAACACCAAATAACACTCAGACAACCAAGCTGAAGAAGCTCATTTTAATTCTGGAGACCAAGACTGCTAGCCTATTTCTCCACACGTAGTAACTCTTCAGTGACAGAAGTAATTTCTCATAACCAAAACACCGAAACACCCTGAGAGTTAAGAAAAAGACACATAGACCCTACTGACATTTTCTGGCCTTGTTACAGCTTGTTCCCAGCCCATCCTCATCACCCGTAGGTTTGGCAGGGGATGTAACAGGGATTGCTCTTGCTCCCTGCTGCAGTCAGCCGCAGAGTTCAGCTCCAAAGGTGACTCCAGGCAGGGATAGAGTAGCTCAAGCACTACTGGAGATCAAACCTCTTCAGTCCCAGAGGGACAGGCCAGTGACTCAGGATCCCTGCCAGCCATCCTTGGGCTCATGGGAAGTAGATGCCACTGCTGAGTGTCTGACTTGGGACGCGCAGTGCGCCAACTGATCTTATGAAGGGCAGAGGGCCTTCAAACCAAGCTTCAGCTGTGCCTTTGCTTCGAAGCCCAGGTGCTGACAGCCAGCAAAAGGTAAAAGGTAATTCACCTCCGCAGCTTTACATGGAGGAGGCAATAAATAGGAAGAAAAAGCTATTACACCTTTTCCATATGCCACTGCAATGCAGGTGTAAGGAGGAGTCCAGATGTCCATCCAGCCACAGGGAGCAGAGCACCCATAGGAAGGCATGGGGGGAACATCTCAGTATGGCTGTTGGTCTTACCTAGCCAATACGCTCAGAAATTGCTTCTCCACCCAGCTGGCAACTCAGTATTTCACAACAATGTGCAAAGTGCCTGGACCTTTTACAGTCCCATCCTTTTTCTGCCTCCCAAACAGAAGCAGGCAAATATCCAATCTAAAGAAATGGACACCTGCATAGGTTCAGGCTTTTCCGTGACTGACCCAGTTTTACACTTAATAGGTCACTAAATTCCTGCAGTCAGGTCTTGAAGATCAGCACCAAAATTCAGTCAAACAGCTGATTCCTATGAATTATCTCCCTTGACATTGGGCTATCAGATTAATGATTGGGAGGAACCACACCTCAGCGCCCACCACCAGTGACAACTATGAGGTTGGTTAATTATGAAGGTACATCTGCCTTTAGCATGGTGTGATTCCCATTTTAAAAATGCTTTCTTGGCAGTTTCCATCTAATACTATAAATCTAAGCACAGGAACTGCACTTCACACTTTCTAACACAGCAAACAATAGTGATGAGAAACAGATCACTTCATATGCAGTATTGTAAATTCAGTTTTAATTAGCAGTGTTGTACCCGAGCTTCACATTTTACCTTATATTCCAGAAATACACTCATAGTCTTCATGTGGAGAAAAACTCATCTAAGAATCTCACAGTTTTGGTACATCGCATTCAATTCTTTCCAGCAACACTTCATGCAATAAAATGAGCGGGTTTGCAGAGAACACATTCTCCATCTTCATGACCAATTTGATTTGATGTGATTTATATACATTTGGATTTTGAACTGTGAAATAATTTTCTAGACAGCTGAACCCCATTTATCAAAAAAAAAGGGCATTATCAAAAACAATACAAGACATGACATAATCACATACGCGCCTTCCCATATCAATCAATTTCACACATTTCCCTTGCACAATACACATACACACTGCACCATGTGCACACCCGTCGCGTGTAATTGCCCATGACCGTTGCAGTGATGGCATGTATCTGAGCGAGCACAGGGAGGGAAATGCAGAACTTTTCACATTCTGTTCATGATATGTTCGGACTTCAATCTATGGTAATGATTGGGGATTTAGGGAAACAAAGAACTGCTTATGGGCCTTATGGCACAGGGTAACGAGCCAGCTACAATATGCCTGAGCTCAACAGAAGACAGGTACTCAGCACATGGACTGGCCAAAGCCAGTCCATGTGCTGAGTACCTGTCTTCTTTGGGTTGCCTGAGGAAGTGATGGAGTCACGATCCCTGGAGGTATTTAAAAGGCAAATAGATAAGACGCTGAAGGACATAATCTAGAGGTGGACTAGGCAGGGTTAGGCTGTGGTTGGACTCAATGATCTTAAAGGTCTCTTCCAACCCAAGTGATTCTATCATTCTATCGATATAAAGCAATTCTTGCTAGGCTCCAGAAGCTCCATATGGTAACTGCATCCTGGGCTGCATCATAAAAAGTGTGGCGAGCAGATCGAGAGAGGTGATTCTGCCCCTCTACTATGCTCTGGTGATACCTCACCTGGAGTACTGCATCCAGTTTTGGAGCCCTCAGCACAAAAAAGACATGGACCTGTTGGAATGCGTCCGGAGGAAAGCCACAAAAATGATCAAAGGTCTGGAGCACCTTTCCTATGAAGACAGGCTAAGACAGTTGGTCTTGTTCAGCCTGAAGAACAGGAGGCTCCAGGGAGACTTTATAGCGGCATTCAAGCACCTGAAAGGTGCCTATAAGAAAGCTGGGGAGGGACTGTTCATGAGGGTATGTAGCGTTAGGATGAGGGGTAAAGGTTTTAAACTAAAGAAGGGGAGATTTAGGTCAGATATTAGGAAAAAAATTCTTCATTGTGAGGGTGGTACAGGTTGGGCAGAAAGGTGGTAGAAGGCCCCATCCCTGTAGATATCCAAGGTCTGGCTTGATGGGGCTCTGAGCAACCTGATCTAGTGAAGATGTCCCTACTTACTGCAGGGGTAGTGGACTAGATGACCTTTGAAGGTCCCTTTCAACCTAACACAACCTATGATTTTTCTTTTTTGACTATACGGTTTCCTGGCTTTGACCTGTCACCATCATTTTCAGTCTCCTAGGAAAAATAACTCCCCATCCTTAGCATCTTCAACTACTCTACAAATTAATTAAATGGAAGCTGAAATCATCAGCAACTATGAGGAAATGACCCTGCATCTGACAGCACAGAGGGCGCTGAGCTCAAATCACTGTGATGTTGGCAGCCACCCACCTGCTTGTCTCAGGGGTTGCCATTCAGAGCTTTTCTGTGCTCACAACACATCCAGTCCATGCAAGACAGAAAGTTGTTTCTTAACCAAGCACACCGTTCACAGAAAAATGCATTAAAAAAGAGCATCCACTGTTTGCCTGACCAGTATGAATCAGAGCCCATTTTCAAAGGCATGCCCCCAGCAAGATGGATTTGGTTTTCTGCATGATCCAAACTATTATTTTGACATTCTCAAGGGCATGAGCCGAGACATTATTTAACCCAAAGACTTTAGGCACTGGTACAACATTTGCTATATCACTGAGGTCCATAATGGGAAGTAAGTTTTAAAATAGTAATCCAAGGTCACAGACAGTAGAATTACATTGCTTAGGAATTAACATCACCAGAACCCATGTCTAAGTCTTCCTCTAGGTGGGATTTACCAGTAATGATCAGAGGAACAACCCCTTCCAAGCTGGGACCACCAGCTGGGGTGTCCTGGTAGCAGGGGCTGGGAGCCGATATCACTTCCCACAGTTGTCATGCAGCTATGCAAAACTCTTAAGTGCAGGGCTCTAGCACTTAGTCCTTGCCCTCTTCCCCTCCCACTTTTTTATTAATAGCAGTTTTTGACAATGGTTTCTAATTCCTATCTCCAAGCATTTTTCTTGCCCTGCTTTCTACTCTGACCCCTTGGGATCAGTCACGCAACCTTGACTCTTCATAGTCACTGTACCATTAAAAAAAAAAAAAAAAAAAAAAAGAAAAGATAAAAGCATACACTTCCTAGGATATTCTACTTTCTTCTCATTTTACATTATACCTCTTGCTAGTCCCTGTTTTCCTCTAAATATTTCCAAGTTGATGCCAAAAATGCAGCTGTTCTTAACAAAGATACAGCTCCAGTCAATACACTTCATCTAAAAAAAGCAGGAGTGTCAGTAAAAAAGCCTCATAATTTTCTCAAGCAAAGCTGAGAAAAGCATTTAGGCAATTTTGTCTTCTTTGCCTGTTCTTGCAAACTGTTAAAAACACACATGTATTTACAGCTAAAATATCTTCTGAGTTTTGGCCCTGAATACTATTTGCACATGTATCTTGGCTTTATGGCAGCCAGAATTTATCCTTTTTTATTCTGTTAGCAGATAACTGACTTAGCATTGCCATAAAAGGGACAGGGCTTCAAGCACAATACAAAAATTCCTGGGATGTTTGAATCTACCCTCACTTAACTGATTTTTCCCTTAATATATGCACTATGATTACACACCATTAACGTACTAATTCTTCTTCAAACTTTTGTTTTAACTCTTTACAGCCCGTAAGTCCATACCAGTGTAATTTTTCAGCCTTATTTGGGTTCCATTACAACCACAGATTTTGTTTCAATGCTTTTAGATTATCAGATATTTCAACAGAAGTCCTCAGTAGACTAGAAAATAAGTTTTCTTCCACTAGATAAACAACTGGACTAATAAGACCAAAAGACTTGCAATGTCCACTCAGCACATAGCTATCCAGTGAAAATGGGCTAATTTGTTTTATCCCTTATCTACAACTGAAACACTTGTCATGATGAAAGGAGAGGAGAGGAGAGGAGAGGNAAAGAAAAGAAAAGAAAAGAAAAGAAAAGAAAAGAAAAGAAAAGAAAAGAAAAGAAAAGAAAAGAAAAGAAAAGAAAAGAAAAGAAAAGAAAAGAAAAGAAAAGAAAAGAAAAGAAAAGAAAAGAAAAGAAAAGAAAAGAAAAGAAAAGAAAAGAAAAGAAAAGAAAAGAAAAGAAAAGAAAAGAAAAGAAAAGAAAAGAAAAGAAAAGAAAAGAAAAGAAAAGAAAAGAAAAGAAAAGAAAAGAAAAGAAAAGAAAAGAAAAGAAAAGAAAAGAAAAGAAAAGAAAAGAAAAGAAAAGAAAAGAAAAGAAAAGAAAAGAAAAGAAAAGAAAAGAAAAGAAAAGAAAAGAAAAGAAAAGAAAAGAAAAGAAAAGAAAAGAAAAGAAAAGAAAAGAAAAGAAAAGAAAAGAAAAGAAAAGAAAAGAAAAGAAAAGAAAAGAAAAGAAAAGAAAAGAAAAGAAAAGAAAAGAAAAGAAAAGAAAAGAAAAGAAAAGAAAAGAAAAGAAAAGAAAAGAAAAGAAAAGAAAAGAAAAGAAAAGAAAAAGAGAAAAGCTTTCTCATTCTGGTATTTGTATATTAAACCAAGGATCCCATAAATTATCTGTTAAAATAAAACCAACCAGTAGTTTTGTTTCAACCCCAGCCAGCAAGTAGCCCGCTCCTTCCTTAGTGATTAGCTGCATGAAGGACTCCACCTTCACTGTGAATTTCCAAAATGAGTAGCTAGAGAAATAACGTTCATGTAAGAATAGCATCAACTGTATTGATGAATCACAACACTCTTATCTTCTAAACCATAGAGAAATGCTCTACCAAGTTCATGCCACAGTGTTAAGACAACATTTTAATGTACAGAAGACATATGAGAAGATGCCTGAGCTACAAGGAAGGTTGACTATCAAATCATCCATGTACCTACAAAGATTATAAATCCCACAGCAGCTGAGACAAACACGGGCCAAGAAAAGACTGGACACTGGTATTTAAAGGTGGTGAAGGAGATGCAATGTTAGCTGCCTCAAGTCACTTTTTTCCAGCGAATGCTAGGGAACACATCCAGACTTCTGACACTTTTCACAAAGCTCAGCATCTAGAACTGATTTGGGGCTTTCATCCCAACTCCATAGAGAGCACAATGCTTCTGCTCCCATACCACCAGCTGGGCAGGGTTCTCCACTGGAGGGGACAAAATGTTACCTAAAGACATATTTCTGCTTCCCAGGTATAGGGCTCAAAACATTCTTTAAGTAGGTATACGTTGTCATCCATTTTACAGGTAGGATAACTGATAATTTGTCCCATGCCTAATTTACAAAAGGCTCTATTTCTTCTGAATGCAAAACATCTAACTCACTAAACTTTTAATTAAAATACTCTAGTTCTTCCTACTAATCCTTGCAAGTTAAACTTGTTCTTGTAACTTTGACATTTTTTTCCGCCTCTTCCTCTCAGCCTATCTTGAAAACCTTGATCTCAAAATGCTGCCTCTGTCACTGCTACCAGCGGATGAAAGCCACATAAAGATGAAAGAAAATTAATTATTACTTTGCAATCTGTTTACCCTGCACACTTAACAGCACTTTGTGTTTTGTCCTTTACATTGTTCTGTTGAAGATGCACACCCTTCCTCAGCCCCTGCCAGCAGCAGTAAAGGTGAAGGCAGCAGGAATACGCAGAGAGAAAAGGCAGAGGAAAGGGGGGGACAGAGGATGTTTGGTTCTTCTCCTGGATCCACCCAAAAAAAACCCCAACCCTCCAGCCTATGTAAAATTCCATAAAAGTAAGTAACTTTGCTAAAAACACAATTACACTTCCTATGGATTAAGCTGGCACAGTGCTAGAAAATCTGACACCATTTATTTCAGAACACGTGTGATGACTCTACGAGAAGGTAACATAAGAGAAAAGAGGAGGAAAAAAAAAAAAGAAAAAATAAAGGAAAAAAGTTTTTTTTTTGTGGGCTGTGATGCAAGGCTGACTCATCTCTAGCCCAGCGGATTCCCAGGCTGCCGGCTTCCACAGCACCTGCCACCTGCTCTCCCACGCTGCTCCGGCAGCACCTTGCACCAGAACCTCACCAATGTCACCACAACACCCCGGCATGGGTATAAAAGCAGGATTACAATTCTCGTTTGAACCCATAAGCAGAAGCGCTTGGACGCTTGGCAAATCAGAAGAAAGGGTATTTCCCACCACCTCAACCGTGCTCTCCTAAGGTTAAAAAAGTTCATACCACCTTAAGGCTTACAGTAGGTTTTGCCAATGTTGGTAATGGAGGAACAATGTAAGAGGTTTCCTAAGAAATATGTATTTGCGATATGGGGTCAATCAAAGAGGTACTGAGTGAACCAAGAGCGGAGCAAAGTACAACAGAAGTACAAGGAATTGGATGATAATGTGCTTCCATATATACACTACTACTGTATTTTTTTTCAATTTAGAAAGATTATCCAGGTTCTTCTATGTGTAAGATAATACCCCAGAGATAAAGTTAAACAGTCATCTTTTTTAGTCTTTGAAGCATTTACAGAAACCTACTTAGTCATACACTTGCACTTTTCTCAGTACTAAATGGGAATTTAAAGCTAAAATGGACACATTTTAAAAAAATAAATCTTAATCATCTTTTTTCCTGTTTAGATTTGTCAGAGAGCAACAACACATAGAGGGGATTTTTCATTATTTTCTGCTTGCATTCTTTATGAAGACCATATTTGCCTTTTTCTCTGCTGCAAGATACTTCAAATTAGAGTGGCATAACGATAGTAATCGACATATTGACAATGCTCTCATTTGTTCTGAACTTTACTTCCACATTGTCCAAGATACTGCTATATAAAGACTCTTGGAGGGCTAACACCACATACTTTTCTCATGTATTAAATCACCAAGAATAATTCCAGCCAGTCACACCCCAGAGGAGGCAAAAATTTATCTTCCTACAAACAGCGCTGAATCACAGCAGCACTTCACACCTTCAACTTCTCGGTACAGGCAGGGGTTGCTATTCCAGTCAGGTCATAGCTCGTGCCCAAATTCTACCCTTTGACCAAATTTTGCAAGGTGTTTAAAGGCCTGTGTGATGGGAAAGTCAACAGAAATTCTGGGAAGGGAGCACTATGCAACTTTTAAACACTGATGAAGAAAGTCAATTTATTCTCATGTTGAGGCTGTTGAATCTTCCTTTGTTTAGTCTAGTTCTATAAAAAGAACAATATTCATAAGCCTATCCCTAGAGATGGTTTCTGATACTATAAAACAATTCTCTTAGCTGCCTGTAGCAGCCAACCTACATTTCTCCGCACGATCATGACAACCGACAGTATATACATCCCAGGCATTATATAACCTAATTATATCCCAGGATTACATACGCCAAGCGGATGAGCCACAGTGAAACATCACAGCAGTCCTGCAGGCGTTTGATACACACAAACATTCAGAAGCGAAAACTGTGCTACTTGGGGTGAAGGTCTGGGAACACACTTGGCGTGTGCTGATGCTCAACAGCTGGCCCAAGGAATGAAGCTCATCAAGATGAGCTCAGAAAGGCTCAGAGACCATGCTCTCCAAAACAGCCTACCCTTCTCAGCTGACTCCAGCACCCTGTGCCAGGAGGGTAGAGAAAAGGTGGCCTGAAGGGAAAGTGGAAGGGAGCGACAGCAGTGGAGAGGAATGACAGCAGTGACTAGGACATTGTCATGCGAGCAAGGAGTCACCAGGATTGTCCCCTTGCTCCCACAAGTGCCCATGCATTTTCTTCTGTATATGGACCAAATGGCTCCCCCCGATGGGGTTAGACACGTGAACCCACAACTGCTGCTTACCCGGCAAGCGCTTCTCACCTTGGCCTGGGAGGCCACTTTCCCACCCACAGTCCCACGGCCCTCTGTGCTGCTCAGCTGCTCCAACCCTCACATGCCTTCCTGCCAAGCCACCACATTCTAGCAGGAAGAAAATGGAATTCTCTACTTCTCCTCTTCTCCCTACCTTGCCCTGCCATTGCCTGGTAGCGGGACCTGAACCCACTTCCTTGTGAAGCCTTGTAGCCTGAGAGGTGCTTAACAGAAGTAATTTGGGTCTTTCCTTCTAGCCACATTTTCTGAATTGAAGTGACCATGTACCCACCTTGAGTGAAAACCTGTCTGGGTTTGTTAGATACGCTTTTTCTATTGACAAGTTCTTGAGGACATGCTGGGACAGTGATGTCAAATGGCCTCAGGGGATAGGTCTCTCAACATCAAAGACAACATCAGTCCTGGACATGGGTGGCCGCAGAAGGCAGGTTCAGAACCCAACCTAATTTCACAAGTAAAGACACACTCAGGTGAAGTTCTGTCATTCACACTCAAGTCATAAAACTTCTCTTCACACACACACTAAAAGCCCAAGTCATTTATCTTCTCTCAGTTTATCTGCCTTTTACTTCTCCATGTCAATAAACCACGTTTTTAACAAAAAAGAAACAGAAAAATCACTCAGGCTAGTTGGAAGCAATTTTTTCCACTTTTGGCTCAGAATTGCATGTGTCAGGCTGCAATTCCAAATGCACTTTCAAAATAGGAAGAGTGACGTAAGGCAGGTGCGAGGGTGACACAGCAGAGCTGTGTCTGCTCAGCCACAGACAGGCTTACCTGGGGATGGGAACTTCCTGGCCTCCCACCAGTGTGTCCCGGGCTGCAACCACACGCTCGGCTCAAACAGCACTGGTGGGAGCAGCATGGCCCTCGTGGAAAAATTACACAGGTTTTCATTACTGGTTTGACCCACTTTCTCCTCACAGCTGGAGAGGGTTTGCTCTCAGCTCTGGCTCAGCTCCCATTTTGCCAACACTAAAAGTGGAAAGGGAGATGGGCCGGGATCCTTGCAGAGCCCACCATCAAATGGCAGCAGACAGGGCATCACCTCCATCCTCTGCAGTGTCACATGGCAGCCAGCCCACTTGTGTCAAAGGCCACTGGCCCTGGGGCTGAAGCGCGTCCGGAAGATCTTACTCTGCAGCAGAAAGCACAGGGACCAGCGCCACAGCGGCATCAACAAGGTACCGAAACATGAAAACGGGATTTCCCTGGTATTGTCATCTCTCAACCATGCAGTACTAATGTTAGGAAACAGCCTTTCTTCAAAGGAAATTGCAGCCTGAAGAGTGTCAGAAATTTGAGCCCCTGCAGAGATCCATCAAAACAAGCTACTCCTGTAAGCATCATGTGAGAACAGTCCCTCAGCCTGACCTGGAAACATCTTAATCTACTGCCCTGTCTTCCATTCTGCTCTCCTTTTAATTTGGAAAGGAACCTTCTGAGAACAACACACAACAGTACAAAAGCCAAGATTAGCTATAATTAATTATATTTTATTTATAGTTATTGACGTACAAACCACTGAGCTTCCAGTGCCACTTCTGGATGCATTTTACAGCGGTGCATTACAACCTGTGGGAGCTGCAACAGAGCGGCTGTGGGAGCTGCAACGGAGCGGCTCCCTTCTCTGTACTGAGGCACGTGATCCTGACAGTGGCTGGCTCCAGGCTGGCTTTGCTACGTCAGATGCCCCTGTGAGAGAGCAATCCTTCCAAATCTCCTGTATGTATTTAATCACAGATATATCAGTGGCAAAACTAATTTTTCTCTCTGCCAGCCCTATGACACCACAGAATCACTACCACCAACACAGCCCGAGCTGCTTTTGCTACATTTGCATTCACAGGCTCTCTAGTGTCAGTTACTCCTGCTCAATCACGATGCACATATGAAGAAACTTTTTTTACCTGTGAGGGTGACCAAGCTTGTTTGCTCAGAGAGGCTGAGGCATCTCCATCCTTGAAGATATTCAAAACCTGGCCAGACACAGCCTTGAGCAGCCTACTGCAGCTATCCCTGCTCTAAGGGGGCCAGACTAGGTGATCTCCATGTGCCCTCCAGTCTCAGCAATTCTAAGATGAAGGGCACAAGGCAATTAAGAATATGACAAGATTGTGGCTGCACAAATATTTTATTTGTAGTTGGTTTTGTTTTGGTTTGGTTTTTTTTTTTTTTTAATCTAGCAAATATATGCTATTTTGAGGAAGGAAAGAACCAGCATCTTTTATTTTTTTCCAGGAGAAAAGCGGTTGCTCTGTTCAGCCTGTCGCTAACAGTGCTGTATACAACTTTGCCTACCACACAGCCCTCTGCTAACACAATTCCTCTTCAAATATAAACAGTGGGTACACATGTCTGAGGACAATGTGAGCACTCCACCATCTCTCCAAAAGCAGAAGAGGTCCTGCCTAGGTGTACAGTGGAATACACCACCCAGTCACACTCACTCTGGGCCACCAGGACCTACAAAGAGAAGCACCTCGGCCACCACTCATGCTTGGTACATGGCGAGCCAAGAACAGTCCTCATCACCTTTGGGCTAGTGACAGGCAACAGCGTGGAGCTGGGGACAATGCCAAGAGAATTGCATTGATGGAAAGGCCACCCATGTATGGCTGTAAGTTTATCTAAGGCAATAAAACTGCAAGGAGCTCAACTTCCATGGCATACTTGTGTTTCCCAGTGGTGCTGATGAGGAAGTGTAAATCTGCAGTCAGCATAGCTTAAAAAGAACAGTTAATGATGGGGATGACTTCTTAATATAATTAACTCCAGATTACATTTTAAGAAATCTTGATTTCGGTAAAGCAATTTACCCAGCACATAAAGGTTACTTCTAAAACACAGCCTCTTCGGAGTTCTTACAGAAGACCTGAAACTGTAGAATTGGTATCAAAGTTTGTGGCTGCTTTTAAGCAGCACGTCTTCCTTGTGTAGTCTTCTGTCTTTGACTGACAGTCACTGTTTACCCAGACTTCAGTTTACAACACAAGATGGGAACGTATCTCACAGACAGATATCTGTAGGAATACCATATTTAGAAAGCAAACATGAATCATTTACTTCAAAAGATTTTAATTAATTAATATTAATTATATCCTGAAAGGAATACAGTTTAATCGCCTTAATGCTGCATGATGGGTGAATCATCTAAGAGGTACATCACCGAGTGATTTACTGCAATCCCAGTAAGCCTGACACTATACTATCAGCCTAGGAGCAACAGATAAGACATCACAAGTTCTGTGCATTTCTCACTTCAGCCAATTCAAGGCATACATGCTGTCCCCAAGGTCACACAGAGATACCATCATTTCATATCCAACCTAATTTCTTCTGAAATATTTAAAATAACCATTTCCCATACTGACTTTACTGATTAAAATGATAACATAAGACCTTACTTTTATAGCAGGAAGCACAACCCATCTGCCCTTGGCTACTCGAGGGTCTTGCACACCCCTTAATTTCCCAAGTATAGCATCAACCTAAGCAAATGCAAGACACCAGGGAGACACGAACATATGACCTATTTCAAATCATTATGTCAACTCCTCTTTACTTAGGGGTGCAGAAATGCTCCGGGAGCTCTGGGAAAAAGTCCTTTAACTTAAGGGGAGTTGATAGCTAATACCTTGGTGATAAAATTAGCTCCCTGAGCAAAACTTCCAGACTACTTGCATACTTTCGATTTTAAATGTTCGTGGCTGAATCTGCCTCCATCGGGAAAGGTGCCAGGAATCCACTTTAACCATTAACAATCAGGTTCCTTCCTGGTCTGCAGCCCCACTGCCCATCGCGGGGGTCAAAGGCAGCAGCACTGCACTGTGAATCCGAGCAACCAACCGCTGCTTTGCTGTTGCTGCTGGTTTGTTTGTGGGTGGTTTTTTTGTTTTTTTTTTTTTACCGCGGAAACACAACTTTGTTACTCCCAAATCCCGGGTGGGTGCGTGGTTTGGAATCCCTCCCCAGCCAGCGGCGCTCCTTGCAGAGCCGTGGGAGAGCGAAGCGCGGAGGGGCCCGTCCGGCAGCAGCAGCCCGGACCCCCGTCCAGAGCCCGTGGGGGAGGCCGGGGCCCTATAAGCGATGCCGGTCCGCCCCGCTCCGCGCCCGCGGAGAGCCGGCGAGAGAGCTCAGCCCCGCGGCGGGGCAGCCGGGCATCCCCGCCAAGCCCACCTGGCCGCTCCACCTTTCCGAGAGCGGAGGCCCCGCGCAATTCAAGCGGGGGGTGGGTGGGGGGGTGGGTGGCAGAGGGTCGGGATGGGAGCTCCCGTCCCTGCGCCGCCCCACGCGGACGCCCCGTCCCGTCTCCGCTCCCCCACCCCGGGCGAGACCCCCGCATGGGCACCCCGTCGCGCAGCCCGGGGGGAGCCGCCCCTGCGTACTCACCGCGGCAGACACGGCGCTGAGCTCGGCGCTCAGCAGCAGCCCGAAGCCCAGCCAGAGTCGCATGCTGCCGCGCACCGCACCGCGCCGTCGGTCCCTGGGCGGCGGAGCGCCGTCGGCTTAGTGTGGGGCTCCGCGGGTCCGGCCCCACATGCGCGCCTCTCCCCTCCGTGGCAGCTGCGGCGTCTGTAATGCCTCGGGGGCGAGGGACTCGCCGCGCCGTAACCGATGGGCGGTGGCAGCCCCCTCTCCTCCCCCCGGGCGGGGACCCTGGGAGGGCGCAACCTCGCCCTCTCCCCGCCGGAGCGCAGTTCCTCCTCCCCCTCCTCCCCGCCGCGGGTGGGTGGTGAGCCGGCCACGGGGGGAACGGGCGGGCGGAGAGGGTTGGGGGGGCGAAGGCGCGCCGCTTCCTCGCCCCACACCGTCGCTGCCGCCCGGGAGGCACAGCAGCGCAACGCGCAACGGTGCGGAGCGGGCGCGGGGCCGGGCGCTGGAAGGGGCCGGGGAAGAGGGGCCGAGGGCGCTGTCTCTGCCCGGCCGGTCGGTGTCCGGCGGGACACCTCTCCGCACGGCGCGGGGCGACCCTCCACACCCACACGCCCACCCCGCTCCGGGGACCGGCCAGGCTTAGGCCGCTCCCTGCCCCGGTAGCGGCGTCGCCGAACCCGCGGACCTCCGGCGGGGAGGGTGTGTGTGGGGGGGGGGGACGACACCAGCGTTACGTGCGAGCTGTTCTCTGCTTTGCAGGGGCGACCGTCCGGTGGGAGGAAGCCCCGAGCAGAACCCCCCGGGCAGGGGAGAGGCGAAAATGGACATCGCGCAGCTTCCCGGTGCCCGTAGCGTTGCTTGTCAGTAAGTAATTGGGAGATAACTTTTTTAAAGTGGTATTGTCACCTCGAACCGCGGGGGTTTGTCACGTGCTTGTTTTGTGCTGGCTTCAAAACAGCACCGGGCTTATTCACCTTTCCCCGCAGGGATCTGGGGCTTCTGCTGATCCTGATGGAAGTCGTGCTGTCAGCCGTCAGAGTGGATGCTGTAAGTGAAACGCCTTATGACTTTTACCGGGGGCGGGGGTTGGGTAGCGGTTCCTTGGTACCGGAAAGTGAGGAACTGCGTTCTCCTGTACCAGGGGGCTTATCTGTTACTCTAAAAGAAACAACCAACAAGTCGTCTCTGCAAGCCTTACAGATTACTGCCTGCCACGAAACGATGTTTAGCAGTGAAGCTTAAGGCTTCGGTGTCAGGCTGTTTGATGTATCCCCCGCTGTTACTTTTGCTCGGATTGTGTAATTCGTTAAAGCAATAGCGAAGCTAGCCCCGGAATGTCTTCATTTTAATAAGAAAAGCACCGAGGCGGATGGGCGAGACAGAAACAGGGACGGGAGAGGACTTGGGAGAAGTTAACCCGTGGATGAAATACCTTCAGTTAAGTACAGACCTCAGCTGAGGACTAAGAAGTTAAAGCTGTGGCTTTATTTTACAGATTAGAAACATGTTTATACCCAAATTATTGCTTAATTAAATTGTTAAGTCCCAAAATAAAATAAAAAACCTGGTAAATTAGATGTTATAGATGGTTGCCACTATCTATTTGAGATGTCAATGTAAACAGAAGTTATTAAACTCTTGGGCAGTTGTCCCCAGGGTGTGAAAGAAGTGGGAGATGAGGTACAGGAGAGCCTTTGGTTCAGGCCCTTGTGCTGCAGACCGAGAGGTCACTAAGGCTTGACTCTAAGGCTTGGCTTGGGGCTGCTGTTGTCACCTACCAAGGTTTGCAGCCACGTGCAGGTGGGATCTCGGTTCCCTTTATTTTCAAAAGCTGTCCTACTTGTATTTTAATGCTACTGCCTTTTTTAAATGACTTTGCCCTCCTTGTAGATACATGATGTGTTTACATCACTGTGGTGAGACGACATAATCTGTCATGAAACGGAAAATGGTAGGGCTTCTGCAGCAGGTGCAGTGGCGCGCAGTAATTCTGCGCTCAAGCTGCAGCTGGTGGGTAGAGCTTGTTCGCAGGTCTGCATGGCGGGTTGGTCTCGTCATTGTGTCTAAGCTGGGGACCCACAGCCCTGTGGGAGAGGACATGAGTGAGGACCTTGGGTGTCACGTGCTACTTTTCTTTGCCATGTTTTGATGGAGACATCATTCTGCAGGGTGGCACTGAAATATTCTCTGATACGCGCTATTGAAATCAGAGAAGGCTGGTGATAACACAAGGGGTTTAGGCCCAGTAGCGAAATCACTGGGATCAACTGACATAAAAAGGTGGCATTTGTGGTGTGATTCTTCTTCTCATGAAGTTGTGCTGTAGTGTGTATAGCACCATAACTGAGCTTTGCTTATAGCATGGTGTAATTCATCGTCCTTCATGTTCTTGCCAAGGCCTTATATAGAGGTATGGCGAAGAGGAGCTCGAGGTACCTCGGTTAGTGGATGCAGTCTGGTTATGGCTGCTTGAGTCTCCGCACCCTGTTTTTCTCGGAGTATGTTGGAAAAGCTTGGAGATTTAATTTCCCTGGTTTAACAGGTCCTGAGGTGGTGGCAGATTAGGAGATAAAACACCCCAATTTGGTCATGTTGCAATGAAAAATTAGAGCTGCATTGCCACCAAAACATCCCATTTCCCAGCCATATGCCGCTCCCCTTTTCCAGCATACATTGTTCTGTATTAGTGAGGGAACTGAACTGGAAAATTACTTGCTTAAACAAATCAGTACCCCAAAAGAGAGGGGGAGAGCCGACTTTGGCCTGGCTCAGATCACCTGTTATATTCCTAGATGTTATATTCCTAGATGTTTGGGCTGTCATGGAAGTGGGCAGGTGAGGAGGAGGGGTGGGCTTACTGCTGGGTGACAGCGCTGGTCCCCTGTGTTTGCAAAGCAGCAGCACCTGAACCAGTAGGTGAGTTGCTGGCAGTCATGTTCTTTATAACGTAACCCTGTCCCACCGAGTCTTCTACTATTTGTTACACAGCTTCATGTGCTAGTGTTATGAAGTGTTTTATTTGCTTGGATTAAAAAAAAAACACCCAAAACTGCTACAAATTATTAAAGTCTGTGGGACCAGTTGTGGTTCTGCCTGTAATGAGGAGAGCTGCTGAATTTGACAGCCCTATATATGTGAATGAATTACAGCTGCTCAAGAGAAGTGGTGTTGAATGAGTGAAATTGCACATAGGAAGAAACTGGAATGAGATTAAGGAGAAAGCCAGGAAGGGAGGAAGAGAGAAAGAAGGGAACTCGGAGCATGTGAGTGGATGTCTTGCCTAGCAGACTGTTGCTGGCTCTTAGGGAGACATGTTTCTCAGCAGAGACAGAAACAAGGGCAAGAAAAAGGAGAAGGATGTTTGGGATCTTTAAAGACTGGAAAAGAAGAAATGGTGTCTCTGGCAAGAGGAGAGGATGCCAGTTGCAGGCTTGAAGAGAGCTAAGAAAGAAGAAACCCTGAATGGAAATACTAGGAGGGACAGCCAAGTGGAGAGGATCAGGCCCCAGTTATCTTTAGCGCTCTTTGGCATATGCCTGTTGGTGATGTTTGAGGCCTCAAATAACTTTGGAACTACTCTAAATTGTAAATTGAAGAATTCATGTGGCTTAAATAAAATTAAGTTGTGTTAAGTACCTGAACTTTAGCCAAGTTTGAAGATCTCTTCTCCCTTTTTCTGTGTATCTGAACTACAACTCTTGGATTTGTTTTCCTTTTCAGATAGAATGTATCTTCTTCAAATGCTGATTTATTTTGTTTGTTTTTCCCAAAGCACACTTCTTCCTAAGTACTTTTGTAACATGTGATTACTTTATTGGTGGCCCCTGAGTATTTAACTTCCTCTGATGAAAATTGCCCCTTTTTTTTCCTCCAAGCTATATTCTGGTGGAAGCAATGGAGTTCCAGGAAAGAAGGGAATGACTGTCAGATAAATACTATTGAAATAGAATAAGTTACAATAACATAAACAAAATTAACTACAAGTAAACAATTGTAACTGATATTTTAAAAGGAAAACACATCTAGATATACAGAGAGATTTATATAGAAAGAAAATATAGTCAAATTAGTACACAAAATGTAATCCTCTTGTCTCTTGTGACGTCGTAAGGGAATGGTACCAAAGACAGAGATGCAGCAACATTTAAAAAGAGAGGATAAACCCGATAGTACTATGTACTTCTTTCTTTTGACTTCATCATGCAATTAGATTGCTGACATGGGTGCCTAAATTAATGCTCTAAGTTAATATGTGTCAGTGCTCTCTGGTCACCTTACACCCTAGGTATCCCAGATGTCCTGTTTCACTCCCTTTGGAAACAGTTGTCTGGTTGAAACAGGAGGACTTTTCACATTAACCCAAGATTTCCAGGCTGAAGGAAGCAGGGGTGGAGTAATCACTCGGCCCATCCTGCACAGCACACCCACTGTTAATGTATGCACTAAGATCACACTGTGCAAAATGCAACAGCGCAAGCGTACTGCCCGGGTGATGTAGGAATGAGTCGTCAATCTCATACAATTCAATGTATGAATTTGTTCTGCCACTTTGCTTGGTGCGTATGAAGTGAATCCTTACCTTCTGTACCTGTGCACTGCTTCAGAAATAGCTCTGCCTAGGAGATCCCCCCCAAAGAAATGTCCCAATCCTATGTTTGAATGACTTAATTTGAAACACCCAGGTAACTACAGACCTGTCAGCCTCACTTCCATCCCAGGAAAGGTGATCGAACGACTTGTCCTTGGTGCTGTCTCCAGGCATATCAAGGATAAGAGGGTTGTTAGGAGCAGTCAGCAGGGTTTTACCAAGGGAAAGTCACGTTTGACAGACCTAACAGCCTTTTATGAAGATAAAGCCAGGTAGACTGATGATGGTATGGCAGTGGGTGAGGATTTTCTGGATCACAGTAAGGCATCTGACACTGTCTCCCACAGCATCCTGCTGGGCAAACTGAGGAAGTGTGGCCTGGAGGGTGGCCTGGAGTGAGGTGGATTGAGGGCTGGTTGAAGGGAAGAAGCCAGAGAGTTGTCATTAATGGTCTGGCTGGAGGCCTGTAACTAGTGGAGTTCCTCAGGAGTTGGTACCGGGACCAGTAATGTACACTGTATTCATAGACGACCTGGATGAGGGAATAGAGTGCACAGTCAGCAAGTTTGCTGATGGCACAAAGCTGGGAGGGGTGGCTGACACACTAGAAGATTGTGCTGCTATTCAACAAGATTTAGACAGGCTGGAGAGCTGGGCAGGGAGAAATGGAATGAGATTTAACAAGGACAAGTGTAGGGTATTGGCAACTGGGGAGGAACAACCCCAAGTACCAGTATAGGTTGGGGACTGGCCTGTTGGAGACAAGTGTGGGTGAGAGGGACCTGTGAGCACTGGTTGACAGCAAGATGACCATGAGCCAGAAATGTGCCCTCGTGGCCAAGAAGGCCAGTGGCATCCTGGGGTGTATTAGAAGGGGGATGGCTAGTAGGTCAAGAGAGGTCCTTCTTCCCCCTCTACTCTGCCCTGGTGAAACCTCACCTGGAATATTGTGTCCAGTTCTGGGCCCCTCAGTTCAGGAAGGACATAGAACTCCTTGAGAGTCCAGCACAGGGCCACCAAGACGATTAAGGGAGTGTGACACTTTCCTTACGAGGAAAGGCTGAGGGAGCTGGGTCTCTTTAGCTTGGAGAAGAGGAGACTGAGGGGTGACCTCATTAGTGTTTATAAATATGTAAAGGGCGAGTGCCAGGAGGACAGAGCCAGGCTCTTCTCAGTGATGGCCAGTGATAGGACAAGGGGCAATGGGTCCAAGCTGGAGCATAGGAAGTTCCATGTGAATGTAAGGAAAACCTATTTCACTGTGAGGGTGATGGAGCCCTGGAACAGGCTGCCCAGAGAGGTTGTTGAGTCTCCTTCTCTGGAGACATTCAAGACCAATCTGGACATGTTTCTGTGTGTTTTAATCTAGGTGATCCTGCTTGGCCAGGGGGACTAGGTAATCTTTCAAGGTCCCTTCCAACTCCTAATGTTCTGTGAATGGAAACATTTCCACAGTGGCAGACTTGACTTATTTATGTCTGTTTAAGTAAGCGTACAGTTTAGTTCATTTTTTAGTAAGAGTGGTCTTCTATAAGAAAATGTGACAGAATAATGATACTGCACAAAAAAAACCCTGCATTTTAGGATCCTGCAGGCATATCTGATGGCTTGATTAAAAATGTCTTTGATCTCTGAAAGAAATACTGTGTGGTTCATAGAGGACTATTTTGGCATGCTGATATAAAGAATTGGGCAGCTCCATAAATGAGCCATGAGAAGTCCTGAGGGAAGAAGGTGATGACTGGACAGCTACAGAGGGCAAACTCCTTTGCTTTCACTGACACTGACAGCCATGTCTTGATCTTGCAGTGATGTTTCCAATCAACAGTGTTGATTATGCTGTAGGTGTGTAGTGGGACAGCTACCCAGATGGGATCTTTGTTTTTATTTTTATCAGAGATGGGATTTTACCTGTCAGCATTGTATGTTGTCAGGCAGACAGACATACTCACTGTGGGGAGTGCATGCATAGAAGTGTAGTCATAGTCCATAGCTAGAAATTCCTTATTTTTTATGCTTGCTTTCTTGTATGCTGTCACTTCCACTCATCAGTATGAGTTTCCTGAAGTGTTACTTCAGTTCCTTGTTACTCCTTAAATTCTTCCTTGCATTTTTTTTTGCTGCCATGCCTGTGAAACCAATGCTCATCCTAGCAGTCTTCCTAGAAGAATTTATTCACAACCTCATTCTGCTGTGTCTGTGTGGATTACATCAAATAGACTGTTCTTCATGTACAGTCATATCCTAACACTGATCCAAGTTATTAATTCAAGAACTAAGGACAAGTTATACCAAAAGCCATATATTGTGTTTCCCTAGAGTTAGCTGTGACAAAGAGGTTCACACACATGTCCATGGTTTTTGATCTTTCAGTAGAAAGCTATACATAGATTCTTTACTCACTATTTCTTGTATGAAGCTGGCATATCATACAGTCAAGCTGTATTTGGTAGGAGAAGATAGAGTTCTATCAACTTCCCACGTTTCTCAAAGATTAAAATGTTGATACCAAGAGACAAGAATCCTGACAAGGTCAACTATCATGTAATAAAATAATCTTTTGGGGTTTTGTCACTTTTTTCTGAAAGTAGCTTGGAGCAGTTTCAGAAATTCAGGATTGCATTTCCTCAAGCTTTTAAAGTAGCACATCTGGATTTTATTGTGTAGTAATTGCACCACAGGAAGTCTTTATACATTTGGTTCTAAACACACCATGTATTTTTGAAATTTTATGCAAAAAATTATTTATAAGTCCAAACAGATTTGCCTTATCTAAAATGTAAAGGTGCACTGTGGCTTGTTCAGTTACACTAGAAGCAAACACACTCGTTATGAATATTTTAACTCAGACTGTGAATATTTTAACTCAGATCCACTAATACAAACTATGCTCTGAACTAAAAGTTCAGAGCATAGTTTGTATTAGTGGATCTTTTTTTTTTCTTTTTTCACTAATATATTTTTCATTTGAGACCAGACTAATCTTTATTAGTCCTTTGCTTTTGTTTTTCCAAGCCAAAAATTGATCAAGGAGTGGAACATTCTTTTTATTGTATTATACCGATCCAAGATCTTTGAAGAGTTCAAAGTTAATTTACTAGCTTACAGTTAAGATCACTTTGCTTGCCAGAGAAGGCAGCTTATCTTCTCAAATCCCCTTCTCCCTTGGAAAACTAATACCTTGTGCTATCCACAGTACCTTGTTTGCTCCTAAGGAGCTAAAAGCACAGTGAAATTTGCAGTGTTTCCTGGTGTTAATTATCAGTTATTTTGTTTAAAATGGCAGCAGTCTGTTGGCAGCAGCAATTGACTCAGCTCACAGAGAAGGTGTGGGATTTTTACCACACAGACATTTCTGAGTGACTCAGGACTGACATTGTTGATTTTCACGTGCCCTTTTTTGTCCATTTGGAAGCTGGAGGTGCTGTTGTGAATCACGACTGTACAAGGGTAGCTCCTTTTTGTCAGACCCTAGAAATAATGTGAAGCAAGAGAAAAGCTTTCACAGAGAAATTAATGAGCCAACTTGCGTTTGCATGAGTAATTGCACATAGTTCAACTGAATCTGCACAGTTTTCCCTCTTGGACAGTGGTGTTTCCCAAGGCTATTGCATTTTCTGAAGATGTATGTTTCAGTTTGTATATCCTGGGAAGGATATTGCTCCTAGGAGGCATGAGATGGAGGCTGAGGTCGGGAGGTGGGCAGGGCCCCCACCTTCATGCCACATCCCTACAGCACCCAGCAGGTCCAGGCTTGGGCACCAGGCTCAGACACAGCCATAGAGGGCTGGACAAGGCCTTGGGCTGGGGATGATGGGCTAAGACCAGACTGGGACATCAGACCATAGGTATAGGTCTGGGGATGCCCACGGCCAGGCACAGGTGTGGCTGATCTCAAGATGCTCTCAGGCTGAGGGCATAGCCCCACTTGTTGCGGCCATTTTCCCACACAGCTCATTTCACAGCCCTCTGTGAGGGAAGGCTGCACAGCTGCAGCAGGACCTCTCCCTGTGTCCAGGGGGATGGCCCCAGGGCTCCCCTGGGAAGATGGGGGAGCAGGCCTGGGCAGTCTGCTGGTCCGGGCCAGCCTGAGTCGAGAAACATGCCTGCTGAAAATGGAGGTATGCACATTAAAACTGGGGGGAAATTTTTGGTCGACTAGCATGTTTGAGGAGGGCTGGGACAGAATTTCAGTATTGATGGGAGCCTTCTGTATGTATTGAGACAGCGGGACTATTTGGCTTTTCTTCTCCTGACAGAGTTAATCAAAAAGGGATTTTTTGTCAACTCCCCACCCCACCGTGATTTTCAACCTAAAGTTACCAGTGAGCTCTATTTTTATTTTAGACATGCAAAATCAGAAGAACATTTAGACCATAGCGGTTACCAAGGATGCATGCTATGATATTTCAGGCGTCCTATTTATTCATAAACGATCCCAGCCTTTATTTTGAAGTAGCTTTCTGAAGTCAGAAAGTAAAGATCATTCAGATAAATAAGGCTTGCCTTATTTTTGGCAGGTCTTAGCAGCAGATCATTCCTGCACCTCCTCTCACCATTGGTTGATAGAGCCAACTATACTTTTCCTTTATATTTCATCAGGCTTTCAAAGGTTCTTTGCTGGTCAAAATTATCTCTGGCTTCTCAAAAAAGGCATGTCAGGCAAAGTGAAATATTTTGGATACAGCACAAGGCCTTTCATTTGTTCTGTTCTTGGTTTATGGATTTGGTTATTTTCTTCCTTCTTGTTTGCGTCATTAGAAAACAACTAAGTGCCTCAGGTTTGAGCCTTGTCGCAAAGCGCAGCACTGAAGCTGGTGAGGGCTTGCATCTGACACAGTTCCTGGAGCTTGCATAGTGGCCACCTGTGCTAGTTAATAGCTGTTAGAGAGGTGCAGCTGCCCTTCTGCCCATCCTCCGGAGGCTGCAGCTCCTGGCCACATGCCCAAGCCTCCTGCAGAAATGCAGAGGTGGAAACAAACCTACTCCTTATTGGGGAATAAAAAAAAAATATAAATAAAAGAAAAAAGAGAGAAAAATTCACTGGGAGTCACCATTTTCAGGTCCTGCCCACACTTGCTGTGCTTTGTAGCCATGGGGAGCAGAATTGTTCCCTAAGGTAGGGATGGGAAGCTGGGAAAGCTTGGTAGGCTTTCCCCATCATGCTCATATGTGCCTTGCTCTCGGCGCGGTGTTGGCTGCTGCTGCTCTGCCCATGTAAGCCCCAGGGCATGCTGCAAGCAGATGAGGAAAGGCATTTTTACATTTGAGCAGCAGCCTCACCAGCCCCACATAACTGACATTCAGCCACTTTGAGTCTTACAACACCCCCAATGTATGCATGAAGACCCCCAGAGAGCAACTCCAGGAGGAGAACTCCGCTGCTCATGGGGGCTGCCAGAATGTTCTGGGCTGAGCTGAAGTGAAGGGAGTGGGCAGAAAGGAATGCTGCTCCCGCGCAGGGCCGGGAATAGCCGCTGTGGCCGCGGAGCATGGGAAGCCTGCGTATCTCCCCCAGCCAGCAGCCGGAGAAACAGTCTGCTGGAAAGGGCCCAAACATCTCGGCATGACACTTGGCAAATCTTAAGTGACGCCGGCTGGAAGAAGGAACTGAATGCTAGAATTTAAGAATTTCCTTTGCGGTGTGGGGCAGAAGCTGTTTTTTCCCAAGGTGCTTTACAGGTGTGTGACAAGCAGGTAAAAAGGGGTAGGAATAAAGTTGCCCGAGTCTACTGTCCCGTGTACATGCCTGCACGTATATTATCTCTTAACTCACTAAAACACATGGGTCTGCATCCTCTCTGGCTGTATCCCTTACAGTAATCCACAGAGTCTCAGGTGTATTCTCTGCCCTCATGGTCAGTTGGCACAGTCTGTCCATGTCCATAACAGTAATTAGCCTTGGTAATTGAGCCTCTTTAGTTTCCAAAACAAGGTGGCCCCTTAGAGACTGCTCCTTAAAATACGCTGACTCCTTCACAAAAATGTCTCAAGGGAACTCTGTAGCAAAGGAAGCAAAAGCTTCCTAGCCAAAGCAACAAGTATGCATGGGACCTTTCTGACAGTGAAACGGTACAGATGGTCAAGCTGTGGGGCACAGGGCTGCTCAATAGATTCATGTAGACATGGAACGTGTGTCTCCGATTGTGACAGATTAACTGGCTGGAAATCAGGGCCCACGCTCATTTCAAACATGCATCAGTATATTCAGAGTATAGATTAAATAGAAGAACTGAGCTGTTTCACGGTCAGGTACAGAAAATGTCAGCATCCTGAATACTTGTAGCTTGCCTGGCAATGTTATTGCCATGTCACCCACTTGAATAGGTAACTTATGCCAAGGAAAACCAGATGCCCATCCTGAAAATTTTTTTTTAAACTTTATGTGATGTCTCACAGCATTATCTTGCACTATTTGATATCTACATCATGTAAAAAAAATAAAGGACAAAAACAAGCATACAAATAGATGTAAGCAACAGCAGGTCACAAAAATGGCAAAAGCATTTACTAGAGCACGTAGCACTTGGCTACATGCTTGTTTTCTGGTGGTTTATGCTGCGCTCCCAGCTGCACTTTGATCCGTTCTTGGAGAGTACAGATACTGCAGTGCGTCTCCTTCAACTGCCTCCCTCTCCCCAGAGGTTTTCCATCTCCGCAGAGTGGTCAGATGAGGGGAATGGCAAAAAATGTGCTCTTTTACCTTCTGATTTTAAAATAAAGTCAAGGATGGGTGAGTAGTGGAAGGTAGGGGGTTTAATTGCCCTCATTTGATGTAAACTGAGGTTTATCTGTTTTCAGTCACACAATGACTAGACTTCCAGTCTCCTTGCCCGTGGTAGCAGTTTTGATTTGTTTGGTGGATCACAGCCTTACTGCCTCATCTATGAAGCTATTAATACTGCCTTAAAAAAAAAAAAAAAAAAAGTAGACTTTTATAGATAGTCTGCTTAGTTTTTGCCCCAGTAGGAGATTACTTCTTGGGACTCAATCTTTTGCATGACCCAGGGACTAAAGGGATCAGTGCCCATTTCCTCTGAGTAACAACTTAATTAGACTCAAATAGAGTGAAATATGGTACTATTTCCACAAAGCATACTAACTGTACTTGAATCTCTTCCAGTGAATGATACTTAAATAAACTTACATGGCCAGTGGACTGGAGAATGACCTGGAAAATTTATTTTTAACATTGATTTCCATCTATGAATTTATCAAATTGAGATCCAGATATTTAAGTCTATCCATCCAATGCATGCTCCGACCAATACTGGTCTGATTATTTTTCTGTATGAAGGGAAACTTTAAACTTTCTTTGTTGCTACTTGTTCACTTGTGCCTTCAGGGGAATAAGATAGTAGCCCTTCTTGATAAGGTATGTTCTATAGTCTAAGATGTCAGAGAACTTCAAGAAAATGTTACCTCTGCTTTCACAACTGTTACCTCTTGCTTGAGGTTTGTATTGTCCCTTAGGGATACAGTAATACATAGGGTCGCCATTGAGTAGATGGGTGATTAGTAAGGTGGCTTGAGGCTGGGTCATAAATCACTGTGAAGATAGGGACTGGAGTCTTGAATCTGTCAGAGTAAGGAATCCCTGTGAGCCCTACAGCAACTAGCTTGCATGTTCCTGCGCTGCTTTAGAGGTATGCAGGGCTTCATGCTTTGCACCAACTGGTCTGTTGGCTTTTTCCAGAGGAAAAACATACAGCAGTTACTATGACCAAATCAGAGGCAGTAAGAAACATTGCACTGGCATGTTGGGACCTCTTTTGTAGAGAATCCAGTTTCCATGAGATGGACGCCAGGCTTGTCAACTGCTTCATTGGAAGTATACCATCTCAAATTAGGGATGATGTAATTTTTACTACTTCTTCAAGGTATTTTGTTTCCATTTAATGTGGTTTCCATGCTAGTCACTGTCTTCCTTAAAGCCAGTAACAAGTGTAAACAAGGAGAGAGGAACTGAAGTACAGCCATCATTCATTATGGATGAGAGGTAGACTGAGACCCGCCCAGCCGTGTGCTCTTAGCATTGAGGCTGCTCATCTTTCATTACACACATAACTTCTTAGAATAGTGTAATTAATTTGGGGAGATTAAAGCTCATCCCTCATAGAGATAAGGGCTATGAAAATGTTCATGCCAAGTAGTTTCGCTACTTACCCCGTGAACAGAGTCTGCAGAGAGATGAGTGCTGCATGCGGATAGTGGGCAATCCCGTGACAATCCAGAAACGTAAACTCCCCAAGCACATTTATGTACATACAGAAGAAATGAGTTTTTTTTTTTTTTTTAAGTAAAGAGGGACAGAAACCCTTCTAAGACCATTTAGCTCTCATCTCTAGATCCACTGATTGCAGCTTTTCTGTAAACATAAATTTAGTCTTTTCTTTGAGGAAGGTCCAATCCTCAGTAGCTGAGAAGCCAGACCTGGGATTGTTCTGTTGTCTTTTTGAGGTCAGATCGCCCTGAAGTTGTTTCAGCTGCAGAAATATTGCTTTTCAATCTCAGAATTTCTACTATATCTTTCTACCTCCTAGTTTACCTGCTATCAAAAGGAAGCACTGTTTTCCTACAAAAGGACATGCAAGAACTAGAATAAAAGTTCCAGGTTGTTGCTTTTCTTTTTTTTTTTGGATGACTACCAAGTTAGTTTTGCCACAGCTCAAAGAAATTTCCTTATCCCTGGAATTTTAGAACCAAATGTTGTTTTTGATAGTCTGGATAATCTTTGCAGAGAGTCGGGTTAGTAATGTCAGCTGTCCCTTGTGTCTTTCAAATGAGCATTGTACACCAAGACTGCTCCAGAGCACAGGCAGGAAAGACTTCTGACCTCTTGATCTGATGATCTGTTCCCAAAATCTCTGTGTCCAAAAGCAGCATGACAAATACCAGAAAACTTGGAGACCAGAATTTCACAAGCAGAAGCAGAGACCAGCTCCCTAAGAAGGTCCAGCTGCAGGACACAGCTCGTGACCAAGCCTGTGGGAGACCTAAGAAACCAGTCACTGTAGACCCACGCAGCTCTCCTTCTTCAAGCACAAGTGTCATACCATCCATCAACCTCCACAACAGCAGAGTCCTACATGCTGTCTTAAAAATATAACCTCAACATGAGAGCTGTAGTTGACTAACTAGGGGGCACAGCAGATTGGGATTTGTGGCCATTTCGTGCCACCAGCTTTTAAGCAGAATAGCAAATTGGGATTTGTTGCCTGTCCATCTCCATAGTGTCCATTTTCCTGCAGCCATGTCCCAATCTATGGGATGCAGAAGGTGCATGTTGCCTGCCCAAGCATACGGGGAGGTGCAGGTAGGAAACTTATTCTCCCTCATATAAACATATTCCCCTCTTTAGCATTCAGTACACACGTCCATGCCACAGTTGCATTACTTTATCTGCTACACCTCTTGGCTTTGAAAATAAGAGCAAAAGAAATATTACATCAGTCACAGTAACAGACTATTGCCTGCTGATTTCCATCACTACAGGTTACTGGCTACCTTGCTGAGATAAAAGTTACTCTCAGTAAACTCAGTGGTTTTACAGCTATAACTTTCCTATTGAATTCCTCCTGCAAGTTTTACAAATACACTGCAACCCATGCTATGCTGGCCAGATCCAGCGCCCAAGGTGGGTCGTTTGAACCTAGGTTTTGGAATCTCTGGGCTGTATTGCTACATGCTGCATTAGACATACCCCAAAAAGGTCACATGTTTCCAAAGAGTGTATTCAGCATACTTTGTAGAGACTTAGTGGTGTGAGATCTTGGTATATTATCACATGGATTCTGTCTAATTATTAAGAACATGTGACCAATCGCTTTGAGTCTGCATAACTAAGGCTGGAGAACACAATGCTTTCCTGGCTCAACTGTGTTGCAATGATTAACTGCAGTGTTATGAGAGCCATTTCATGCCACAAGCTTTTAAGCAGAACAGCATGTTGTCTTCAACAGAAAATTCTAATTTAAGTTGTTACTATCAAAGGGTCGATGTTTTCAGTCAGTTTTTAAAGTGAGATTGCAGTGTATTTGTAGAAACCCCCTTTAAATCAGTGGATTTGAGCACACTTTGGATCAGGCTGTAAGCGTTTGACCTTTTCTGTTGGTTGCTGGGAGATGCAACAAAACACAATAGGATTGACCAAATTTAATGTTCAGGGTAACAATTAATAGAAACGCTGCCTCTGTGTGCTGACATGGGGGTTTCGTGTTAATCGTTACTGAAGTTCTGCTTTACGAGCCTCCCTCAGGTAATAATGAGTGACTTAACATCTTTCGGCTTACCCAGATTTGTAGTTGTATGTTGTATCTCTCTGTCTGAGCTGAAAAATGTTTTACTATAAACAAGTTCAGTTTTTAATTTCTAGGAACCAGAAGTTCAGGAGAGGGTCCTGGAAGCATGAGTCTCCAACGTGTCACCAAACTGGTCACTAAATTTGTTACCAACCATTGAAATTATGTCTTAACTGACTTAAATAATGATCATCAGAGCAGCTAGCTGGGAATTTTACTAATTTAGATCCTATGACATTCTACTACATTACATTTTCATATACAAGATTTACAACACTAAGTACAGACTTGGTTTGGTAAGAGTACTCTTGATTCATGTGATGCATTAGTGCAAAGAAAAATATGGGATGCATAAACCAAAACTAATATTTATAACATAGGCTTCAGAAATTTCCTGAATATAATTTGTGTTCAAATTGCAGTGTCAGTTTTAGAGCAATGTCCCATCTGTAGTTTTGAGGGGTTTTTTTTCCTTTTTTCTCATGTCTGAGAGTCTTGTCACAACCCTTGCAAAGGCTGTTCCAATAGTTGATTATTCTTACAATAAAAAACATATGTTAGACCACACTGATCTGGCTTTAAAATTTGTCATTGAGCTTTTGTTTTACCTTTGCAAGGTAGGAGAGAGAGCTCCACATTACTAGATTCATTATGTAGATACTTGGAGCTGAGAGAACAGCTTGTCTCTGATGTCTGGCACCATTGCTGATGACAGTGATAGAGTTGTTTTAAACCCCTGTTCTCACTTTCTTCTTAGGACACTATGTAGATTAGCTGCCTGTAATTTGTCACCGAAGAAGCCTTTTTTTGTCCAAGTCTTTGACCATTCCCTGTGACTTTTTTCCAAGTCCTCTTCCATTCATACTTGAAGTTGTCAGTCAAAACCAAAACAAGCATTTCATTAGTCTGAACTAAGAAGGTTGCATGCTCTCTGTATTTCTATGCAGTACTGCTTGGTTTATACAACCAAATGTTGTATTACCTCTTTCACTGAAGTGGGGTCTGGGAGTGTTGAACCAAGTGATTATCGAGACTGTTATCACTCCTGTCAGAGAAACCGATATCCCCAAAAGCATCCCTCTTACTCTCTGTGCTCCTAGTTTCTTTGTTTACAGATAAGAATTTACAACGAGTGATGCTAAACTGTATTTTCATTGCTCTCATTTCAGCATTAAATCTAGACTGTACTATATTCTACAGTGACCCATCTTCAAGACATCAGTTAACTTTGTCAGCAAAAATGTTACACTTTCTTCCATGCAGCTTACAACTGCTGAGTAGCACTGGGTGAGGAATCAATCAAGGGGTGTCACCAAAACCCCATGTGTCCTTACCTGAAATTTAATCTGACACTTGCAAAATACCTATTTTAAACCCATTTAAGATGCATTGTGTTAATTTTGTTGGATGGCAGTTTCCTGCTTGATTCATAAGCAGAATATCAGAGCATCAAGTCAAAGAATGATGCAGTGAAATTGTTACCTTTGTTACTCCACACTACTTCAGGAATAATTTATTATAGTTCTTAGGTGTTATTATATAAAGCTGTAAGTGAATATTAAAAATATTCAATGTACAGCAAATCAGAAAAATTAACCTAGTTTTTAAATCATGGCCAATTAAGGAACAATAACCCTTCCTTTCTCGTTTCTTACACACTTTCCATAAAAACCATGGACCAGGTTATCCTGCTACTGATGCTGTGTAATTCCCCTAGGGACGGTAATGGGATTTTGCAGATGTAAGTGAAAGGCAAATGTGGCCCTATATGTATGTTGGTATGCAAAGAGCATCGGAAGAATTCTTGCCTTCAGGATAATTATGAAATTGCTTCCTTTTTTGTCATCCACCCATGATGCCATCTAATTTTATGTTCCTTGGCTGCTAGCTGTTAGCCTCATTAACCTTACTTGATAGAGCGTTCCAACATTTATGATTCTCATGTGAAAAATGCTTCCTGATGGCTGGAATTTGTTTTTCTTTAATATCTACCTTTGCCCTCTTGTCCTATTATGCATACTAGTCTGAAAATAGTAACTTGAGATTGGTGTGCCTACTCCTTGCAGTGTAATGAATTCCAGTTAATTCTCTTGCCTTTTTTTTGTCTTAAGACAGTTGTGGCGATTTAAAATTATTGAACCAACAATCCTACTCATTTTCACTATGCCCCTTGGTTTTGTTTTTTTTACATTTAATGATGAATTCTTCTGTGGAAGGAACTGAGGAAATTCAGATATGTGTCATTCATCAGTTGGCCTATTTCCACAAATATAATGTCACCCTGGTGTTGTTAACTTCTTTGTTTTACTTGGCATGTGGAGTAGGGCCAAGACACTGTTACTGTGGGGAGTTTAACTTAACATTTGTACGGTTAACGTTTCATTAGTCGATGCAGCATTATTCAGTGGCAAAATTCTAAATCAGAAATCTAAATCCAGTTCAGCTAGCTGTGATGGTCATTGTCAAATTTGTAATGGTGGGAATTATGAATTTAACCCCCATTCACAAATAAAATTAATCTTTCCCCTTTTGGGGGGTCATACAGAGACTCCTGTATTCATACCTTCAACATTGGCAGCAGCAGATCTTTCCATCCATCACAGGGCAGCAGTAGAAGTGTCACCAGCATGGCAGGCAGTAGAACAGAGTCAGATAGACCTTTTTATTTTTCTTACATTTGTTTTATAGTTTTAACATTATAAAATTATTGGATATCAGTCTAAGTGCTGTTAATACAAACTAAGGATCAGTCTATAATACAGCATCTTTTCTTTATATGGACGAAGATTCATTTGAAATTGTATTTTCTTTGGGGACAGAGTGCATTGTACTCTGGGAAACCTGCAGTATTTTCTTATGGCTGATCAGAAGAACTACCACACTATTTCAATACACTTCTTTAAGATGGTGTTAAGTTCTTTTTAAGTTAAGCTGATCTAGAGCTTGGTGGGTTTTTCTTTTTCCTTTCTACTGTTTACATTGTTGTTTCCTAGCACTGGCTTCACAGGGTGAAGAGAGAAACTCAAACTGTGATACTTGATGCCTAGGAAGAGAGGTCCTCCCATTGAAGAAGACAATTGTTTACAACTGTTTACAAACAATTCTCTCAACAATTCTCTAGACTTATAAAAGCTAAAGTTTATAAAGGGCGACAATGGGAATAGGAAGAGGTGATTGTATGTTACCTGACTGGAATGTTTGTGATAAAATAAGGCAAGGAAACAAATAGAGTTCACTTAGAGAGCGCTGCTGTTCTGGGGCTGAAGAGATGAAATCGCTGTTACCATTCATTGGAAAGCACTGTGGTTTAATCTAGGTGATCCTGCTCGGGCAGGGGGTTTGGACTAGATATCTTTCAGGGTCCCTCCCAACTCCTAACATTCTGTGATTCTGTGAATCTGTGTTGTAAAATTCATACAGATGGCTTGGGGGCTCTTTCCTCTTTTAAGTTTACTGTTCAAAATCAAGAGTTTGTTGATGACTTCCACTTTAAAATGATATTGCACAGCTAAGTACTTGCTTATTTGGAAATGGTTATTTATCTTAGCCTGTCTTGGGTGGGACATACCCACCTTTGAACTCATGAAGAAGTAAACAGCGAAGGCAGCTTTGGCTTTGCTATTTAAAAACTATTTGTAAAAGTCCACCTTTGGCTGAGGGCCTACTTTCTCTATAAAGAAGGTGTTTTCCAAAAAGTTATGTTGCTTGGGAGAAAGTTATTGGATTAATCAAACTGTAAGTTTTCCCCATTTGTAAAGCCCTGTCTAATATGTCATTCATCCTTTGTGGAAAGTGATCCCTTCTTTAATTATGCTCTGATAGCTAAAGAAAAAAAACCCCAAAACTTTCAAAGTTTCCTTTTAGGGAAGGCATTTTTTTTCAGTTCAGAATTTCATCTTTTGCAAAAATAACCATAGGTCACACATTTGCTGGAAAGAAGGTTATAGTACCAAAAGTAAGTTCACTGAGTCAAGCCTTCCAGTGCTAGGTTCTCCTGGGAGGTTTCCCAAGACACAGAAGGAAGCCTTCCCTCAAGTACTGTAAATTTAATGGTTATGATATAATAATAGGATCTCCTGAAAACTCCATTATAGAAATTAATTCTATGCTTATGACAGTAAAATGGAGCTTCTCAAATAAACAGAAACATTACCAGGCATACTTTTCTAATCCTTGCATTTCTTTTCATGCTTCTGAATGTATGCCACAGACATCCAACACTCCTTGGGCTTGCTGCTAATCCAAGAATTTCTTTGTATTGCTGGAAAAAGTGAACAGAAGGTGTTCTGCAGCTAAAAACCTGGTGTCCTACCTGCTTGATATAAATTGTGGACCTGATAAACTCTTTAATACAAGAAGGTGAAAACTGTCTAGAGCAAATACGCAACATGAGATGCTTCAGAGAGGTCAAGTTTTTCAGAGGCTTGGCTCCCTGTCATGTGATGTGACCCCTGGAAAGGCTCTGCAGCAGTAGGTCTAGGATGATTGGAGGGAGGAGATACCTGCTGGGCGCAGCTCAGCCTGTTGTGTGATGGGTGTCTGGAGAGACAGCAGCCAAATGCAGTTGTCCTCTGGGAAGGCCTGTGTCTCTTTCACAGGCGCACAGGCAGCAATGAGGGTGAAACAGACCCATCTGAGGTGTCCTAACAGTGTGTGTGCCTGGTCTTACAGGTATCTAGCCACTTGTCGCTCGGAAAACATTGCTGGTTTGTTCGTGTTTGCACTCACAGGTGTTGCAGTCACATGCCTGTAATGAGAAACGTCTTCCACCTTCTCAAATGCATCTCTGGGGCGAGCTGCCTGCTGAGGAAAGCAGCTGCCAGCAGCTATTGGCATCTGCTGTGGCCTCTCCTGCAGCACCTTTGGCTCATCCCTCATAGGGGACTAAGAGCTGGGGGTTCCCTGATGGACCTGCTCCGCATTCCGTGGTGATGCAGGGTCAAGGAGAGGAGGGAGCATACCTAACAAAGTCAAGTGTGCTGTGCCACGTGTTGGCTACCTGGCTCAACAGCCCAGTCTGCAGTCAGCAGGGAGGCAGGCAAGTGCCACCCCATGAAGGGTCACTTGGAAGGATAAGTACAGCATGGTTCTTTTAATCATACTTAAGCCCAAGTGCATCTCAATGTGTTGGGGTATTTGTTTGATAAAGAAAGATCAGGAGACAGGAAGATTAAAGAAATCTAGTTAAAAAAAAAAAAAACAAAACCACAACAAAATACCGAGAAAATGAATTATAAAAAAATCATCATCAGAAGGAATAACAGTGCCTTATTTATTCTTTCCCTTTGAGCTTTGTGGACATATAAGAGATTTCCACTTCTTGCTCCTTCTTTTTTCCTCCTCCTCTGCTCTCTGTCTTGCTTGGCTTTTTTTCTGTGACCATGAGCACAGTGGGAACCTACCACCCACAGTGCCCATTCATTGCCTTTCCTGAGAGGCCCCAGAGGGCGGCCACCCCACACGGGCTAACCTGGACTCAAAGGGCAGCACCACGTTGTAGCCTGAAGCCAGTTGCTATTTGTTTAGCAACATGACATTGCAGGAAAAGAGTTCAGTCATGCTCAATTTTGCTTCTGGTATTGCAAAAACAGCAGCGCATGGGTGGTGCAGTTGTGCGGATTGGATGGAGCTAATTATATTAAATTGTTGCATAGGAACTTTTTAGAGTGTTGCCATGTTAAAGAGCAGGCTTTTTCAACAAGAAGTTGATTCATATGAAGCTTCATAGAGCATTTATTTTATCTTTAAGAGTTCAGGTCACCTTCTCCCATTAGAAATCCGAGGGAAGGAAATTCCCTGTAGAATTTTCTTCTCATTTCTTCCTTCAGGCATTTTCCTTCCTCAGCCTGGAAGAAACAAGCTGCGTGTGTAGCATGAAATGTGCAGAGAGTCCAATTCCTTTTCTCTCCCTGCTCCTCTGTGTCCCCTGTGACCGTCTTTGGTAGTTTAATTGAGAAGAACTCTTCTGTAGGAAAAATGCTTTCCATCTTAAAGGTCTGAGGACCCTAGCCCTTCATTCTTAGCTTCCATCTGGATGAGAAGCAGTTTCTTTCCTAGATATTTTATTGTCCAGATACATAGCAAGTGTTCCTAAAATCTGATACTGAATAACTGATCATGGTTAATTATAATTTGAAGATACATAAGGCAATACTCATCCTTCCCCAAACTGGGTCCAGCTTGTTTTCCTCTATCTTTGATTTTACTGAGACCACCAGAGCATTCCTGCTGTTGGCAGGCTGTTATCTTTTTTCATCACTAATGATGACAACTGAGTTCTTAGTGTCACAGCACTGTTATTTATTTTCCCTGCTGGGGCTTCATCATGCTTTCAACCAACCATAGTTAAAAAGAAATCTGCTAGACAAATTCCTCTGGAAAATTCCATATACAGCAAGCATAGAGATAAGAGATAAGTTTAAAGCTACTTTGCATACTTCTGTTTAAGAAAAAGCAGCAGCTCAGAAGTTAGTTTATGTGACTTTTTTTAGTGCAGTCAGAAGATCCAGGGTAGCAGACAAATTATTTTTTTTAATTCTTTTTTAACATATTCCTCGAGATTTTAGGTTTCCTAATTCGGCTTCCTGCAAGTCATCACATTTTTGTCTCCAACCCAGTCTTGCTGTTACAAATACCTCATCTTTGTGGCAGTTATACATCATGAATATTTAAACGATCTGTTTTATTGTTGTGGTCTTCCCACACACAGGTCTTAGGGGTAGCACTGATGAGTGTTTTCCCTTCATGGGCCAACACAAGTGACATGACTCCAGATCTCTAACACCAATGCTCAACCTGCAGACAGGCTGGTTTGACCTCTGTAGCATTAAGGAGACAAATGTACATCATTTCCATTTTCCTTCTACTGTAGTCTCCTGTGTGATTCCCAGACTGTCTAGTGAAGATGTCTCTGCTTACTGTGGGGGGGTTGGACTAGATGACCTTCAAAGGTCCCTTCCAACCTAACACATTCTGTGACTCATTTATTTTAAAGAATAGCCATATCAGCACACGGTTTGAAAGCAGTATGTGTGTGCCAGCCACAGATGGCAGCTTCCAGCTATGCTCATTCCAGTTGCCATCTGCCCATAGGCAAAATCCAAAGTGTTATGGGCGTGAGTGTATTTCACGGGAGGATGAAAACGGTGATTGTGCAGGTTTCAATTTCTGAATTCAGATTTGTTTGTGAAATCAAGGAATAGATAGATACACCCACTTTTGAAGGCAGGGCTTGTTGGCATCATTGAAGCAAGTGTGGGAACCCCTCTGTGTAATAATACTACTTTAATGTGAAGTTAAGTCGCTCCTCTTTTTATTTGTTTTGTTTTTTTTTTTGAGTATAACTCAGCTTCTTGTTTTTTTCACTACAGCTCTCTTTCCATCTTTTCTAACTGCCTGCTGACAGTTACACATCGAGGAAAACAGGAAGGATGGAGGGAATCATCCTTTCCATCATTTAATTAGAAAACTAACTCCCAGAAACCTTTCTATAGTCTTTCTAAGTGTAGAATATGCTGCACTTACAGAGAGGATACTTAGCTTTGCCATTTTTGAGAAATGGAAGAAAATAATGTTATGTCCCTACATAGCCCTTGTGTCTGCTTACAATTACCAAGTAAAGAATGACGAGTATGCCAGCTCATTTTGTCATAACAAGATAAGCAGCAATAGTTCTGTTCTCTAGTCCAGGCAACCCACATTTATTTGATATTCAGCCACCCTGGAAAGTTCATTTTGCTGTGGGCTGTTCACCAGGGATCAGTCACTGAGATGAGAGGCTTGGGAGCTCTCAGCCACATTCACTTTTTCGCAAACGAGCAAGTAAGTGAAGAATGTTCTTCTTCTGCGTTGCTAAATAAGAACCTTCTCCTCATGCTGCTTGTGGTACCTCATGTCTTCCTCTCCTGATAGGCGTTGCCATGTCCTAAATAAAGGGAGTAGTTGAGTGCCAGGAGAAAAAAACAAACTTTAGTGCAGGAAAGGTTTTAGTGAAACAAGACAGGAGCCTCAGCGAGGTCAGGTAGCAGCGTGATACCAGAACCACCTTTCACGTTCCATTGATACTCCTCTGCCTTTAACTACCCATAGGATGGAGAAGGCTGTGCTGTGGCCGTTATGTCTGCAGGCTCCAGCTGTACTGGAATGGCCTTGCTGGTCTTCATGGCCTGCAGTCCTGTCAATCCAACCTACAGCCTTATCACATCTCCCCAGCAAAGCGGAGCTGGGCAAGCTTCCCTGAGGTGGAGGTGTCTCTGAGCATGGGCGCCTTGGGTCTCTGTAGAGCCGTGGAAAAGAAAGTTCCCTGACCTTTCCATTACTACTGTTTTCCTGAAGGTTTGTGCTATTTGTAATCTAAAAGAAAGGAAGCCACGACTCAAACAGATTTAATAGATTTCAGGCAAAAATACCTGAAAAACATTTTTTCCTACTCAGAGAAATGAATAACTCAATTGGTCTGTCATTTTCATGCCAAAATTTTCTACACTTTGTGTTTAGATAGAAAGTATCTTGCATTCATGCAGCTTTTTCTGCCCTGCCTGTAAAGAGCTAAATGTAGTCAAAGTTGGGAAAAGCCTTCTTTGCAATCAAGTTTGCATTTTTATTTAAATACCAAAAAAAGCTCATAATTAACACCAGTATAAGTAATATTTTCCAACTTTGTCTTGGCTGATTAAAGGCTTTTATGTGTTTTGATACTGTTGTTGCTGTCTCCTACCACATATATGATTTTTTTTGAGCCCAAGGGTTACAAAAAACCAGCAGCACAAAGAATATAAGTGCATTTTAAGACACTATATTGAACTTTAAGCTTAGGAATTACTAGAAGAAGCATAATGTGCTGTTAAAAAACAGTATGATGAAAATGTTCAGTAGCACTGATCTTGATCAGTTCCTCAGATGGTACAGTTTGCAGCTTGAGTTATTTAGGTAGGATGGACGTCTGCCCCGCAACAGGCAACTGCAAAGTACACGTCCTGGGCTCTGGGACTGAACCGTGCCACAAATTACATACCACAGATACTGCGTTATGGAAAGAGAGCTGCTTTAGGATGAAGCAAAGCGACTGACATACTAACACAGTTTCAGCACTGTGAATTCAAAGTAATTAATGGTTTTGGAGCTACTGTAGAAACAGTGGGCAAGGAGGATGCCTTTATCACTGCTGGAACGTGATGCCCAGGCTGCAGGCCCGGGGCAAGGTGCACTGGGATGGTGGGGGTCAGTAACAGTTTGACTCTTCACTTCCCATGGCATGTCAAGCACTCTTCGCCCAGTTTTTGAAAGCTGTCCAAGCAGCACCCTTACTCAGCTCTGGAGAAATCCCGGAGTCAGAATGCAGATGGTATGAAAAACACTGCCAATGTCTATCCTAGACGATAAATATTTTATTAGTGTGTTCTGCACTGGGAGGAACAAATAGTCCTGGTCTTAAAGGCCAAGGAAGTTTTATTGTGGGAAAGCTGAAAATTCTACATGTTTTCACAGCAAGCTCTCCAAAAAGAATAAATTCCTCTGGAATTTCAGTTTCCACTGGAGTTTTTTCCAAAAAGGAAAATAGAGAAAATATTTTTTAAAAAAGAAAAATAACTGAATTAGTACAGAGAATCACTGAGTCACAGAACATTAGGAGTTGAAAGGGACCTCGAAAGATCATCTAGTCCAACCCCTGCCCGAGCAGTATCACCTAGATTAAATCACACGGGAACATGACCAGATTGGTCTGGAATGTCTCCAGAGAATCAGAATCCACAACCTCTCTGAGCAGCCTGTGCCAGTGATCTGTCACCCTCATGGTGAAAGTCCATCCTTATATTCAGATGGAACTTTCTATATTCCAGCTTGGAAGAATAAATTGCCATAGTTCATATGATCTCTCTCAAACACAAAAACTCAGTCGAAAGCATGTAATAGCTAAGCGTGTACTTGAATAATCTTATTGTGGCATTTAATATTTACAAGTAAGCTTCTTATTACAAAGTAATGGACAGTGCTGCACTGTGCCATCTCAGTTGCATCCTTTTAGTCACCTAGCTAAGTGTAAGGGTCTATTTAAGCAAACCTTAGCTGGGTGTGCAATCCAGTTATCTATGGATTACATATATACATTTTGCCAACAAAAGCTTCTGTGATATATAAAGCCAGAAAGGCAAAGCCTGTGCTGTTCCTGATCTGCATTTATCACATAGAGGTCATTGGGATCACTGTCATCGGATAATGAGATTGCAATAGCAGCCTTCCCTGGCTGAGCTCTGCAAGTGATAAATTACACTTCATCACATCCATCCGTGTATAAGAGAGATTTGGTACCTGCGTATGTGCATTGGTTCTGTATAGGTCTGTGTCTGCCCACATCATTCAGGTAGACTGATGCCTAGCCCAAGAGGGAATGTAAAACCTCCCTAGAAAGAAGCAGTTATAGGTCACAGTCAATTTTAGCCTTCCTTAAAAAAAAAACCAACCCAACAAACCAGCCTTCAGAGCCAAACAAACTGCATCAGTTTGAGCCTCCACCCAGAAATGTGGTAATTACGCGCTCTTATTGAGCAGTACTTCCCTCCGCAGGAACAATGAATCAAATGAAGGGGCCTAAATAAATAAATCTTTACACTTCCCTGTTCTTTCTGCCTCCCAGTTAATCATACGTCATTTTGGAAAGCCTAAGTAATCCACAGCAGGAGGCAGAACCTCCATCACCATGTAAGTTCACAGTGTCAGACCATCCTCTGGCAGCAGCGGTGATGGCTGAGGGGCTTACCATCTCTCCCCTGTCCCCCTGCCCCACATGAACCAGGTGCCCAGGTCTCAAAGCAGATGGGTACCATCCACAGCCAAACCTGCTCCATCCCCAATTCCCACACGTGTTTCTCCCAAGGTGAGCTCCGCTGCTCCCACTGGTAGCTGAGACTGCTGTGCCTGTGGTCGGCTTCCTGGCTGCTCCCTTCCCTGGTCTCCCCAGCTGTCACGCAGCAGACCCTGTCGTGTTTCTGGTCCTTTAGAGAAAGTGCAGTGGTGCAAGGATCCACACAGAGCCTCAGCCACATCGAACAGGCAAAGAAAGAAAGAAAGAAAGAAAGAAAGAAAGAAGAAAAAGACAAAGGCCCAAAATGCTAGAAAATAAATGTTCAATTAAACCTGATAAATCCTGGCCCATTTTTGCCCTTCCATCTCTAGTAGATGCCAACAGGTGATGGTCCCTCTACACTGTAGAGAAGACTCTTTCTCCAGAAGATTTCTTGGGGAAGGTCTGCTCCTCCACCACCTGCTTTCACCAGAGAAACTGTCCAAGCTCCCATGGCTGCATGAGGAGTTGAGAGTCCTGGTTAGAGCTTCCATGGTGGGAGTTTAAGTGACTGGTTTTTGTGTTCTCATGCCACCCTCCACGTTACACAAGGTCCAGAGGTGAGGAATTGTCACCGAACAGATTGGGTTTCTAGCCTGAAAAAGGAAGTTCCGAAATGACCACATGAGTCCTGCTGGTACAGGATTTCTGGCAGACTTTTGCAGAGCATCAAACAGTTCAGATAAGCTTCAGATAAGTACTGTCAGTCTTGGGTGCTTATCTTTAACTCCAGGTTAAACAGAGCTTCTCCTAAACAGGATAATTAACATTTCGTTGTGTCTTCTCAGAGAACCCATGTCTTCATTTCTAATCCCCAGCGGGAAAGCTACATTAACCCTGCTGTCATTTGTTGAACTATTACTAAATGATAATATTTATACTAGATTTAGCCTAAAGTGCCTATTTCCAGAGGCAGTGTGTCCTAGAATAGTGCAAAAAAAAAGGATGTTTTTCTTTTCTTTCTATATTTGTGGCATGAATAATGCAGAGACACATCTTTTCTTTAGGGTCTCAGAGGACAGTGACTATTGTCGAGAAGTTTTCAGGCTGAAGTAATGTAAAGGTATTTATTTAAAAGTCTTTAGACAGTATAAAGAGCAGATAGCAGATCTAAGTTCTCCATTACAAGAAAAGAAGGGGTGTGTGGGGGGGTGTGTTTCTGTCAGTGTAGGTTTTCTAGCTCATCATTACCTAAGGAGTTCTTGTCCCCACCACCACCGACCACTCCACCCTTCTTCTGGTACGTAGACAGCAGTTCCCTCCAATGCTCTGAAACACAGAGATCTCTCTGTCTTTTCTCTGATTTCCTTCCTTCAAACTCTCCCATCACATTTCAGCGATGTAAAACAGCCAAGATAAGAAATAGTTGTCTCTTCCCAGGAGGAGATTGGACGGATGTGCCGTTCAGAAGAACAATTCCTTTTTTCCCACTGCCTTCCTGGGATGGGGGTGGTGGGGGCAGGGGGGAAGTGAGAAGTTAACCTCCCTTTTGCCAGCTGTGCCAGCTATTCAGAGAGAAATACACGCAGCAAAGCGTGTCAGCACTGTACTGCTCTAGCCCTGAAAGCATGGATTTGTTAAAAAGAGAAGATAGGAAATGGGGTGAGGGGGTGGATAGTAACTTGTATTTTTGGTCAAAATACAAGACCCAAATATAGTTTGTGTAATGCATCCTGTTACTCTTGTAGCATCTGGCATGAAGTGTTCTCTTTGGTCATGTAATTATGTTTCATCTAGGTCCCCTGTTGCTGGGAAAAGATGACAGGGCAGAGTTAGACTGTTACCATGGTGGGGCAATGGTGACGTGTTTTTGTTTTGTACAAAGACTAGTACTGGGATTTTATAGAATCATAGACTGGTTTGGGTTGGAAGGTACCCCAAAGCCCATCTAGTCCCAAACCCCTGACATGGGAAGGGACACCCTCCACTAGCCCAGGTTGCCCAAAGGCCCTTGAACACTGCCAGGGAGGGTGCAGCCACAGCTTCTCTGGGCAGCCTGTGCCGGGGCCTCACCGTCCTCACAGGGAAGAAGTTCTTCCTAATATCAGATCTAAATCTACCATCCTTCAGCTTAAAGCCATTACCCCTTGTCTTACTACTTGCCCTTGCAAAAGGTATTTGGGTCTGTAGGAGTTAAATAAGCAAAAATGTGTGGAGGATGAGGGATTGTACTATTGTGAGATTTTTAGAGTAGCTTTTAATATTACCTATATATTATTGCAATCACTTAATAAGGAAAACACAAGAACTGTTTTCTTAGTTAACTAAAGATAACAAAAACTAGCACAAGCAGTAAAAACTTTCTCATTTGCCATGGGATCCTAGCTCACATAGTAGCAGGAATTCATAGCCAAAAACATCACACTTTATAATGGTGATGAATTTTTCCAGTAAGATCAAGAGGCTCAGTTTTCATGATTAAGGGATACAGTTTGATTTAGTGGGACAACTGAGTTCAGATTTACTGTCAGTTTACACTGGGAGATAGCTTTTGGGGATGAATGAGATGAAGCAAGACATTGGACAGTCACAGGAATTTCTGGCACATTTGGTGCTATAGATACCCTTTCTCTTTGTTTGCAGATGACACCAAATTGGGTGGGAGTGTCGATGTGCTGGAGGGTAGGAAGGCCCTGCAGAGGGATCTGGACAGGCTGGATTGTTGGGCTGGGGCCAACAATATGACGTTCAACAAGTCCAAATGCCGGGTCCTGCACTTTGGTCGCAACAACCCCAGGCAACGTTACAGGCTTGGGCAGGAGTGGCTGGAGAGCAGCCTGGCGGAAAGGGACCTGGGGGTGTTGGTTGACAGCCGCCTAAACATGAGCCAGCAGTGTGCCCAGGTGGCCGAGAGGGCCAATGGCATCCTGGCTTGTATCAGGAACGGTGTGGCCAGCAGGACCAGGGAGGTGATAAACCCCCTGTATTCTGCACTGGTGAGGCCTCACCTCGAGTACTGTGTTCAGTTTTGGGCCCCTCACTTCAAGAAGGATGTTGAGATTCTGGAGCGTGTCCAGAGAAGGGCAACGAAGATGGTGAAGGGTCTGGAGAACAGGCCCTACGAGGAGAGGCTGAGGGATCTGGGGTTGTTTAGTTTGGAAAAGAGGAGACTGAGGGGAGACCTTATTGCTCTCTACAACTACCTGAAAAGAGGTTGCAGTGAGGTGGGGGTTGGTCTCTTCTCCCCAGTAACAGTCGACAGAACTCGAGGTAATGGCCTCAAGCTGCGCCAGGGAAAATTTAGGTTGGATATTAGAAAGAACTTCTTTCCTGAGAGAGTCATCAAGCATTGGAACAGTCTACCCAGGGAGGTGGTTGAGTCCCCATCTCTTGAGGTGTTTAAAAGACGGGTAGATGCAGTGCTTGAGGATATGGTCTAAGGGTAGACTTGGTGGCGGTGGGTTAATGGTTGGACCAGATGATCTTAGGGGTCATTTCCAGCCTTAAAATTCTATGATTCTATGATTCTTGCTCAATAAATAGGATAAGGGAATTCAATAAGGGGGCTTTACTATTACCATACCAAGGACTTTAAGGATTGGTTTTATCATGCCCATACTCATTGTCTAGCTGTATCAGTGGTGACCTAGATTCAAAAATCTGGCTCATGTATAATACAGAAGCCCATGAACACCTGTGAGAAGAAGAACTCTCCTAAGGTACTAAAGCCAGTGCTCTGCCTTAGAGTGGACAGCAGGCACTACTATTGCCACAAAATAAGGGTTAGTGTTTGTGTGGCTGTAATCTACTTTAAGGAGTTCTCTAAAAGATCTGGTGACCTATGTGTTGTGCAAAGAGAGGTGAGAGCATGTGTACGCGGCAGTCAAAAAGTTAGGGATCCTGCTCAGGCAGAGGGGTTGGACTAGATGATCTTTTGTGGTCCCTTCCAACTCCTAACAATCTGTGATTCTGTGATTCTGTGAAACTGATACACTGTTGGTTTATCAGAAGTAAGAACTTCAGAATAAATATTGGTGTAAACTCTGTGAATGGCTGGTGCCATGAAAACTGGGAGCTGTAGAGAAAAATGGTCCATCTGTGCTAAAAGATTGTGCTTCGGCAGAAAAACTAGAATGGAAACAAAGATGGCAGCTGATCAGGGATCTCCCACTACTAAGAAACAGTTGCCTGAATAGCACCCAAGTGTCTGTTCATCAAAAGAAACAGAAAAGTAAGGAGAAAGAGCCAGAAGAAAAACTACTATGCTTCTCAGCTGGAAAACAAATTACACTTGTGTGTGTGTGTGTGTGTGTATACGCTAAGGAAATAAAGAGGATGAGATTTGGAGTAAATGCTTCCAAGACTTGTTTTAGCATCTTTCCAACTCAGTTAAACAGGATCCATGATCAGACGACTAGGAAAACCCTCTTCTTACTTTCAGGATATAAAAGGGATGAGGTTATAAGCTAAGCAATATAAGCAGAGAGTGGGAATTTTCTGGGAGCCTCTGCTCATCTGATTTAGATGGAGGTGTGAGGTTCTAGCCATGGGTCTGCAGGGTCTGCACTGTCAGCGCTCAGCTCCTCAATGTGTACTTAGTGAGATCCATCTCTGAACAACAGCTGTCGCTGACAAACTGTGATGGCACTTAAAGCCCCATTACTAATCCCTCGTGTCAGTACAGTTACCTATTCATGAAAAAGACCTGCCTTTTGGAAATCAACTGGAATAATTTCTTAGAGGCTGGAAAAAAAAAAAAAAAAGAGCACAGTAAGAAAGACCTAGGAAGGAGGGAGCCTGTGAAGCTATTTTACCATGCTTTCCGCAGTACAAATATTGAGTGTCTTTTATAAAAGTAAATGGTGACAGGGGATTCTGCTAGGAGGGGAAATGTAGTAGAGTTCTTTCAGAAACTTACTGAATTTGAGATCTGTCCTGCTCACAAGTAAATAGTGACTTTGCTATGATAAGGGAAAGAAAGATGTGGCATATACATCATTTTTCTGTTACCTTCTGGCACCTGAAAATGCCTGAAAATGAAACTGTGGCTTTGCGTGGGAGAGTAAAGGCCCCTGGAGAACAGTTTTGACAGTGGTTGAGCCATACCTATGGTAATGATTCATGAGAGTCCTGATTCCTCAGTCTAGATGTGGAGAGATGTTTTACTCTATCAGGTTTCGGAGTTTTGCAGTCTTGTCAGGCCACTGGGTTTTTATGTTTCAACGCTTAGAGAGGCCTAATAAGGTGGTACCTGCCCAAGACATCAACAGACTCATGACTTATGTCTAATCTGAAGGTCTGTTCCAAGATAAGAGGCATGAGATATGATCTGTGAAGTTTCAGGGAGGCAAGCAAGGAGATAGAGCTTGGATTTGGGGTGAGTCTTTGAGCAATATTGTGGACCTTCAACATAAACGTTGTAGTCCTAGGTTATTTCCACACCATTGATGATGAGGTGTTTCTAAGACACATTCTTGGACTTGGGGCATTCTGTCTCAAAATCGGCGTCTTGAGCTGACATCACTTACGAGGAGTTTCAGAGGAAATTGTTTATGGCAAAGCTGAATACAAACATCCAGTCTGCTGGTTGCTTCTGATGGATTTCTAATTCAGAGATACTCTTCCCAAGTTACCTGGGGTGTACAGCTTATACAGGAAGCATGTTCTGCATGAAGCATCAGTTGCTAAGACTTCTGAGGTTGATGAGCACAGTGGGGTCTGGTCTACCTCTTCTAAGAGTCCAGCCCATCTCATTTCTGATACAATGAACTGTAGGTGTACTCCTTGCTTTATTCTATTTTATGCCTTATTGCCAAGGCATAAACATTTCCAGATTTAACATAAACATTTCCATTATAGATTTTTCTAGATTTAAAAATCTTGCAAATAAAAAAATGAAAAAGGATGTGAAAGAAAAGCCAAATGACATCACTTAAGTCAGTTTAAAGAAGCTCAATATTTGGTTGTTTATCATCTCAGTATGTTAGTTGTTTGTAATGTGATAAGAGCATTTGTGGCCTGAGCCACAAGGCTCACTGCAGCAATGCAGACCGTGTTTGTCTGTTGGTTGGGGAAATGGACTGGAAGGCAGGAAGGTCTTGGGTCCAAGACCAAGCTGAAGCAGCAACTCATTGTGTGGCTCTGGGAAAGTGCATTCAACTCAGTTCTGCAACATTGCAGAAACCATCCCAGCTGCTGAACTGAGCCAAAGCAGGTTGTAAGTCAGTGGTACATATGGGAAAGATGAGCCCTTCTGTCTTACAAATGTAAGTTCTACATAATCTTCTCTGGAGCCAACATTTCACTGTGTGGCTGTGGTAATATTTTCGTGTAGTCAACTGAATATTTTGAAAGAAATTGAACCTCGCTCCCCAGAAAGGCCTTGCCACCCCTCCCATGAAACAAGTAGATGTGGCTGGGAAGGATGAAAAATATCCAAAGAAAAAAATGGCTATTACTGATTTTTTTAGTATCAAGGTGAAATTAATTTGACCTTTCTGGGTTTCAGGTTTAGACATCTACAGATTATAAATACACAAAATAAGCATTATCTTGAGCAATAGATTTTGCCACCTGAGAAGGTGAAAGACAGTTTTGTAGAAGTGGAGATTGAAATATATTGTGTAAGTTTTAACAGCAGGAATTAAAATGTTTACCCTTTTTGAATTTTTAAGGTGTTTCTTAGGGACGTTGGGACATCTAATTTGCAAAATAGATTTTTAAAAAAGGAACTTTTGCAGGTCACTGTTTTTCTCTTTTGAAAAAATATATTAAGGCATTAGTGTAGGGGTGAGAAAGGAGATTATCACTAATAGTTGGCTGTCAACTTTTATATTCACAAGGAAGAACTGAACCAAATTGAACCATATCTTTTTTTTTAACACTTTTTTCCTATGCTTTAGATTGCCTGCCATGACCCCATTGCATATATCCAAGCTTTCACAGTGGTCTGCATGTAGTCCTGATAATGTCAGACCCTCTGATTCACCTTTTTTGTCTGGTATGGCCCTTTATAGCAGTCTGCTTTACCTGAGGCTTTTACCAGTTGCAACACTGATCACCTCGGAGCAGAGAGGAAAAGGCTTGGGGGGGAGGTTAAGTTTTGAAATCAGAAGTGAAATGGGTCAGTAAGAAATCGATTTTGTTCTCATGGGCTTTTTCTTGACTGAAAGAGAAAGGAAATGGTGGGTGTTGCATCTGACCAAGCAGTTAGCAGTAAACACTTCCATCATCAAATGCAGCTCTTTTTCCAGTTTGCAAATCTCTCATCCATTCTTCTTACTTTTAAGGAAATACCAGTCCAGTCCCGAGAAGCAGTTCTGAAAAATTGCATAGCAAATTTCCACATTTAATATTTCCAGTACAGTCACTTGACTAACAGCCATCTCTGAAAACTGAGCCAGGGCTGTAAGAGTTTGACTGGACCAGACTTACCAGTTGGCATGTGTGATAAAAGCAGTGTCAATTAATCTGTGCCACCACCGATAAACCTGTGCAAATCCATTCCAGACACGCTCTCAGAGAGAGATCCAGGGTTCCAGTTCTTGGTATATATTTCTAATTGCAATTTGGTAAATAATTCTGCAGGAAGAACCTCAACTCAGCTCTCTTACTCTCTCTGCTATGTTTGATTCTGCAGCCATGCCAGGATTTTAAAAGGCCATTAAAACCTCACCGACCCCACTCCTCCCAAGGGTGATAAAAAAAAAGAACCTCCCCCAAGCTCTGTGAATGCATAAGAACCAAGTCAGCAGGTTACAGCTTATTCTTCAGAAGAAAACTAATTCAGCTTATAAAAGTAGTTCATACACAATCACGCGTTTTTAAGTAACTATAGAAATCATGAAACTGGAATGAGAACTCAGTGGTTACGTTTACATTTCGGGAAACCCTGGCACTGCTGCACTGGGCTGAACAAATATAGACGGTACAGCCATGCAAACAGCTGTACGGCTGGTTTGTGTCAGCCTCTTCCTTCCCCACCAGCAGGGCCAATGTGATTGCGCTGCTGCTGGTTCAGAAGCAAGAAGTCCTTCCTACGTTGGCAGGTTGATTTGAGTGTAATAGGTGCAGATCAGTTGTCAGAAATGCTGGATGCATATCTGAAGTATAATTTAGCAACTTCTAAGATTTAGCAATCACTGTTCCTAAGTAAGTTTCCTGAGTCTGCCCATTTACGTAGGTGAGTAAACTAGACAGGTCAAATAACTGGCGTGGTTTATAAATAGACTAAATAAAAAACCCACCTCCATATATAGAATAGCATCCAGACTTTCTATTGTTTGAAGCAAGTGATATCATTATTTGGATGTCTTTCCAGAACTGAAAATGACTAGACTTCGGAAACTAAAAGTAGTTAAATATAGAATTTGCTACTTTAATGAGTGAATGCTGTGTTTCATTATTTTGCTACTGGTATGTGAACAAATGCCTTTCTGTTCTTAGGGATGGGAAGATGGGGTTTATTCCACTAATATAAGATATTGGATAAAAGTCAAATTCAGATGAAGGACTGACAGCATCTTTACCCTCGTTCCTTTATGGAAAATATTTGTGATACACTTTGCAATATAATTGTACACGAGGTGATTACCATATCCACGAACTTGTGCCTTGCACAAGTCTTTCCACATATTTAAGTCAAATACAAAATGCATGGGGATTTGCATAAAATAATAGAATAAAACTAAAAAGAGAAACAAACGGTGCCCTTTCGTGCAGCTTGTAATCACTTGATAGGGAGTCTGCGATGACATCTACTTTGCCAAGTCAGAGAGCTTTCTTCATCACTGAAAACCAGAACACACTGCTGACTCCTGCGATACCGCTTTTTAAGACCACCTAAGTAGCTTCTGTGGAGATACACCTAACTTCTAGGAATGGGTTGTTGGGATTAAGGTCTGATATGACCCAACAGTCTTACCCTAAAGACCACTAGTCTTTTAGATGAGGAAACTGTCCTGTGAGAGTCTGTTCTGATAAGAAAAGATAATAGATTAACACAATATGCATCCCTAGAAGCATGGATTTACAAAGATGGAATCAAGTTTGTTGAGTTAGTAAAACAAATTTTAACATACCAACCTAGATTTTCCTTTAGCTGCTTCAGCATCTTCTCCCTTTCTCTCAGAGTTTCCTGAAAGTTCCCATTCTGAACAGAGTCAGTTGATATGAAGTTACCTTATTTTAGCTATCTACACGTTCACAAGTAGTTCTCATTATGATCAGGGAAGCTAATGGTCTTAACTAATAGTAATAATTCATGTATGTACCTTAGTTTACCTTTATTAATATATATTTTTGTAATGTCCTTCTGTAATCGCTGTGGGCCTTAGGAGGTGCCTGTTGATGATCACATAATGTTTGTGCCTTTGTAAGGTGTACGAGATACGTTCAACCATGGCTGCGCACTCTTCAAAGAGCTCAGTTTGCCTCCAGCATCACCTCTCTTGCTAGTGCATGTTCAAGCATGTTGGATGATTAAGAGAACTGTCATTACTTTTGGTACCTAAGTCACCTACCTCAAACAGAGAAATGCTGGAGGGTGTCATTCTTCCTCTTCTGGATGCAGTTTTGTTCTAGGAAAAGCCCTCTTTATCTTAACCGTCCTTCATTAGCTCCTGAGAGCTGGAGCTCATTCATGAAGAATTCACTCACAGCTACTTTTAGGGTTCCTTTTCCCATGGCATTACAGATTCTTCAAGAATAAGCAGGAATGGTAATTTTTTCTATAGTGGTGACTATTTTTTATTGTTTGACATTTTAAAATTTTTTAACTGTATTTCCCATCTTATATTCTAGTCCCTTTCTTAGGATAACATATAATCAGATCATCTCAGTGAGGGGGAAAAAGGCAAAATGCAGCTGAATCCAGTTTCACCACCTGTAAAAGATAAGACCCCCCACTCACTGACTTCTTGACAGAATACTGTCACAGCATACGCTGCTTGCTCGGCAGTGTGATGTTTGCAAACAATAGCATCTTGGGAAAGAGGGGAAGACCACTGGACAATTATTCAAATATCTGTACTGTCTATTTAGGCAACTTTTAAGATTTGCTCTCTGACCTAGCCTCTCAGACTTTTTTTTTCTTTATTTTTTTTCTTTTTTTAATGCCTACTGTATCACAGCAGCTCCTTCTGGATTCCATGAGATTTTCTGGGCAAATATGTGTTTAGTTTAGAAGTTTAGAAGCATTAAAAATGCTTCTATGAAAATACAAAGGGTAGGTTCACGCTGTACCATGTCTGGCTTCTGCCGTTGTTACAAGGCAGTGTCTCAAGACTGCGACAAAGGAACTTCATAATTTGAGAAAGAGGTGGTAAATAGTACCTCAAAATAAAGGGAACATGTGGAGCTGTGAAGTTTCACTTTGAAATGAAACTATGCAGCCTTCAAGTCGAGGCCGTGTGCCAGATAGTTCATATAATCAAGAGCCACAAGCCAGCCCATAAGAGGAGAGCCTTTTACAGCCTCACTTCTGAGAGGTACAAAATTCATGTTTCCCATTGCTGACTTTAACATACTTGCTGAGACACTTAAGAAGAAAAGTTTCCGTCTGTTGTGGCCTTCTCAGCATCAGAGACTTTGTATTCTCTTGCCCTTCTTTCCTTCACTCCAAACATCTCTGGGAGCAGTGCTGCTTTTGGATATTCCTTCCCTGTTGATGTTCCCATGCCCATCAGGACTCTGAACCTCAGCTCGCTTCCTTGACGACCTGCCTCCCTCTTTTCTCTGTGACTCCATCATAAGAGGGAGGTGGCATTTGAAACTCCACACCAGACAGTAATTCATAATCTCTTCCCGCAAGCATGACTCTTCTCACTGCCTTGGGAAGACTGCATCAGGCAGTTGTTAGGAGACCAGCTTAGTCTGGTGTGACTGGTGGCGAGTCTCTTTGAGTTCCTCCTAGGACCAGTTTTGTCCTCATTGAAGGATATGTAAATATATGGCTCCCTCTGCTTTCGTTGGGAAGAGTAAACATTCATATGCTGTTGAGGTCACACACTAAATTACTCCAGTTGCCATGCATCCAGTCTAGAAAAGGTTCTGGCTCCAGTGCAAATATGAAAGAAAGAATTATTTCTTAGCGAAATAATTCTCCCAACAGTTGAAGAGAGGATCCACACCCACATCTTTTCCTTCCTCTCTGAATGTGCCAATTTATCTCTCTCCCTTTCCCTCGCCAATTAAGGTCTTCACAGTGGTCTCACTGTCTGGTGCACAAGTAGCTGCTGGGTTGGAAGCCAGTGGGGTTTCAGACAGCTGGTTCCTCCGTTAGCATTGTGACTGGGCACAGAGCTGGGCAGTCAAGGCATCCCCTGCTGACAGCGTTCTCCATACTTGTTTTGAATGGTTGTTTATACGTGTTTCTAGAGAACTAAGTTTGGCATCCAGGCAACAAATGTTTTTCACTTCTTAAGGAGTAAAATAGTGGTTTTGAGCAAATAAAACTGTTCAGTTACATTTGAAATCCATTAAGTTCCTCTCTGTCTGGTTCAGCAATAGCAGGAGTACCCCATCATATTCCTACATTATTTTTTCCTCCTTTCCTCTGAAGGAAACAGAAAACTAATGCTTCCAAGTCAGGATCTTACAAACCAAATTTGAAATCAATGTGAGTTTTGACAGCTGAAGGTCAAACATGGAAACGGAGGTCCATACTGGAGTTGTCGGTCAGTCTGAGGGCTGCCTCAGAGGCATGCCACATCTTCACTGCAGACTGCTGAAATCTCACATCTGAGTGTGCTCCCGGTTGGCACAAGCACACAATATGTCAGTCACAGTTCAGCTTCTCAGCAAGCCCTCAAACCTTAAAAAAACTCTCTGGGTGAACCTTAGCTGGCTTGGAGGGGCTTCTGTGATGGAGAGAACAGAATGTGGCTTGTTAGGAAAGAACTTGATGCACAACTGCAACCTATAAAACCTTATCCATGTAAATGTTGGTGTGCAGTCTTTTGATTCCAAGTTGCAATATTTTTATTATCATTTCTGGGTTGTTTTTTTTTTTTAGCTCCATGTAAGGAAATGGCTTATATTTCCTGGTCTGTCTGTACTCCTGCAGCTAGACTTGGAGATCTGTCCTCTGGTCACCTTTGTTCTTTGTCAGAAGGTGCTTGAATGGGCACACAGAGATCACGATTACACAAAGGTGGCCAAGATTAAAATAAATAAATCATTAATGTGCAGAAAAGTTTAGAGAGAATTGTGTATATGTTTCTGGTTGTGGTTTGTGAGGAATGATGGGGGAGGTGGACCTGAAAGAAACTTCATGTAAGTCAGAAGCAAAACTCTCCAAATTCATGGAAGAAAAGTTGTCTTTTGTTGGTTGAAGATGTACTAACATTGGTATGACTGGTTTGGGACAAAAAGATTATGAGAGAGCAAGAAGGCAAAAACAGATTTTTCTTTGGGACACCTATATTTTATGCTTGCTATTTCACATACATAAAATAACAGGTGTTCATGCTAGGCAAATACAAGCTTTACAAACATAGATGGCACTTAGGTGTTTTTTCTTGCTTGTGTTTAAATAGTGTTCACGTTCCTTGAACCATCAATCTTATGTTCATTCCAGCACAGTGACCCAACGACTTTAAAAGGAGAGCTGGAAAAGTCCCTCTTCTCCCTTCCCGTCTATTGTTTTCCTCATTCCTTTTCTCCATCTGTTCCAGCCTAGCTTGCAGCCTACTGGTTAAAGCTTTCCCAAGGGCAGGTGCGTGTTTGATTTTCTCCATCAGAGAACTGCAATTAGGCCTCACATTTCCTAAGAGACTGTGCTGGCTGCCATGCTATTGTGTGCAATGAGTGGAGCAGAGTAAAGCTCATCCTCTCAGTACCCCCCTACACCATCATCTTGTCCAACTCTATTTCAAAAATAAAGGCTCTGTAGCCACATTAGATCAGGCTCCGTGAGCTAAATGTGCTCATACAGGGCTCTGTGGAGATATCTAACCTGGTAAGTAAAAGAGGGTGGAGAGTTAATTGCAGATATTCATTTGCCCTGGTCTCTGGAAGGTAAGTCTGCTCTAGAGATGCCTAGCTCTGAACACCATGGACCTAAGTGGGCCTGTGCCACTTCCAACAGAGCTGTGTTCCTTACACTTTGTGTTCCCATCAGAGGCCACAGCTAGCCCTGAGAATGAGATTTGGACACCTAGTGTAGGGTTCATCTCACCTGAAACTGGACACCTGTGCTGTAGACATGTCTTAGCTCCAATTCATCCTTCATCCATTCAACCCTTCATCCATATCATGGATGTCTGAAATAGTTCTGATGAGATTCCCTGAGTTATGCCAGAGGCCAGAGATTCTGTCCATGTCACAGAAGTCCTAAATTAGATTGTATAAACCCCATTTCTAGACTCTGCTTAGGCTCCGGACTTTTTAGTCATTCATGGAATTCAAGATCACCCAAAACATAACCAAAACCTGAAATTGAAGACTTTCTCAGAAGACAACTTTAGAGTTGGGGCTGTTGCCACTCTTGTGGTTTGGTGCACAGATCCTAGTACATCATTCTGCTGCCAACACCATTTTCACCATTTCACTGCATACTGAGCAATTCGGGAGATTCATCTCCCTGTCCTACAGTGTGCGGATGTCTACATGTAAGTTGCTTGCCTCCGCTCACCTTTATGGTTAAGAGAAAGCATTAGGCACTTTCTGAGAGAGATTCAGCTCATCAGTTTAGGTCCCAGTATCAGGATGGGGTGAACTATATCCTAGGATGGACGATTCTCCTCATTGACCAAAAGGTACTCCAGACACCTGTCTCAGATCAAGATAACCACATTTGGATGTCATCATTGGTGTTATAATACCAGAAATCTGTTTTCCTCTGAAAATAAATGCTTCTGGTACATTGTCCATCACTAAATTTTAAATAGGGCTTTTTGCATTCTAATTACTGGCTGATACGTGTCCATCTGATTTCCCTTCATCTCAGTTCTGTGCCCATGTGGGCAATTGTTTTTTGACAAAGTTTTGAAAGTATCTTTACCAGATTTATTTCTTAATATTATAAACTTTTAAACCATATTGTATACTGTAACTTCCCAAATAATATCAGGTTAAACAGCAGTGCAATGATCTGTCTTCAAGAAATTGTAAACATCCATAGATAATAAAGGAGAAAAAGAGCAAAAGCTCTCAGAATATTCCCAGAAGCCATCAGAAAGTGAAGAGGTACAGAATTAAGCAATCCATAATAAGTATATTAATGTTTTGCTGTTATGTTCCCTACCTTTGGAGATTTTTTCCAGATTTTTCTCTTCATTATCTGAAGAATCTATGTACATAAAAGGACATAAAATGAGAAAATTAAAAAAAAAAAAAACGCTTCCTAAAATTGTGGAAGAAAACAATTGTCTCCCTGCTATAACTGCCTGTATTGTTACAGCATGCAAATTAAAATGCTGGATGGTGGATAGTACACAAACAATAGACCTTGAACTTCTTCCAGTTGAAATAAGTATTAGCAGCAACCTCCTCCCCACCCCCCTTTTTTTTTCACAAGTGCACAAAAATCTTGCCATAGTTCTGATTCATCCTGTATTTTCTGCTTAGCAACAGTTTACCAAATTTAGAGTCACTCCGCTAATTAAGAAAGAAATAAACACATTGTTCTCCTTGTTGTTTTCTCAATAGGCATAATTGAAAACTCACATGATAAAATTACTGTATCGGTCTGTTACTGTTAGGGGGGGATATACTGTTACTTACAGCTCCAACTCAAACCGCTCTCCCAAATGTCAGACTTGACTTGTGCTTGGGGCTGCACGACCTAGTACACTGCTCCTTAATGAAGACCTGCATACTTCAGGGGAATGTGCTCACACCAGCCGTACATCTGCACAGTGCCCATACAAATGAATAGAACTATTCTTAATTTCCAAAGAGAAGTTGAGGAGGAAACTCCAGGAAATTACTGCCAAGCCAGAGATGCACATTTAATCTGAAAATAGTTTAATAAGGAAAACCCAGAGACAGCACGTTTATGACCATCTAAACTTATTTAAAAGGTGGACAAACCTGAGCAAGCTTCTGGAGTGTATAAAACTGCCTTGGCTTATTATTTCTTCTAAACAATGACCTAAATATAAAATGTAGTTCATAACATGACATGAAGCACTGTTATGTCCATGAAATAATTTGCTGAATCAAACACCTAACCTTTAAATGCCTCAGGACATCGTTTTGGTTCTGTGGACCTGTTTGATCAGTATGAAAAGCCTATTTGTTTCATTAAATGTGAGAATTACATAGAAAGCTGAAACAAAACTATTTTGATTAATAAAAGAAGTTAGAATACAGACATGAACCCTCTCATGACAAGTGCAGGAACTTGTTTTGGGAACTTTGTATTAGGGCTTGTTGTAGGATTAAGAGCCAGTTGTACAAATACCACCAAAGGAAGACTTAGGCAGTGCCTGGAACCTGCTCTATCCATACCTGTTAGTCATTTGGCTCCCAGGGAGAACTCCGAAGTACAGAGATGAGTTTCCAAGTTCTGGATAGTGTTAAATGGCAGAAGTGGATACTTGAAAAATGTGACCCAGCTGAGCAGAGGATCCATTAGGACTACATGAAAAACATGAAGCATGTCAGTGTTGGTCCTCTGTGTATTAGCTCCTCATTCAGGCCCAGAGGCAGGAGCGGCAGCATCACTGTGTTTTAAAACCACATCATAGCAGTTCAGAGCACCTGGCTTGTTTACATCCCATCACCTTTTTTTCTAAGAGATGAGATGCTGAAACCACAAAGGAGGCAGGAAAGATGAAGGGACCATTTGCTCCTGCCACAGCATGACCAGAGATTCAGGGTTCTTCCAGCCAGGAGAGGAGGCAGAAGCACGGAACCTGGCTCTGTACCCACAGCTAGGTGCATAGAGGTTTTGTCACAAGAGCAGTGCATATGAAAATGAGCAGTCGCCCTGAATGAATGAGGGGCTGTGACTCCAATACATCCTTTCTCTAACCACCAGACCTCAGTCCTTCTCTCTTTTTCTTCTGGCTCTATTACTTGCTGTGCACAAACCAGGTTCAGAAGCAGCAGCGAGAAATCCCGTCCTCCTTCCCCGGATTACTTAGAGTGCTGGGGCACCTTCAGGCGTTCAAAGCCCTGGGCTTAGGTGGGCCACGGGCTGACCTTCACAGCGTTCCCGATTCTTAGGTTACGGTTATGAAAGTCACGCCACAGCATGCACAGCATCTCTGCTCTTTGGGCTTCTGATCGAGAGTGACTGTGGCTGCTGCGTTTCATGCAGACAGAGTGAGTGTGCTAGGTGCAATCTGAGCTGGGCCGCCTGTTAAAGTCCATCCAAGGATTTGCATGGAGTGGTGCGTATTTTATGATCCATATATTTGCGTCCTGGGCCAAGGTGATTCTGGACAGGCAGGAGAGATGTAACTGCAGCCATCTACTTAATCTAGGTCTGACTTCACAGTGGTTAGTTTTAGGCACCTCCCAATAGGCAACCATCGAAGAGAGGGCAGGAGCTTGGCTTACGATTTTGAACATGATACCTACATCTTCCTTTATGTCCATCCATAAATATTTTAAAATATAGCAATCATTTAGGGCACGCATAGAAGGTTGTGCTGCATTGTGACCTAGGACTTAGTCTGTGTCCCCGAAGAATCCAAGCAGCTGCACTTCTGTGATACGATATCTGTTGCATGTGTCAAAAAGATGTGCGGGATGCTGCTCAGCGTGGAGCTGTAATGGCTTTAAAATGTGGAAGGAAATTAAAAGAGTAACATTATATTTCTTGATGGTGATCTCCAAGAACTGGAGAGCCACTCACATCTAAGCACAGATTAAAGTGGTTTCAACTGGAAGTCATAGATCTGATCCTGGTCTTTGCTTGGGCAAGTTCCCATCAAGTTTGCTAATCGAAGCTTGTTGTGCTGTGCCAGGTACTGAAGCTGATATGTTTTAACAATTAATTTTATGTGTGTTCTGGTTTGCAGGGTGGAAAGACTTACACGGGACCATGCGGAGGAAGAGACTGCAGCGGAGGATGCCAATGTTTCCCTGAAAAAGGAAGCCGTGTAAGTAGCAGTTTTTCCTGTAAAACATTCTTGATGGTACCAGTTCAGTTCTGTTTGCTGTAGGTGGACTCACATCAGACTGCTGAGAGTATTCAAAAATTACTCTTTTTTTTTCAGGAAAAAGTCATTGTTGTTTGATCTTACTTCCTCGAGAGCTTCTATTTATGGAGAAATACTTTGTTATGAAATGTAGCAGGTTCTTCTTTCAGAGAGCAGGACCAAGGGACCTGAATGCCATGACAAGTTGGTTGGATCAGAATTTTAGGGAGTCTGTATGCTAGAGCATGATTTGATTGTGTGACAATGCTAAATGTATATGAACAAAAAATCACTTGGTGATGTTCTTGAAGTCTTTCTAATGAAATGGGATCTGATGGAAGGATCCCTCATGTTTATGATTTCCATTAAAACAGAAGGGATCCAAGCATTCAGAACCTGAAATCCCTGCTGGAAGGGAACTGTTTGGGACTTCTGGAATTAGATTGTTGCTGATAGACTGCTCTTTGGTTCAAGGAATAGTGCAGGATGAGGCAGAGGAAGGGAGGTGAGGTGGAGGGGATTAGCCACCTGCCACAAAGAGCTCCAAGAAATAGGGCAGTTCCTATCCTGTATGGCTTGGAGCCCTGGCTGGCAGGCTCCTTCTGTACAGCTTGGTCTTCTGCAGCTGAGGCGGTGACTCAGCCTTTTCCATCCACCCATCTCTAAGAATAGGAAAGAGATGTGGCAGGTCATATGCTCTTTCTGCTATCACTAGCCTCATAACATTTTTTAGGTCTCTGCCTTCCTTCCACGCAGCAGGCCATCAGTTCCCATTCCCTTCACATTCTTCAAGCTTGACTCCATGTCTGAGCAGAGGAAGAGGTGGTAGGAAAGTCACAGTGTAGGTGGGAGACAGAGAACAATCTTGTTTACAGACAAACTCCTAGTGTCTCCATGGAAGTCAGACGATCCATGTCATGAGGGCAGTTATGGTTATACTACCATCCCCTAACCATGATCTGCTCACAATCTGCTTGCCATTACAAAACCATATTGCAAATTGTTGAAGCAGAAGGCAAACAACCCATCCCCTGAGACACAGGTTCTGGTGGGACTCCCTCCAGCTGTTACTGCCTTAGCCTCATCATCCAGAACATGACATTTGGTGAATGCCTCCTTGTCACTTGCCTCCGAGGGCACTGAAATAGAAAAAGCTCAAGCCAGATGATAGGGATTCAAGTATGATATCACTATGTCTTCTTTCAGTGTCCAATTTTTTCGGTTCTGAAAGCAATGCGTGACTGTGCTTATTCTCCATTAGAGTTTGTGAAAGAAGGGATCTGTCAAAAAACTACCAACTTTTGTAACTGAACTATTTTTCACATTCCTTATTGACTGAATATCCTTTAATTTTCATATTGCCAAGTCTTCAAGAGAAAAGAAGTCTAGTCGCATAGGTTAGACAATCTGAAAATGGGAAATTGCCAAAGTAGAGAATCAGTCGGGTGCCTGGTATCTAGATTGGGAGAGAAAGGCCAATTTTATGTACTCAGCACTCTCACTCTTTGATCTATCTTGGGGAAGTAAGTAGCCCAGTAACTACTCACACTGTCCTCCCTTTAAATAGACATTAAAAGAGAAGCGGGATCTTACATGGCATGAATTACGTTTTGCTGTTGTTAATTGTGCAAGATATGAAGGAGTGTTGGCGAAAGTGATTTAAAGGATTTTATAACACTTGAAAAATGGGATTCTGATGCTCTGATGTACCTCATTCTGAGTCAGCATACACTGCGTGAATTTTGTATCTGCTAGTCTCTTCAGATGTCACAACCTCTGTTAAACATCTGGTTTAAGGAACAGGACTGGCCTTTAGAGACTAGTCAGATTTGGCATAGCTTCTGGTCTCATGCTAATACTCAATGGGAATATTTATTTACACAAGAACCTCTGTATTATCTGGCATGACATACATTTTCTGTTTGAGGTGACTCATTACATGCACAATAGACATACTGCGTCCTTGCACTTGTAAGAGTGCCTGAAGCAGTCTGTCAGAGCCTGTTTCTGCAGTGACTTTCCATCTCAGGACAACAGAGCTGTCACTCATGTGGAAACGGGAGCTCAGGTGGGAACAGCACTGCGAGGGTCAGCTGTCAGCACTTCCATCCCCAGGAACAGTCACCTCTTCATGACAGGTCTCTCGAAACCAGGCAAACAGAAGCACTTCCTCTGGATTGCTCCCACTGGATGCCGATCAGAAGCTGTTGGATGAAGTGGATTTGTCAGAGTGGTTAATACAATTGCAAACTATGAAAGTAGAAAGGTCTGAAAAATGCCTGCTTTTTATTTATACGTGCATCCACTACAGAAGGGGAGCGCTGTGCTAGAGGCAGAGAAGCACTGCCTGTCTCCATGTATGAGGATTCAGCCTTGCTTCGGTGATTTGTGCCAGGTCTCCAGATGCACGGCAGCTGGAAGTCCTGTGCTTCTGTCTACACTACCTTTGGTTCAGGAACAACAAGGTTAGGCACAAAGGCACAGGAAAGTTGAGTCATGCTTCATATGGGCAGTTTCTAGGGGCCACCTAGTACAAATTAATGCATGTACCTAGCAGGCCTGCTGGGAAGAGAGGTATGTGGTTTTAGTTTTCCTAGTCTTCACTCTAGTCTTTTTTTTTGGTGGAGCTTGGCCCTGCAACTTTCCTTGGGCTCAGGCACAGCTTCATGAAATCTGGTCAGGACAGGAAAATGAAACAGCAGAAGCTTCATCTGCCTGCTGTGATGTTGGGGATGCTGCTGCAACAAGGCAAAGGCAATGGTTAACCTGCTACCTCCTGCCTCTCATCCAAGCTGCTCTTGGGAATGTGAGGACACTTGTAAAAGACAATTTCGGCCTCATTCCCAGGAGGAAAATGGGTCCAATTCAGATGTTCAGAGAATCACAGGACATTGCTGGTAACCACATTTGCAATTCACAGCAAGTGTCAAGCTTGCTTTCAGAGAAGTTTCTCTGAAAGAACGTCAGTCTGGGCCACATATGATCCCCTTGAAGTTTCCACCTCCTGTCTTGCTTTTGTGTTCTCACCTTCAGAGAAAAGAGAGCAAAGAGAACTTCTTCCATAAGCCAGATTTTTTCTAGTTGTTTTGTGACACTATAGTCTTTGTTCTTCTTCACTGCAGCCTAGGTATTTTATTTCAAACCTAGGTGCGTATTTACTGTTAGCTGGATACAAATGTTCACTCTATCTCACCATAACTCCTGACCAGTCAGGTGGTTGGAGCTGGGGCTGCAGGAGCCAAGCTGACCATCCTGACCATCATCTCCCTTTCTCACAGCTGGCGGAAAGCTCAGATGAGTTACAGTGAGAATTTAAGTTCCCACAGGAGTGTCCAAATGCACATACAAACCCCTAAGGTAAACCTTCAGTGGAGAGCACAGGGTGAAAAGGGAGAGGAAAGACAATGGATTCACGTTCTCCCTAAGATGAGACAGGCTCATGTCATTTTCTCCTAAGTTGTTCTAAGGCAACATTCTCATCCTCTCCAGGTGCCTGAGTAAGAAGGAAAGGAGGAAAGGAAAGCAGTGATATGATATTGAAATCCTGATTTGAATGAATTGGAAATCCTG
>VXBZ01010604.1:506595-674712 GCA_013399135.1 Heliornis fulica
ATTTAAAGTTCTTGGCAAGCCATACATTGGTCCTAGCACAATACATACACCTCTCATATTTGTTAAACATTAATGCACTTATGTAGGAAACGATAACTTCTTTCACTACAATGGCCAACTGTTTGACCTATTGAAGTTCATAATCAACCTCACTTCATAATCAGCCTAGAAGGCTCTGTAGAAAGTGGAAGTGAACAGAAATCTCTTTGATCTTTTCTATAGAGTGAGAAAATATGCTCTATTGAAACCTCGCTTTGTACTTTCTGTCTGAGTCAAGCATCTAACGGTGCTCAAGCCATTTAACCATTGTTTTTGCAAAGGGCTGGAATAATGGAAACTGAAATGAAAAGACAGCATCGTGTCCCGCCCCAAAGGCCACTTTCTGGGAATGCCTAAACAATCCATTTGAACTAAGACAGACATGAGGGTTCAGTGTAACTCCTTCACAGATACATGCAATGGCCAAGGGTAAGCTGTCACCAGTTCAGCTGAAATTATTTCCATATGCTTTTGGGTGCTATATAATTGTGAAATCTAGTGTCTGGTCTTTACTTACAAACGTTTTCCATACAAATTTAAGTCTTAACACATGGGCTACATATAGAAGATGTTTTTCTTCATAATTTTTTAAAAAATCAACAAATTACAACACTTAAACATTCTTTAATCAGTTCCATTCTTACCTCCTGGGAAATGTTTACATCCAATAAAATCATTTTATTAATTGTTAGTGTAATTCTTAAACATTGCAACTAATTTGCTTCTAAGCAGATACAAAAGCAGTAGTTCTTTTGTAACTCCTGGTTAGTGTAATTTGATATATCTGATGAAATTGGATATTTTACTCTATTTTTACAAAAGAAGAACATAAGTTGTCTTCCCATATTAGACCAGTAGTTCACCATGCCCACTGCTCTGACCCCAACAGTGGCAGTAGGAGATGCTATTTAGTGGGAGTACACAGGTCTGGCAACTTTCTGCAGTCTGTTTCCCTTCTAGCCCAGATTACCCTGTTAGAGACATGATGTTCCTTCAGTGTCTGTTTCTCCCTCTGTCTGATCAATTATTTTCTGAAGCTGCAGTAGCTTTATGACTTCACAGCCACCCATGGCACCAAATTGACTATTCAAATGATATAAAATTAGCATCCAACTTGGTCTAAAGCAACCTTTATCTTGTTTTATCAGGTACAGTCTAGTTCTAGTAGTGTGAGATACAGAAAGGAGCAATTCTGCATCTGCCTTGTTTACTACTTCCATGATTTTGTAGAACTCAGTTGCATTCCCTCTCAGCTTTCTCCTGTACAGAGGGAGAAGCTGCGGCCTTTTTACATTCTCTTTCAGAGGCAATGCTCCAACCCTTTGTCCTTTAAGCTTTCCCTCTCTTCTGTGAGAGACCAGACTGTACACAGCAGACAGGATTATGCGTGCATCAAGGTCTTACGTAGCAGCAAACAGACACACTCTGATTTCTTCTCAATACCATCCCTAATGCCCTCCAACACTGAAGCCTATAAGCCTGCCCAGTTCAGTGAGATCCTTCAGGATCTCCCAATGCTCCATGCATATCATTTAATGACCTGAGAGAAGTTAATACCGTCTATATAGACGTGGATGTGTCGTGGGTCAGTTCTTCTCTAGCTCACTGTGAAGTCTTTACTAAAACCAGCTGTAGCACCCATGTCTGAGAGCATCTCCATTTAAAAATATGACCATCAAGCACTCTTCTTCCTATCCTTTCCTTCAGGAAGAGAGAACCTCTCTTCCAACCCCAAGGGAATTTATCCTAAAAAGCTTTGGTGAAGAAGTTTGTCGAAGCTGTTTTAAAAATTTGGATGTTTTGTGGTTAGCAGGGTCTGCTTTGCCATGCTTATCCTTTTGTTCGGTTACTTTATTCTTTAAGGTAGACTTCTGCTGGGCCAAGCGGTAAAGTCTGGTCCTCACTTCCCAGAGTCTCTTGTTGGGATGCTTTTCCCCATGGGAGCTTGGTTGGCACCAGCCTGCAGTGCTGTGGCAGTTTGTAATGATGGGTTGCACACCTTGGCTCCCAGTTCCACGATTTCATACTTGAGTTCCTTCACAAGTCCCAGATCAATGTCACCCACTCCTGGTCACTTAGTAACACCTGCCTTCTCTATTTTATCTACTACTTCCTTTATATTTACCTGAAATTAATCTGTATTAAAGGACAGCTTGGATTTAGGGCCTTCTCAAACACCTTCAGTAGTAAAAACCTAAGCAAACAAGTCACTTGGGTTTCCATGTTCTGGCCTTACTATCCATAAGTGCCCCTTACAAGCTTTTACATCTTGTGGTACTGCTATTTCCCCTGACGGCTTCTTGCTTTTATTTAAAAAACTTTTTACTGTGGGCTTGATGATCTTCTGCAAAATATTTGCATTCTTTTTCAGCCATCCTAGTGACCATTTACTCTTGATCTGTTTTTTATGGACTTGTTAATTTCAGCGATTCTTTAAATGCTAACCTGTTTCCCTACAATAGCCTCCCTAGCTTTTTCTCTTTTTATTTTATGAGCTGTGCAAGGTTTTATTGAACCGCTTTACTTCCTTGTTTGATATGGGATACATGGTTTACCAGGAATTTTAATACGGTGTTTGTGAAAAGCCTCTGGGTTTCTTTAGGCTGCTTGCCTTTTTGACTGCTTTTTTTAGGTTTTTACTATTTTTGTGACTTTTATGCATTTCCTTCTCTTGAAATTTAATATCTCTGTGTTGTATTTGTTTGGCTTACTCCAGCCAAGTACGGCATTAAGTTCAATGATATTGTGAAGCTATCACAGAGCAGTTCCCCCATTAGTACCTCTTGAAACAGGTTCTGTGCAGCGCTTCAGACTAAACCCAGAGAGGCATCCTTTCTTGTGGGTGCCAGAGCTTACTGGCTTTCTGTGTCCAGAAATCTCTTTATCTCATCTGAATGAGGCGTTGTGTCTGGCAGTACGTTGGTAGTTGGAATATGCCATTATTGCTACCTGAACTGGTTTTACAGCTTCTCTGATTTCAATATTTCATGATCAGTGTCTTCAACAAGGGAGTTCTAAATACAAACCAAGTACAGCTCTTCTGTTATTTCCACCCACAAGGATTTCCAACTGTACCACCCCTGACCCCAGTATTTATTTTTATTTTCTCTTACACTTTGATTTAGCCTTGCTAATTGATTTAGTACATGCTGTAAAAAGAAAGAAAATGGTTCTTCCCTTCTACCAGACTCAATTCCTATCTGGACATCTTGTGGGCTCTGATAGTGTTGCAGACAGCAGGCCCTCTAGTCCTTTCAAACACAGCTATCTCTGTGCCAAGTAATCAAACCTCCAACACCATCACCTGCTTAGTCCTCTCCTAGAAGATTCACTGAGCTCCAGGAGCATCCTCACACCAAGCAGACATTATAATCAGCTGGAGGTTAGAGTTCATTAGAGATTTGATCCATCATTCCAAACTGATTATACACCTTCCCTCAGACTAACATACTTTAAATACTTTAGTCAACACTGGTTATTTTTCTTGGTGATGGCTGTGTGAGGGTGGCCACATCCTTTAAGACCTAGCCTGTCAGCCTGTTCTTTTCAGCACAGCCACTCTTGCCACTAGAGAGTAAAACCTTCAGTACTTGAGGAAGGCAAGCTGACTTAAACCTTTGTATACAGACTGATGCAATCTCCTCCATCGTAAGGGTCAAGGATACACCTTGCCAGTTCATACACCCTTCAGACATCTCCAGGAAGCCACTCAGCAAACACCCAAACACCAGCCCACCACCGGAAGAAACCTCATTGATCACACAAGCCAAAAATTCACAAATCTTACACACCTTGACGTGGACTGCCCTTGCTTGTCTCTCTTTTTGTTCTTATCTTCCCCAGACAGAAATGATATGGAAAATGACCTGTTTGCTTTCCAGTGTTTGCCATATAGAAAGCTTTGGGAGTGAAACTGATCATGTATCTTCAAAGTTGTTGTCACTTTCTGTGCCAGACAGGAAGCAAAAAAAAAAAAAAAAAAAGAAAGAAAAGCTTCAAAATTTAAATTTCATATGCCCTCATAGGCCAAGATTAAGTGTCTGGATATTTCCAGGAAAAGGAGCTGCCCTCAGAGGGGAAATATTTGAGGAGGTATTTATAATGGTGACAGATTTAAATGAAAAATACAATACTAATAAACATACGTATGCATGGACAGGAAGGCACCCTTCATTATTTCAGTATTGTAACCATTTCTGGTATGGCCCACAGAGACTGAATTTGTGTTTTTTCTCAGGTTAGTCAAGGTAATAGTGGAGAGCAGCTTAGGGGTGACTGCAAAAGGCAGGAAAAGGAGAACATTAGCATAAAAAAGTGTTTAAGTGTGAAGCTAAATTCTGCTTTGGGATACAAAAGTACATTTCCCTTTTACATGCACTTTGAGGGTACAGTTTCAAATGCATGCTTTTGTTTATGTTTATACTTTCAAAATTCTGCCTTACCAGGTCTTGCAGGCATACATAAATCCCTAAAGTCTTGACATTGTTCCATAAGCATCTAAATCTTGGGCTTAAGGCTTAATCGCATGAACTGTTAGCAAGAAATAGGCCCATAATCTTTGGAGTTACCTACCAAAGGCAGGCAGGCTACAGGTTTGCTTGACAGAACTGGGACTTGAGTCAGTCTGAAACTTAATGCCTAGTTCATGACCTAACGTTTTATTTAGTGAAAATTGCTTAATCTGGGCTACACTATCAATCAACCTTGTAGTGGGATGCTCATTTTGGTTGCTAATTTCTGTTCTCTGATACATTTGTTCTGACATTTTTTGAGTGAAATATGCATGTTGGGCTTTGTGTTTGGGTTTTTTTTTTTAGTTCTGTTTATACATGTTTAATCAACACCAGAGATCTTTTTGAACTGGTGGAGTGAGGTTAGATAGCTTTCCCATGAGCAAGAAGCGTGTCCTCCCTCCATATGTGCATTCTACACAAAATCTGAGACTTGGGAACAGTTGAAAGTTTTTCTTGAGAACTCATTTCAACCACAAATGAANAAGACAATTACATTTTCCTTCCAAAAATCATATTTTGATTTTTAAATACTCAGAGTGTTGAAAAGATAAAATAAATTCAAGTGGGGTCTGTTTTTCTAAACAAACAAAATATGCACATTGACTAATACTGGTATTTTTCCTTTTTTTATTCGTTTCTTCTTTTGCAGAGTGTTTCTGTAAGCCAGCAATGAAACTTTGTTGTATTCCATAGGTAAACTCCTAAAATTATGTATGTTTGCAATATAAAGTTCATCCCAAGCTAACTCCCTGACCAAGCACTCCCTGACTTTTGCTTCAGCCCTAAGGCAGAATTCCTCTAAAATCTTTTCAAATCAACTGTACAGGATAAGAAGAATAATTCTTGACTGGATAGTCATCAGTACACATCCACCTTTTTACTTCCATTTTCAAATTCATCACTAGAGCCTGTTGACCTAGGGTTCTCCTATGATTTTCCCTATAAATACTTTTCAATCTCAGCTGATGTGACAAGAGTACAATTCAACAGCATTGGACAAAGCTCAAGAATTAGTGTAATTAATCAAAATGAATACCAAGTAAATGTGCTGGATTAACTCTATTTGTGATGCGGATTCAGCTCCTGTATTTGAAATGACACCATTTGATGCCTTTGGCATTAGCTATGTATTCCCTTGATTTATGGGCTTGTCACACTCAAATAAGAAAAGAAATCTTGGCAGTTTACTAATAAATTCAGAAGGTATTTCACTGGCATTTTAGGAATCTACTTTGAGGGCAGCATTTTTAAGGGTGTATTTGGCCATCTGCATATCACAGATTTGTAAGAGAGGTGGAGAAGAAAAGCAAGACAAAGTACAGTAAGTAACTGGAAACCATTTCATTGCAGAAGATGAAGCAAGACTTTAAACTTTAAAAAATTAACTGCAGTGAAGAAATAATGGAAAAGGAAACTTTTAAACAGCTAATTGTCTTGTTGAAGATGAGCTGTGGAAAGCTAACTTCTGTTGCAATAGCTGACACTAAGATAGGAAGTAATTGACAATCAATTAAAAATGCTACCATACCTTTTTATTAAAAAAAATATCTTTTAATAAGCATTTTTCCTTCCTATCTTCCTAGAAGATACTGAAAGAATATTTTATTTTATTTTATTTAGAAAATAAGTACCTGCAGTTAAGCAATTTCATGACTCCTCTGTAATATTTTCATAGAACCACAGACTGGTTTGGGTTGGAAGGGACCCCAAAGCTCATCTAGTCCTATCCCCTGCCATGGGCAGGGACACCCTCCACTAGCCCAGGTTGCCCAAGGGCCAATCCAACCTGGCCTTGGACACTGCCAGGGAGGGGCAGCCACAGCTTCTCTGGGCAGCCTGTTCCAGGGCCTCACCACCCTCTGTGAAGAATTTCTTCGCAGAATATCATAGAATATTAGGAGCTGGAAGAGACCTTGAAAGATCACTCAGTCCAACCCCCCTCCCCGAGCAGGATCATCTAGAGCAGATCACATAGGAACATGTCCAGATTGGTCTTGAATGTTGCCAAAGAAGGAGACTCCACAACCTCTCTGAGTTCTTCCTGATATCTAATCTAAATCTGCCCTCCTTCATTTTAAAGCCATAACCCTTTGTCCTGTCACTACAGGCTGTTGTAAACAATCCCTCCCCAGCTTTCCTGTAGGCCCCTTCAGGTACTGGAAAGCTGCTATAAGGTCTGCCCAGAGTCTTCTCTTATCTAGGGTGAACAAGCCCGTCTCTCTCAGCCTGTCCTCAGATTCTGGTCAGTAGTGCCTGCACTGCACAGTACTTTCTCAGAGATCATTGATTTTTTAATTTAATCTTATTTTTCTGTTTAGTTGGTTTTGGGTTTTGGTTGTTTTCCATCCATGTTTTCCATGAATGACACTTCATTATGGAAATTAAATGTGCTGTCAGGATTGTATTAGGACAGATATGTCCATTTGGTTAGACCTTCAGGCTCTTCTTTCTGACAGTCAGACAGAGCAACTACTGCACAAAAATTTTCTTTGTGCTTTTGGCCAAGTTTTGCAGTTTCTGCTTACTGTGAGCAGGAGTTTAAAGATCGTGCAGCAGGAAGATGATAGCCTTTCTCTGTTACTGGGTAGCTCACAGGCACCCAAGGGGGATAATCCGGGTCATCTTTTAGCACTTAAAGTACACTCCAGAGAGTGTAAATGGTTTCTCATGATATGTGTCCAAGGCTCTGTAAGTTTCTCAAATGGTGCTTGTTTCTATTTTCTGTATTTTTTGTCACATGGGAGCAAGTAACATTGACCCATTTTCCTTTTGTCTGCTTTGGTAAGTACCAAACTATTAGTGGAATCCTTTGAGTCTGACCTGGAGAGACCAGGAATGTGGGAATGGGCAGGCTGACATCGTGAACAGTATCTGCCGGGGCAGACCGAGCCTGTTCTCAGCATTTTCTAAGTGACATTTAAGAGAATAAATGTTCCTTATTTACCTCAGTTTATACATAAAGTTTCCAAACATTTTCAGTGTCTTTTCATAGTGAATATGGATCCTTAAGTACATTTAAGTGCTTTCGTTTCATTGATCTGGAAAAGGATGACAAGTGTTAAAATATCTTAGCATTAGATATTTACTTTGGGAATGTGCAGAAAGAAGATCTTGAAGGATCGAAGTCTATCTTTAGGCATGGAGAATGGCTCTAGACAATGAATAAGCTGTAAGCCCAAACAAATAAAACATCCATGCAGCATTTTTTCTCCCACAGGCTAAAATTATTTTTCTGTTAAAAGATTCCGTAGTCTGACGGATTCCTTTCTGTCTAGCACTATCACAGATGCCCAGTGAAGAAAATCTCTTTGGGTTTTTTTGTGGTTTGTTTTTTTTTTAGTATGGGTCATGGTTGTTTGATGAAATTCTGTGTCAAATTATTGCTTGTTTTAGTAGTTAGGAAAACTAATTTTTGCAAATAAAATATCACTGGTTAAAGTTATATTACCAAGCCTTACAACTTGTATAAAGAGGGTTTCTTTGGCCCCAAGGTTGTTGGCAAAGAATAGTATCTGTGTAAGAAAAAAAAGAAAGATAGTGGGCTCACTATGTAGTGGTTTTGTCCAGTCTGATAAGGACTTGGATGTCCATATTATTCTCTTCTGATCGAAATATTCCCCTTTTTTTTCTCCTATAAAGCACCCCTTGCTTCTGGCTGTTTCTCAATTTCTCTACTTCTCTACTAACCTTTCTGTTATCTGCTCCCAACCACAAAACATCTTTTCCTTTGCCATTTTGCCACCATTTTTGTGTTAAAGGCTTCCCTTAAGGGACTTCCCTTTTTGATAACCTGGAAGAGGAATGAAAGAAGCTGATTCTGTGAGATGAGCCATTGTGCCCCTCACAGGACTGGGTGCCATGGACTCCGTGACTGTACTTGGTTGTCTGAGGATGTGAGATCTCTGGAGCAGGAGCTGTTTGTGTGCAGCTCATTGTTCAGTGCCATGAGCATAGCTAGAAGTTTCATGTTGATGGCAGAGGCAGCAGCACACCAAGGGGCACAATGACAGCTTCTTTCCAGAGGACTGCAGCAGCACAGGGACCAAAGGCACCACCGCACACTGTGGGTGTGGGACCCATGTATGGTCATTATTCCAGTATTTAACAAGGGCATGCACAGGCATGAGGGTTTATGGATAGAAGGTATTTTCCACAGGAAACTCTTCAGTTCAAATACGACTGTGCTGCTGCTGCAGAGTATCCCTTACCACCAAGGGACTAACTCCCTTTCCACTGCAGAGCACGCTCCTCCGTGTGCTTGCCACAGACGTGAAGTCTTACACCATCTTGCACCCTTTGCCACAGCTTTTATTTTACTTTTCTTTTTTTTTATATTTGCTAGGGACTTTGCACAGTGGCAGAGATAGCAGGGACCATCCCCCACACCCCCATCAGTATGCCCTGAAAACAAGACAGGATAAATAGTACAAGCTCAGTCTCATCGTTCTTCAACCTCTCTGCGCAGAGCTGGGCTGCAGGATAAAATAGGGGTGAGCTCCTCACCCGTGACAAGGGGCAGCTTCTGATGCAGCCCCTCCACCTTAACTCATGCCTGGTGCTGCCAGCAAGGTCCTGACTGCTCTGAACTGCTGCAGGCATGGAAAACTGCTCAGGATTGCCTGAGCCACAGCTCCCCATGCAGGTCCTCTCTTGCCTTCTCAGCTGGCTTCTTTCTTTCTTTCAAACAGTTGCAGAGTTAGTTTTGCTAAATGACATAAGGTTATAATAAATCAAGTGAGAAGATTTGTGCTGTTCTTCCTACTGTATAGGAGAGGTCCATATGGTTTAATTACTTCCTCTGTACGTCAGATAATATGTATATAAAATCTCTGAAGTCATGTGTAACTGCCAAGATCCTATGGTGTGGTTTGAAACATCCACACAGTGAACTCTCAAATGCTGCAGATGTGCTATTAAATATAAATGTAAAATGGAAGAAGTCAGTTTATTCAATTAAATAACAGTGTTAAAATTAGAGAAGAAAGATCCGGAGCTCAGCAGAACAGAGAAAGGGAGGAAAGACCAGAAAGCTTTCTCAAGGAGGGAGCTGGGTAGAGTTTTGTCCTCAAAGGAGACGGGAGAAAAACATTATGCCCCCGAAGAAAACAGCAGAGCAGCCTAATGAGGGGAAACATGTCTAAGAAAACCACTTGGTGAATTGCAAAGCCATCTAAAAATGTCATCATAAAATATAGCTGCTGCTAACAGCAGACCTTTGGCCACCATAGAAAATTCTGTTTAAAAAATGAGCTATTCTGTGCCTGAGGGCAGAAATGCAGAGGAGGGTAAGTAGACCATGTAGACTTGTAGATCTGGGATCGTGGATGGGTACAAGTACAGAGCAAGGAGCATGAGGCCACCGGGCCTGGCCCCAGCAAATAGCAGGGGTGCTGAGGCAGAAGTAACAACCCCTGCCTCCTTCCTCTTCTCTTTTTCCCTTGGTCCCTAGTACTGCCTGTCACAGCTCATCCAGGGTGGGAAGTGTCAGGATTTTCTCTGGCCAGAAAAAGGAGAGGTGAAAGGAGACATGATGGTGGTTGCGCAAGACAGTACTTGATGCTTGCCGTTCTGTGACAGCAGAGGCACACCCCTGCTCCCACCTTGGCACTGCTGCAGTCGGCATCTCGTCAGGGAGATGCTCACCCCTGCACTCGTAGGGCTGTTTTGTCAGGGTCCCACACACGTGTAGTGGCATATTTTCTATCTGGCACAACTACTTGAGCATCTCTTGAGAAGGGGAACGGTATGTGTTGGAGTGATGTTAAAGAAGCAGGGCATCTCCATGAGATCAAGCACCTCTGTTTCCTGATCTGCAGTGGTAACCTCTGTCAAGTGTGCTAGAGAACAGGCTTGCTTCTCCTGCTCCCTGAGACACTGTCCTTTTGCATCATGCCTCTGAAACAGCCTGAGCTTTTCCAGATACATGGAAGTAGAGAACGGGGCTGTTTGGGTTAGTCCATATCCATGGCTACCACCAAGAACAAATAAGAGAGGCTTGTTACATCAGGAAGCACCCATAGAAGGATCAGGGTGCCCTTGGACCACGATAGTGGGCAGTAACAGAAAGTGGCCCCAACACTTCCCCAACAGACCAGCACTGTCCTTAGCAGGACACTTCAGCCCATGCCCCACCACAGTACGTGGAATTAGAAACAAGAAATGTGGAGAGAGATGGGGGTTCTTCCCCTTGGGGGAAGGAGGCCCTCCTGTCCCCTGCATCTCCCCTCTCAGGGTGTCCAGTCCTTGCTGAAGGGTCACATGACTGCCACCACAGGAGCACTCTCCTCTCTAGTAAAGTACCCGCATAGCCATCAAAGATGCACACTGCTGTCACAGTAATGGTTTTATTAACTCATAGTTTCTGTTAGCCCTTGCTAATTGTATCAGCCATATATACATTTAATCATAAGAAAGCCTCTAAATAATTTCAGTGTGTCCTGCCTAAGCATGCCAGTTTGCCCTCTTGTGTTTACTAAAACTAAATGAACGCTAAATACCATTCTCAGTCAGTACACTTTAAAAAAGAAAAAGATTATGTTTATCTGCCTAAAAATCCCCAACACTTTGATACAAACATACACATCATATTGTCTGCTGAGTCCGTGGGCTCAGTGCATTTACACAGCTGCTGTTTGCTCTTCTCCCTTGAAGACCCTGTGTTCTGCCTTTCCCCTGTAAGGATTTTCCTTCTCTGTCTATTCTTAGTACTAGGCAGGGACCTATCCTGGTTTCTATATGCTTTGTAATTGAACTGACTTCAAAGATGTTTTGTGTGGTATAAATCAGAGTACCGAGTGGCTGAATAAACCCCCGCGCAGTGAGGCGTAATTGTAAGGCTAAACGTGTTCCTGACTTTGCACACTAAATCAACAGGAGGCCTTTTCATTTTTCTGGGATAAACATACTTCTCTGCCATGTATTTACAATTGCTGGAGCAATCTCGCAGGCACTTGTGAATCCTTTGCTTCAAGAGAAGATCTTTGATGTAGAGATCTTTCATACTGTCAAATCTCTTTCATATTCTTAATTCTCTAAACCAAATTCTGCTGAAGGTCTCGGGAAGTATAAGCAGTTAGAGACTACATAGCTGTTATCCCTGCCTGATGGAGTACCATTTTTTTCAATTCAGTTAAAAGCATTCCCATGATGAAATTCAATACCTAGTATTAGTTTATAATTGCTCATCTATTCCTGAAGTTTGTTTATTCAAACATCTACCTCAGTTTTCAGAATGAAGACTGGTCAGCTTGTGTTTTCCAAAGCTTTATAATCTATTCATACCAGGAACTGAAATATAAGTCAAACCTAAGCTTAGCCCTATAGCTTAGCTATTTTTATAGCCACTTAGTTCAGGGAAGAATTTCCTCAAAATTTACTCAGCAAGTCAGTCCTAGGGTCCTGAGTCTCCTCTGCGCATGTGTTGCAGATGAATCCCTTTCGCTGCAGGCACACACAAAACCTTACGGGAGGTATCCCACCCCAAGCTGCGTGTTGCCAAGTAGCTCACAGCAGTTTCCACCAGACTCGATTGGGATGAAGCCCTGAAAGAAGGGCATTTCTAGTCTGGTCATTTGTTATTGTGACTGCTGGTCTGATTAGCTTTCAGAACTGAAATTTGGCAAGAAACACAGTTTGGCTTTTTAAGAGCTAAGTGAGCATCTAAGAATTCACAAGAGGCAGAAAGCACGTCTCGTAAAAAAGCAGAAGCACTGCAGGCTGATTTTATTGTGTTTGTCCAGGAGAAGACTCAGGTGCTTTAAATCAAACCTACACCAGTAAGGAAGATGTTCCAGAGGGACCAGGAGGGAAATGCTTAAGCTTCCATCTTACCCCTCTGTGAGAACCTTTCTGCTTCTTGTAATGGAAATGGGAAATAGCCACCTTTGCTCAAATTTGACTTTTGGAGGGAAATGGAGGTAAAACCATCTGGAGATGCATAATCTATTATTCTCTAAAGCAAAACAGAGTTAAGACTTCTGTTTCCAGAGTGCCTTATCCCATGGGCACAAAGCTTTCAGTGTAATTATAGAAGAAGATGAAGTTTCCCTGAGTTGGTTAGGAGGGGCTGGAAGGAGGAGAGCGTGAAAATGTACATAGTGATATGTAAACTTAACTCAAGGCAGGACTTTCAAACAATCCGCTAATACTTGGGTGCTAAAGTGTCATGAGGTAAGCAGAGACAAAGCAAAGAAACCCTCAGCGACAAACTGTTATCGAGAACCAGTGATTGAAAACAACATTCTGTCTTGTAACAAGGATTTCTCTCCCTGGGAGAGGAAGCGTTGCACAACCCCTAAACACTCCAGGATGCAGAAGCATCGGCCAGCTGATGACTGATGAGTTTCATTTACTTCCTATTGGACTTCTGAATATTTGGGCAGATGAATATGCTAAGAATAAATTCAGATGGGGGCTGTGAAACAAAACCCTGCTTTGTTTATGACCCTGAAACTTAGGCCAGTTTAGTCTGTCCAGTGCATATGCAATTGTATGATGCCATGGTGTTTGAAATGCTCTGTTGGCATTAAAAGCTCACCAGCTTTTATCCTGACATTTGTGCTTCTCCGGATTCTCTCACAGCCAGAGTCAGATGTGTCCCTGAAATAAATGATGTCATCTCCTCTGTTGGTGTTAGCATGATACATGTTTTTACTGCTTTGCGTATGGTGGATATGGAGCCCAAACCATATGAACTGCGTGTTCGCTTTCCGTTATGTGCTGCTGTGCGTGTTCCTGCAACCGCTGTGACTTTTAGTGCTCTGTGACAGCATCGGGTTTTGTGTTCTGCCTTTCTCCCTGTGGTAAGGGTGTTATGTATCTCAAGTAGATGAGCTACCAAGGGATACCCCCCTTGCATTTTTTTTCCTCCATGCCTTTAACCTGAATCTTGAGGATGCAAGAATAGTGTCTGGATACTCAAGAGTGTTTGAGCTGTGGGTCGCCTGAGCTGTTGATAGGGCTCTTTTAATGGAGAGCTCTGAAGAAAACTTCTTGCTTGGGTGAGGGCTAGCCAAACAGAAATTAGGAATTTAAACAGAGCACTCCTGAAAGCTTCTCAAGGGGGAAGTCACCTTGCACTCCCCAACTCGACTTACTGGCTATCTTTCGACTAAGTTGTCAGAGTCACCACCTATTCCTCACCTGCTCTCCACATTTTTCTCAGAAAAAGGGACAGACAGCAGCACCTTGGTACCACCGAGTAACTTTTAGATGGAAGCACAAATTCAGGTACAAAATCCTGGCCTACTTGTCAATCATTAATTCTGTGTAATACATCTCTTATGTAATCGGGAATCATGTTTAAATAATGTTTAAAATTACAACTATTCCACTGTTACTCCCTTTATGCATTATTCTGTACTTCTACTGCAGCCAGCTGCATCCCCATTTGACTATAAAGTCCCTTTTTCACCAGTTACACATCCTCTTATTTAAAAAGATCATCCTCTTCTCATAATGGTACTCTGAGTCCCCATCTTCCTGTGCCACCAGGATCCATCTTTTCTCTCTGATACCTGTTACCAATCATTTTCTCTGAAACCTTCAGCTGGCAGCCTTTCCCAACCTCTTCACCCAGCTTGCTGTCTCCTTGGGCACGCCTCACACTGCCTAAATGCTGACTGAGGGACAGGAGACATGCTGGTTTGGAAGAAGAGCTATAAGAATAATTCTATAAACACCTTCCATAATCAAACCTAGTCTGGTTAGGAAGAAGAGCTATAGGAATAATTCTCCCAGAGGTCCATGCAGGTGATCAGCCAGGATGTGCCACAGAGCCAGATGCTCTGTCTTTGCAGAGCTGGTCCTGCTGACAAGCCCTGAGGGTTTGGGCATGCTCTGAAATGATGGGATCATCCTGCATTTCAACCAATGAAAGTGAAAAAGCTCTCCTGAGTGTATGCAGCAAAATCCTTATTCTTAATGGAGTATGGGGAGGGAAAGGCATCTGTCAAAGAAAGAGGTCCCCAGGGAGATGCACCCAGAGACCAGGGCAGACCTTTACCATGCCCCAGCACTGACAGACAGTGTTGGCAATGCACGAGAGGGCCTCAGCTCTTCAGGTTTCCTTGTTTAATCTCACATTAGAAAATGTGTTAGAGGAGCATTTCAGGTTTGAAACCGTTGATGGTGTGTTCCACCCCACTGGCTGTTCTCTGGCATTTTATGAGAAGAGACAGATCAAGTAGACTGACAGATAATAACAATTTATGGTTTTCGAAGTGAGATTATCACATATTTAATTCCACGCACCACACCTTCTGGACCGCTTCAATGCATTCTTTCCACATTAGATTTGAAAGATTAAAGGGAAGAAATAGCTGAATGCGTGTTCTGGGTAGTACAGACCAGTTTTGAGCATTTGTTTCTCTGGGGAGAAGGGATGTGAATCATATGCATTGCGAACAAGTGAGCGAACCAAACAGGTGCCGCAGTTGAAAAATATACGTGAAGAAAAAAAAACCAACCCTCAATTCTCCTCAGTATTAGTCCTGTTGGGTTTTTAGCCAGATGTCATGCGAGTACTCTGGGCTGATTCTGTGAACGCTCTCTTGAAGTGTTACAGAAAGCTGAGAAATGGAAGAATTATAAATGTGTGCACGATTCCCAGTTGAACTGCGCTCACCAACCAGTGCATAGGAACAAAGTGAGTTAAAAGTCAAAGTAGAGGAATTCCTCTGAGCATTTTAATTATGAGAAGATTTGTAGGGCTTTACTGTAATAACTGTAAAATACTTCAAACTGGTTTCTTAATGTCAGAACGTTATTTATTTTCAGAGCAAAGTTCAGGAAATTTTGAATGGTTGTATATATATTTTTTTTAGCATCGTGTCTCCTTCAAATATGCATATGTATGCTAGGGTTTTTTTCAGAAGTGATAGATTGCCAAGTCTCCTGACCTCTCAAGAGAGGAAGTTGGGAGGACAGTTTAGTAACAGTTTCTTTCATTCCCAGTGTGGAATAAGATCAAAAAATATGTATTTTAAATTCCGTTAATAGTCTTATCTTTTCTAAACCATAAGGTACTGGCAAAATAACAGCAAAAGTAAACATGGGTCTTGATGCACCACATTAAAAAAAATGCCTTTTGTTTATGAAAACTTTTTTTTTGTTGTAGAAACTTGTGGGAATAATGTTGTATTAATGGTAGGATGTTGACCTTTTCCAGCTATGGAAGATAGTCTCAGAACAGGATCCAGGAAAAACAAACATGGAAACTACTTAACTCCTTAGTTGTGTGCCTGAAACTTTGTGAGGAAGCATTATTTAAACTTGGGCTATTGTACTTACAGATTGTGTCATTACATTAAAGTGCCACACATGCACAACCGTTTTCACTAAGCACAGAGTTATCAAGAGCTTAAGGGAATACATAACTTATGTGAAGAAGAATATTGCTATAATTTCATGTAATATATGTAAAAATATGCAGTCGTCTGCTATTGTCTGTGTTTTGTCTACATTTATTTATAGTCTCTCAGGTCAAAAATAGGGCAGATTTTCTCCAGATTTCAGGGTACACTGTGTAGTGCTGCTGAAGAAGTTATACTGAGAAAAAGAGTGAAAACAAATGAGTTCCCTGTTACTTTGGAGTTGAGCTCATGGTTCCCTTGTAGGTCAGATCTGTCCCCTCTTTTTTAAATAAAAAAATAAAACCTCAGGTGAACTCTGTAGAACTTCAGTAGAACTTGCAACCTTTGCAAGGCCATGGAGTCCACCTTCATGTCTGCTAAATTCACTCCTGAACCAAGTGCCAACTTCAAAACTTAAGACCTACTGACATTTGCTCAGGATCTTAAAATGAGGCTTAGGAGGTGAAGACATGACTGTTGGTAGTTTCTCTGAAGAGACACCAGTGAAGGTCTGTGGAGTGGGAACAAGAAGAGTATTCTCTGACCCATGTGTGCACCACATCTACGTCTCTTTGGACCAGTTGTAGTCAGATGCCGTGTAGGTAGTTTCTCCTCCACTGCCATTCCTTTGCTCACAAATGTTTCTCCTAAAGCCTCTCTGTTGTCAGGAGTTAATAGGAAAAAAGTAATTGTCAGATCTTCTCACAGGACAGTTACTGAATATCAGTGTCAATAAGAAAATAGAGCTACCCTAATTTGTAATCAGCTGGGCATCTCACCCATGGTCACCACTAAGTTTCATTCTCCATTCTCATCAATCAGATTGTATCTGATCATGATACAAAAAAGACAGATTTTATTTGTGTCAAACAGTGTTAGCCTTTTCAAAAAATCAAGAATCACAGAATGCAATATGGCATTACTACAATATACCAGATCACTTTTTGGTGTGACCTAAGCCCAGCAAACAAACGAAACCAGAAATGTGTTTTTCCCCAAAGAGATTAGATTCTGTATTGTCGTTAGATAAATGGTAAGTGGTACCTTCATTTTAGTTACTAGAAGTGAACTTTCTGCCATTCTGGAGCTCCCACGCCTAAAGGGACACACAGTACCTTCACAGAATCAAAGAATCACAGAATATCAGGAGCTGGAAGAGACCTCGAAAGATCACTAAGTCCAACACCCCTGCCCAAGCAGGATCACCTAGATTAAATCACACAGGAACATGTCCAGATTGGTCCTGAATGTCTCCAGAGAAGGAGACTCCACAACCTCTCTGAGCAGCCTGTTCCAGTGCTCTGTCACCCTCTAAGTGAAAAAGTTCCTCCTTATATTAAGATGGAACTTTCTATGTTCCAGTTTGGAACCATTTCCCCTTGTTCAGTCACTGGCCATCACTGAGAGGACTCCTGACACTCACCCTTTACACATTTGCAAACGTTAATGAGGTCACCCCTCAGTCTCCTCTTCTCCAAGCTGAAGAGACCCAGCTCCCTCAGCCTTTCCTCATAAGGAAGATGTTCCACTCCCTTAATCATCTGGTGGCCCTGCGCTGGCCTCTCTCAAGGAGTTTTATGTCCTTCTGGTACCGAGGGGCCCAGAACTGGACATAATACTACAGGTGAGGTTTCACCAGGGCAGAGTAGAGGGGGAGAAGGACCATTCTTGACCTACTAGCCACCCCCCCTTCTAGTACACCCCAGGATGCCATTGGCCTTCTTGGCCACAGGGGAACATTGCTGGCTCACGGTACACCTCAGTGTCTGCTTTGCCTAACGTGGGAGTATGTGAGAAGCTACTACAGAAAATGGAAGCAAAAAACTTTTCTCTGTCATCGATACTGTATTAAATTGTTCCTGTTCCTGAGATGTGTTGGCATCTAGCTTGTGAAGCAGCAGCTAACCCCACCGCCTGCAGTTTACCCTGCCGCAGTGAATCGGCACTGATTTGTCCCAACTGTGTGTACCTCTGGTAATTCAGTACTCCATGAGCATCCCAGTGGTGTCAGCAGCTAGTGCGTAAGCAGAAAGGAGGTGCAGGGGTTGTTGCAACCTCCAGGCAAACTGGCCTGCCTTGGGCTCTCAGGAAATGGTGCTTTCCTTCTTGGCTCGGCCACAGGCTCCTGCTCTGTTGGAAGGGAAGTCATGTAAAGTAAATGTCTCAAGAGCTGAGTTTAGTAACCTAAGTAAAATGGATTTTTGAACGTGTTTGGCAACAAGGTCTGTACATTCTGCCCTGACTTTTGATCATCACACTTATTTACTGAGAAATGACTGATTAGGAGTTGAGGACTCCTTAGGGAACTTGGTACCAGTGTTCAGTATTGAGTATTTGGATGGTGTCCCTGCCCATGGTGGGGAGAGGTGTGGAACTAGATGATCTTTAAGGTCCCTTCCAACCCCAACCAGTCTGTGGTTCTGTGATTTCTGTAAACTGGGTTCTTGTCTCTTGGTTAATACTATTGTGTTTGAGATTCTGAATTATAGTAAAGAAAATAACAACAATTCCCTCATCCTGCATTCTGTTTTCTTGTTTGTTTACAGGGAAAGATCTCTAAACTGTTAATATATATATATATGGAGTGCCTTTCACTCTTTGAAACTCTGTAGATAGTATAGCTAATAGACACTTAGAATGTTTGACAGAGATAAGGTTTTTTCCCTTTTTTATGTCTTAGTAAACTGTAAGGTATGCCGTGTCTGCTACTGTCCCAAACAGAGATATGTCAAATTTTATTTTTAAGACCTTCAGTGATGGAAACCACACAGTCTTCCCCAGTAAGCTTGTCGACGTATCTGAAGTGCAGGTATATCTCTGCTGGTATCTCTCTGCTGCCATGTTACAGAATCACAGAATTGCAGAACTTCAGGAGTTGGAAGGGACCTTGAAAGATCGTCTAGTCCAAACACCCTGCCCGAGCAGGATCACCTAGATTAGATCACACAGGAGTGTGTCTCTACTTAGTCTTTGCTACTGCAGGCTGAGGACACCTGACTTGCTCATTTTTACCTGCAGGTAAAGTTTTTTGTATCACTGAACATTCTTTGTTATTTTCCTCTGGGTTATTGAAATGCAGTGTCCAGAACTGAACATAGCCAAGAGTTTATCGACACAGAGAAGGAACATAGACATTACGGCGTGGGTCTTATGGGGTATATAAGGCCATTTACATGTTCAAAAACTTTGAGGCAAGAAAGATCATTAGATGAGACAATTATTTCTATCTTGGGTTATGTTGTTGCCGTGGCATCTCTTCAGACTTGAATCTGGTGTTGAACAAATGTGGATGTATCTGAATGTTGCAGTTCAGCATTTAGTGCAACTCTGTTTATTGCCAAGTAACCTGTCAGTGGGAGGTATACCTAAAGTATTTAAATCTGAGGAGGTGGAGAATTATTCCATGGACTATCAACAGATACTGTCAGAATTGTCAATCAGCATGACAGTTATCTTCTCCTGTCACTAGAAAGTTTCTTCCATTCCCAGTCAGAACCTCACACCATCCAGGAGGCCCAGGATATTTCTAGAAAAGTGCCAGAAGCTACATTCTCTAGTTGGGAAGGTGTGAGGAACATGAGAAGGATACTGGGAGTTATGGAAATCTGTGTCCACCCGTTTAGGTTTTAGTATCATTTGCCTTATCAAAGTTTGGAAGGACTGCTTGCACAACAGTACATCTTGTTTTGACAGCTGGGTAGTAAATTAGAGTGAGGAGGTGTTCGTGTGTAGGTGGCTGCCTGCAATTGTGCAGTGCTCTGTGGACCCACAGTATTCTCTGTAGGTGCAGTATGATACCTCCTTGACTCCTTAAGACTCCAGAAAGTGAGAAAAACTTGTTTAGGGCTGCCTTTTCAAAGCCAGTCAAAACAAAGTTAAAATAACAATGATCTTACTCAACCCCTGCCAACTGGCCAAAATGACTGGGCACGCATTGCTTAGGTCAGAGTTTTGCTGGAACATACTGGTGAGGGAGAAGTTCATTTGCAACGTAGCTATGCCAATAAATAGCCAAAACATAACCCTTGGAAAACTCAGTAGACAGACGACTCTTCCATTTGTCAGCAGCTACTTTTCCAATGCACTGAGATCGGGGGTGGTGTTGGAGAGGTTGTGGGAAGGTTTTGGGAGGGGGGTTGATTGGAATAGTTTTGGTATGATGAGGACTGTCATTTGGCTAATCAGTTGTATGAGTGGAATTTTATCTCTCCTGGGAGGTGAGCTCATTTGCCTTTATCAACCTCAAATCCATGTTTAGAAAAAAAAAAATTAAAGTGGGATGCATTCTTCTTCTTCTTGATAGCTTTCTCTTACAAAACACAACTGCTTCTTACCACCCAGTGTCTCCTGAAAATTAGCTGTGTTTGATTTCAGTGTGTTTTGTACTTTCTTCTGCTGAAACAAAAACATGCAAGTCCTCAGATTAGCTCTTTGTATTTCTGGCAGATTTTCAGTGACAGATTTTAGAGCATTTCACAGTTCATAAAAATTATATCAAAGTACTCCAGCCATCATCTTCTTGTGATTGTTTTCTTTCTTCCTCTCTTTTAAGACCTGGTTATAGAGTAGAACTGAGGCAGAGTGTTTTATTCACTCCAAGGCATGCTATCAAGCAGGGAATTTCCCAAGGCTGCATTGCGCTTTCCTGCCAGGCTGTTTTTGTTGCCTAGGTTGTGGAGGTTTTTTTTCATCTTCTTCTCCCTGGCTATCCTCATACCAACCCCACCCTTTTCTTTAGCTGGTGTTCTCTCCAGGAATGTGCTCCTGATGAACCTGGAGATGGTCTTCTTGCCAAGTGGATGTTTGGTGAAGAGATTTCATGAGGGTGGGGGAGTGGACAGTGAAGGAGACAGAAGGTGGAAGGTTGTGGATGTGATTTGTCAAGGAACCCGCAGCAGATGGCTGGGACTAAGGCCAGAAGAGGAGCTGACCAGCGGGGGGCAGGAAGGAATACTGAACTGGGCAGTTGAAACACAGTAGGGATCAGGTTGCACAAGGTGAAGTTCTAAGTCCATTCTGTGTAAATGTTTATGCAGTGGCCATGATCCTTCATAAGCTGTCATGGAGCAGAAGTTGGTGGGTCTGTCTTCTACTCCCTCTTTGACTAAAGCCACTGAAAACTTGAGGGAATCAGGATACTGTCAGTGTAACATTTTGCTTGTCTGAGGGCTGGCCGAGGCTATGAGGTGCCCATCTCACTCATGGTGGCTCTGTAAAGGGCTCGGTGATGTCTCAGCCACTCTTGCTGTGGATGCCGAGCACCCAGTTCTCTGCAGACAGGACTAGGGAGGGAACAAGGGTTCCCTCCTTACTTCAGGGAAGAAGGTGGAAGAGTTGGGGTGAAAAGGCATGAGGATTACTTAATCTCATCTTGAGTTTGGCTGGTCAGCAGCAAATGGCTTTTGCTTCATGCATACTTGATGAGAGGATGTTTCTGCAAAGCTAAAATGAATCTGGTTCCCAAATTTGGAACCGTTCTTCCAGATTGGAAGATTTTCAACAAACCACTTAGAAATGCAGTGAGGACTTAGCAATATAAATTTTGTTTTAGTGAAAAAAAAAAAAAAGCTGCATCAGTTTTCCAAGGCCATTCTAGGAATGGATTTTGTAAGGCTTCCTGCATGACAGCAAGAGGACCGCTGGTGTGTGCGGCGATCCAGGGCTCTCTTCCTTCATTTTCCCAGGCTGCAGGAAGGCCGCTGGCACTGGATGGGCTGAGGATGGAAGTGCGTGCTTCTGTGAGATGGAAAAAGTGACTCATCCATCCTTCTTCTTAAATGCTGCCTAGGAAGGACAGCGCAGGCTGGATTTCTATGCCTGTCCTTTGCTACAGAGACCTTTCAGTAAAGGAAGTGTGGCTGGAGGAAAAAGGGGGGCATGTTAGAACAGCCAAGTCCCCATCTCTGCTTATCAAGAAGCATCAGTATAGGCAGGGTTGAGCCCCACATGGAAAGGGGTGAGCCCCCATGGAAAGGCCACCTATCCTACTGACTTGGCGAAAGGGAAATCCCTTCTGCAAGTATTGGCAAGCTCCTCCCTTCCAGTTGGTCACCTACAGCTCTCCCAGCTGTCATGCTGGAGGGCCTGCTCTGGGTGTATCCCATGCTAATTGGTCAGCTGTATAAGTGATGAGTAGGAGCAGTTCTTGGGAAGGTGAAATGGAATATGTTACATTTTGTCAGTGTTTCAGGTGGAAGTAATGCACCAACAAAACAAGGAAATTCAGAAGGAATGATAGCATTACTCTTTAAGATACACTGTACATTTGCTCCAGCAGTATGAATTTAATTTTATTTTTTAATTAGGTAATTAGCGGCAAGAGGATCAAACTTGCAATTTAATTGAAGCTTGTAGAAATATTCATTGCAAAGAAATGCTTAAACCTCTTGAATTTACATTGAGGTAATCACCCATTTTTTTCTAAAAGAGTGTAACGAAGGAATTCAGTGAATGGGAATTACATAAACTTCCATTGGTGCTGAAGGACGTGATCTATAAATTAGGGGATTGAGAGTAAACAGGAAATTCCACAGAACAATTTCAGGATAAAGAAACTATAGCAGCAGATGGAAAGACGTTTCTGTTGGAAGATTTTAGACATTAGTTTAGATACCATCTACCTTTTTTAATAAAAACAACCATTCCATCTCCCTGTTTTAGCAGTGAATTTCATCTGTGCATTAGCAGAGCAATGCTAACGCCAGCTAGAGCTAAATGCTGCACAGTTCTTGTCCAATGTTCTCATTTCCGTCTATAGGCCACCCTTTTTTTCCCCTCTGCTTTTAGTCACAGTGGCAACTTTGTGGGCATGATGTATCGTGGACATATGGACAAGCATGTTTGAATATGTTTGGGTTTTTCTTAGGGCTAGAACAAGGTAACATATAAATGGAAACTGGATCTTGCAGTGAAAAATAATGGAAGCCTAATATATCTTACATAATGTAAAGTAGATGGGGTTCTATTTTCTACTCATTATAATGGTATGGATCAGGCTTATTTAATAACTCCTGTTAGCAATTAGACTTATTCTTTCTATTTCACTCGTTTTTCAGGCAGCCTCACAACAAAATTCAGCATGATTTCTACAAGATTATTCCCAGAGATACATAAACATTCCTACTCAATAAGAGTAGGGCCTTTAAAAGAAACCCAACAAAACAAAACAGAATTGTTTGTGTTCACAGTTGATACTGGTTTTGCATCAAATACTTTGCAAGACAACAAAAAGCAGATAAAAAACCTCAGAAGAGAGACTAATTAGCGAATAGTTTGAATGTTTGAGATAAGGAATCATAATGGCTGGTAGGAAGGAAGAAACCTCACATTTAAGAGAGTTTCTAGGCAAACTGCATAATAATGTCCAAACACGCTTCCTTTTGTCACATGTCATTATACACAGACAAAGACGCAGGGAAAGAGATGGGCTTTTTTAGTTCCCCATGTCAGAAGCATACACCAATAGAGAACTCTGCCATAAAAGTACATTATTCTTACTAAAGAGAAAAAAATATTCATGTCAGTTTTGTGCAAAGCCCTGTATTACAGCTGTAGCAATGTCACTCCAGAAAGGATGCTTTAGTGGATCAGGTCCTGGGCTTTACCTGTAGGCTATCTTGGATCAGTATTACTGATGTGCTGTACAAATGCTAACGACATATGAGCCAGCTCATAGTTGATAAAGCAGCATGGCCCTTTGCTATGCAAAGTATGGATTTCAAGGCTGCTGTAGACATGTCAGTAGACTAAAAAACTGCTCGATGCAGCCAATGTACAGCTTCTCAGTTGTTCTTGGATCTAAATATAGTAAGCTGCCCATATCACATTTCTCTCCCTGGACGTGGACCTCCAGAGAGGAGCTCAGCAGGCACACTGTAAAGATGGTGAGCAAATGGGAAAGAACTATGGTTCCCCTCCTTCACAAAAATGGACACCTGCATGCTGAGCACTAGAAGCTTTCCGTGTGCGTGCGTGCATGCGTGTGTGTGCACAACACTGCTTACTCATGTGTTTGCTGAAGAAAATTCATGCAAATAATTTTAGGGAAGTTTTCATCTTTGTAATATGAAATAAAAATACAAACATGGACTTCTTTAATGAGCAGTTCCAAATTAGTATGCAGACTGAGTTATAGCTCTTCTGCTGTCATTAATATTCACACAGAAATTTGGTGCTAATCTGAAAAGTGGGCTTTACTCACTGAAGCAATTCAAATAATGAGAAAAAGGTAGGGGTCTGCCGCTGCAGAAGATGCTGTCCGTTGAACCAACAGAGACGTGAAGAAAGGTGTTACTGCTGACACAATTGTCAGGGCTTTGCCAGTGTTGTGAAGGAAAGCCACGATGGAGATGGGAATTAAACTGCTCAGATCTGCAGAGTGTTACTGTGGTATCTTAGCTATGAAATCGTAGTGTTCTTAACTTCTGCTTGGTGTCTCCATGTAAGTGTTTGGTACCATCTGCTTTGTTAGAGCAATGTCTGAATTGAATATACTACAGGTCCTCTTTCCACCAGCCCTGCAGTTCCAGTGCCCTTACAAGCTGTATTGCTCCAGGAGCTTTGTGCTCTTCCAGTGGAGTAAGGGGCAGAGGATGAGGAAGGAGGAGAAAAGGAGTACCTGTGTCTCCTCCTGAGATACAGTAAGGAAATGGGTGGGATAAGCATCTGGATCCAGGAGCTGGGAAGCTCTGCTGGGTCCTTCTCTTTAAATGTAGCCAAAACTGAAAAGAAAGAGCCAAATTCTGTCCTGCGGGTATGGGGATTTACTGTTTTGAAGACCATCAGTAGTTGAGACCTCCCTACTCCCCTGTAAAAATTTCAGAGCATTCAGTGTGAAGAATCTGATGTCTTGCCTTGCTGAGATGCATTTTAAAGAGCCTAGCTGGACCGCTCCGCAGCGATGCTGACGCCACTCTAAATAAAACTACGCAAGCAGTCTGGCTATGATGCCACATAAATCTCAACAAGTATATTCTTCAAGTGCAGCTGAGTATTAAACCTATCGCAAGAGCTCGTGTAGGAGGAGGTGATTATGCAGTAGCAACTTTGTTTAACATTTCTTCACGTCCGTGGCTAACGATGAGTCTTGATTGTGCTAGACACTACTAGAAAAGGGAAGGATTTTGCAGCTCCTGGCACTGCATGTTGTATGCCGGCAGAAAAAGTAACGATTTATTTTTGCTTGCTGAATGAGAGAGAGAATGAAGCGCTGAGAGCTCTGTAAAGTTTCATACTCTCTTAGACGCAAAGAGCCAGATGAATATTGTTGGAAAGAATGTGTTTATACAAGAATCATATTTATCTCAGAAGCTAGGGTCCTAACATTAGACAAGGCACGGGGTGAAAAAGCTGAGCATGTAATAACTCAGCAAAATTCCAGCTTTTGCCATGCATTTCAGTAAGCTTCAGTTACTTAATTTTAGGGGACTGTTTTCAGAGCAGCTCACATACAAACTGCTTGCAGTGAACTTTTGCGTATAGAATGAGAGAAAATAAAGCACGTTCGTTAAGAAGACAATGCTTGCTTAACTTTTCCAGGAAATACTGTCACAGGTGATACTCTAAATGCATTCATTTGGGGCTTTAAAAAAAATAATCACCCAGCTTTTGGACAGTGTTGGGTTTGGTCTCAGCCTTGCACTGCATTGCAGGTTGTTGATAGCACAATCTGGACAGATTCTTCTGGGATCTAAGAGTACATTCCCATGCTCTTTGACTTCATTGATTTAATGGTAAATGTCACATTCTTGAAATGCTTTCAGCGGAAGCATTCTATATAATATGGATATGAATAAGCATGTGAAATAGTTTGTATTTTAAGCAGAGCTGTTATTCCCTCTCGTTCCATTAGCACGGTTTCTTTCATTCCCATGTTACTACTAAAGCTTGTTATTGTGACAGATTCTGAGCTATGAGAAACCAGAGTTAAACTAGCTTTTACTGTAAACTGCTTTCTAAGAAAAAGGAGAGACCTTGGAAAACTTCCCATTGCACATCTGTTAGATGTTAAACCCAAATTTGTTCCCAGTTCAGCTGCACTGGTTTAGTTACTGGAGTGGTGTAATTGAACTCAGTGGAGTTAATCAGAGATGACAAGGCAACAGAGTTTGTTGCAAGATACTTACTGTTTAAATAGTTTGATGGCTATGTTCTGAAAATTGAAATAATCACAAATTAAGGAAATCTTGTAGTTAAAGGCGGAGAAATCGATGAATTGGGAATACCCTGTCAACACAGAGAAACTGTAAATGGCCAGAAGCCGACTCAGGGAGAACCTCATTCTTGCAGACTCCCACCATCCATCTCTCCTTGCTGTGGGAACTTTCTCTGCAAGCTGGTGGATGCCCGATTCCAGACCCTATTTCAGTCTGTACCATGTTCTGCATGCCTTTTCCCTTTTCACCAATTCTTTGAGAAAGAAATAAATCTAGATTAGATTTCTGGTTTACAGCGTGTGCACTCACATTTCAGTTCATGTGACGATTAGCAAGTACAAGTTAAAGGACAATAAAAGCCCGTTTAAGTCAGATGAGTGTGCAAACTGTCATCTCCCTCACTTTAGTTGCCAAAGCCATATTAGTTAGAAGCTGTGCTGTTGCGAAGGAAATTAAGAAAAAGGAAGGCTAAATTTCTGCTCAACTCCCTTTTGGAAAAGTGCAGCAGATGGAAGGGGAATTAAAGCTGCTCTGTAGAAGCAGCTGAAGAGGTTCCCTCCAACAAGAGGAAATCTTAGGCTGGAATAAGGCCAGGAGAGCCAGCCTGGTGACATTGCTTCCATTCACAGCATAGCAGGTGTAAAAGGCAAGATCCAAACATGTCCTCCTGCATAACAGCAAGGAAACTGCTCTTGGATAGTATATGGAAGGACAAATGTTAACAGAGCTGACCTGAAACATTTTCAAGACTTGCAATATTTTTTTCCTAAATAGGACAAATCCGAGATATTTCAGTTTTGTTTTTTTTTTCTTAAAGGACAGATGAAAAAAACCCCACATTTAGAAAAAGAAATACAGCCATGGCAATGCATGTGCTGTAGGCTTGAACCTGATCTTATTCCCACGTCTGCTGTGAGTGCTGTAGCCATTCCCCAGAGCAAGGGTTGGCACCCTCTCTCATTTTTACCAAACCTCTCCTGTTTGGAATTGGGAATTTTGTCCCATTTCCCCTCACCGATGCCTTCTAATGTGATTCCTTCAAAGAATCCTTTCTGACAGATTAGTGATTTCCCTTAAGAAAGCGTTCAGCACAGTAATCCCAAACAGCTCTGGTTTTAAGGCTGCTTAAGTCCAGCGCTGAACTGTCTTTGGGCTGCCCTCAGAATGGGTGGCTTGTGTAACTTTATGTTCCCAGCTTTGTTCAGCCCTGTAGATGTAGAAGTGTTGCAAGTATGCAGTGGCTGAGCTTGTGATTCACTTAGGTTTTTCACAACAAGAAGTGTGATAAGCTTTTATATGTCCTACTTGGGATCAGTAGGACCTGTAGCACTCAATTCTATGGATTTTCCAGCATTCGTATCCAGCCTTCAAACACAGCCCTGCATGACCAGGACTAACTGCAACTTACTCATTGCTTTACCATCCATGGGCATAACATTTCACATGGACTAGTGCTGCTGAGAGCACACTGTATTCCTGTTGATACTACATGACAGCTTGAGGTTTTCTGGAAGCCTCTTCCCTCAGATTGTTTATCCATCTACACTGATATTTGTCTAGAGATATGTTTTACAGCCTGTTCACTTACAAATCTGTCAGAAAAACGTGCACCAATAACATGTGAATAAAAATATTAAGTATGTATGTACCAGCTGCCAATATTTTTTAATCCACAATTTTTAAAATGTTAGAAATATAGAATACTGCACAAATGAGTACATTTCAAGGGTAAAAGGTACGTCATTTAGTGAGGTATAATCAGTTTCTTCTGGCTACCCCAAAACCAAATGAAACTAATAGAAAACTCTTGTTTTTTGCATTCAGACTAACAAACCAAACCATTTGGACCTCTTTTCCAGAATCTTTTCTCACAGGAATTTCCCACTCGTGCCACAGATAGACTGAGCCATGACTGAAAGATCAGGCAAACCCACAATGATTGTTGCAGGTATCAGGTTGTAATTACTAGTGGACGTTCTAATCCTTATTTCTTTGGCTATAACTCCAAACGTTTTAACTAATCACACCACGTACAAACAATGGGATGGTTATTTTGGTGTGTTTAGGCACTGGATAGCACAAAGAAATTTTGGAGCATGTTCATGAGCATGAGTAAAAAACTCCTTGCCATCACTGCTGCTTGCAAAGTGATTTTGCAGGAGGCAGAACAGAGCATGTGAACAGCGATGGAAAATTATCTGAATTAATCAAACCAACTGATCATGAATGAATAGTCTTTCTGTGGCAATAATGCACAGGGAGGAGACTGGAATGGTGTAGGAGAACTCGAACAAGGAGCTCTGTATTTCATGGTTGTGATAAGCAGCGTTAGGGCAATCACTTGTTATAGTCTTCAGGCTCATTTTTAGTGTTGCAGTCTTCTTTAGTGTTGCAGGTGATTAAAATTAATCTCCCCAATTGTTATGTGAATTTTGTGTGACTTTGTAAGGAAGGCTGAGTACTGCATAGAAGCTGTTTGGTTTTTGATGTTTGTTATAGAAGTGGAGGTACAAAGCCTGCTTTGCTCAAGGAAGACTCACTGACCAGAATTGTAGTGCTACAAGTACTGGGTGCTAGCTACCCCATTCCTCTCAGTCCATGTAAAGACCAATGGAAGGGACATCTGACAGTGTAGGGTTATATCGAAGAGTGTCTTAGACAGGCAGACCAACAGCCCCTATGGAGGAAGATCTCCTATGTCCACCCCTTCCCTTCATGCTCCCAAAAGGAAACCCATCCAGAACAATGTGGTGTAGAGACAGTGGTGTTGTATGCTTTGTTACCACCTCCCAAAGAAAGATGAAGAAACGTTTCTGGCAGAAGCTGTGAGAAGCAGCTAACAGTTTGGGACAACTTCATTTGAGCAATCCCATTAAATATGCACCAGCAAAAATCACTGTTCTCTTCTTCAGAGTTTGACCCTCCCATTGGGTTCCCATGGTCCTTAGGGAAGTCAGCAAGGAGAGACGCTGCTTTGCACTGCCTCCATCTATCCCTGAAAGGAATTGATGGGCTTCAGCCAAGAAATTAGCGTGGGCTTACTTTAAACAGAAGTAACGCATACTTTGTATTTTTTAGGCCAAAGCAGCACAGCCACGAGGCGCAGGCACTGGAATAAGCAAGTGCAATTTTTGGAAGTGTTCATCCCGCAACTTTATTCCAAATAATTTGTTGATGTTGTACCATTTTAGTTTCCTGAAGGATACATAGGAGCATTTAGAAAGAGGAGTACTTGAACTGGCTCCACAGATTTTCCCCATTCACCTCTGGCACCCTTCACTATTGCTTGCAAAAAAATAAGAAGTAGGTGTGACTGCAAAGATGCCTGGCCTGGACTGAGGATTTCACCATCACATAATCTCCATAATACAGTATTAAAGTTGCTTGTAAAGGTAGGCATACTTTGAGCCATATCTTGATCACAGAGGTCATGAAATGCTTGTTTTCCAAGTCTCACTTAATCCATTCTGGGGCTTCTTGGGTACCCGTGGACAATAGTCAGTATTTGTCTGTTCCAATATTCAGTTTTGCTAAAACAAGACACTAGAATAATTATCAGATTTCTTTGATTGTGCCCATTCAAAATGGTCTGCAAGGTGTCCTTTGGATAGTTGAGTTTGCCTGAAGCATTGTGCTTTAATCCCCACTACCTAAAGTGCCCCATCTGGGACAAGGTATATTGTTTACAGCTAGAATCTAGTCTTTTCGATGTTTTCTTAGCTCATGTCCCAAACTTAATGTCAACTCTCATCATTTTTATGAATACGGAATTGATACTGATGCATTTTACTGAACACAGACATGCTCCAATAGATTTTAAAAAAGAATAGTGTAAAAGGGTTTTAAATGGATGCATGCATATTTTCTGTTTAATATCAGGGATTTAGCTGATTGGGTTTTTTACTACACATATTTGTGACGGAGCAAGAAACCCCACTGCTGTAGGGTTCAGTTGTTCTAAATTTCTGGATATTTTTTAATTCTGGCAGTGGAAACATGCTTCAGATAGCACATGACTGAGCAAGGCTTAAATTAAGTCAGAGCCTGGCTTTTCATGTTTACATTTTTTTCACTGTGTGTTATTATCCCTACACATATCTTTTGCCTTTTTTCTACGAAGTCATTAACAGCTGCACAAAAACTGTCTTCAAAAATGTTCTTCCCAGTCTTTTCCTTAGTTTTCTTCACAAATAAAAGATGTCATGTTTATCTCTGGGTTGAAGGATTGCAGTCTAAGAAAAATAATTAGCAAATACCAAACCAACAGAACTCCACCTCAGTGCAGAAGGGCTTGTTGGAGGCATGTGGCTCTCTTGCAGCGCAATGGGGCTTGTGGTACAATCACAATCTGCAAAAGGTGTGGAAGAGGATTCTCTGTGGACTTCAGAGAGGTCGGCAAGAGGAGGTGCTGGGCATTGGCTGGAGGGGAGTGTTCTTCTGTATGGGTGCTTCCCGTCTTTAGTTCACTCAGCAGAAGTGATACTGCTGTTAGAGAGCAGTCTCAAAGAGCCAGATTTGCCTGCTGAGTAATGACAAGGCTGTAGTTTTGCCTATCCTGAAACCGCACTTTATTATCAGGCAAACATTAAGGTAAAAGTTTATAGTAATTTGTTCGGTAATAGAATCATCAAGGTTGGAAAAGACCTTCAAGATCATCAGGCACACCACCATAACCTCCAAACCATCTCCTGAAGTGCTACATCTATCTGGTTTTTTAAACAGTTCCAGGGAAGGCAATTCCACCACCTCCCTGGGCAGCCTATTTCAAAGCTTCACCACTCATTCAGTGAAGAAATTTTTACTAATATCCAATCTGAACCACCCCTGGTGCAACTTGAACCTGTTCCCTCTTGTCCTGGCACTAGTTATTAGGGAGAAGAGGCCAACACCCACCACACTACCAACTTCCTTTCAGGTTGCTGTAGAGAGTGATAAGATGTCCCTTCAGCCTCCTCTTCTCCAGGCTGAACAGCCCTAGCTCCCTCAGCCTCTCCTGATAAGACGTGTTCTCCAGACCCTTAATCAGCCTTGGAGCCCTTCTCTGCACCCTCTCCAGCACCTCAATGTCCTTCCTATGCTGTGGTGCCCTGTGAAAACTTCACACAGCACTCAAGGTGTGGCCTCGCCAGGGCTGAGCACAGGGGTAAGATCATCAGCCTGGCCCTGCTGGTCACTGTTCCCGATGCAGGCCAGTTACAGCTTAGCTACTCTTGGTCTAGAGACAGTGCAGGAAAAAGCAAAAACAAATAAAAAAAAAAAGACTATCTACTTAATTTTGTTTCCAGTAGGTTCCCTGTGCTATGAACTCTGTGGTTTTGATAGCTGGAGCCCTGTTCAAAGGCAGTGTTGTTATGGGGGGAGGTGGAGGTGTGTGCTTGAAAAGCATTGTGTTCTGCCATCAAGGCTATCTCTCTCAGTTTTCCTCCTAGGTGTTTACGTGTCACTTCACGTCGTTTCCCAGATGCTCTCCACCTCTGACAGGATTTCTAACATCTCTAAATACAGCTGATGCATGGCTGCCAAGGCTTTAGAAGTGCTGATGTCCCTAGGTATGACCTCATGAGGCATCTCTTGGTCTCATTTGGTGGGTTTGGGTTTTTTTCCTACTACTTCTGGTTCCTTAATATTACCAATTTTTTTTCATCTGTTGTGAATGAAGTGACCCCCACATACTGCCAGGGCAGGACTTGGTGTATATTTCTCTATTTCTGATTATTTCTGAAGTTGAAAGCTGTGTTCCTTAAAAACATGGCACTTAATGGCTGCATCTCACATATGAAGGAAGGTGATGTTTGTGCTGTACAGAGAGCACAGAGCAGAGAAGACTGGAAAGGTAGAGTTAACCCAGCAGTCTTGTAGCAGTAGTGTTTGAAGGAGGGTATCACTGACCCTAGCTTGTGGGCATCCCTGCCTTCCCTGCGCCAATGAAGCCTGACGTTCCTCCAGGGTCTTTCTCACCCTTCCTATTTCTTTCCCTGCCATTTCCTACTTTGATCCAACTACTTTCATCTGTTGATTTTTTATATTTTAAACTATTTATGGCTACTGTTGTTAGTGGCGGTTCAGGGCAGCAGAGTTCTCAGCGTGATGGAGAATGCTGTGCGGTCATCAATTACCTGTTTTCTTAAAACATCGCTGATTTCTACTGTCAAGGATTAAAACATTATATTGGGTAATAAGGCCATCTGTTCTCTAAGATATGACTTCAGTGATGTAGTGAGTTAGTTAAACAGCTGAAAAGCAGTCTGCTAAGTCTGATCTTTTTGCTAGACCCTGATATGTATTTACAGCTCTTTTCCTTAATGTTTCTCCTGTATTTTCAAAATATATTTAACATCTTTTTTTTTCTTTGCAAATATTCTGCATGCTAAGATCTGAATTTGTAAGAGAAAGTTCACTCTAAGAGGGACTTCAAACAAAATCTCATAACTAAACTGCATAAAATAAATTTATTTTAATTTCTGTGACAATTTGAAATCTAAGACATCCATATCTCAGTGTCTAGACAGGAAAACTAGACAAAATTAATTGGGAAATTGTAATAAACCATATTTCTCTTAAGAAAAAATAGCTTTATTGAATGCTGAGAAGAAATAGGTTTAATTTTTTTTTTCTCTCCAGAAGCTATCATAGTTAATAGTGCAAATGCTTTCTCAAGGATGCTTCATTAAAATTCTTCCTGATTTGCGTAATGCTCATGGAGCTACTTAACTGTATCCTTTTAGAATTAGTTCTGTCTTCTCAAGGTATCTCACATGAGTATAAACTAGGCATATAAAATCATCAAGAATATGCACATACACAGATTTCTGGTTTTTCATTATGGCAGTTGGGTTAATATTTATGGAACTAGTGCTGCATTAACCCAACCAGCATAAATAGAACTGTTATCATTGATTTTTAATCCAGTGCTTGTTACTGGAAACCTACCATCTGAAAATTATTTCAGCCTTATTAAGACAAATTCATTTATATTCTTCTTTTCATATATCTGTTCCAAATTTTGCTGCACATTTCTTGGCTGTTTGGAGGTGTCAGAGGGAGTAGGAAGGCAAGTATGGCCATAACACAAAAGTCTTCAGACAAGGCTGAATATCTCCATGATCTTTCTTTTAATCACTTCAAATTTCTCCTTTCAGATGCACTCTCATTCAATTATTTCTCATGCCAAAAAGTAGTGAAGCATTCAGAAAAAAACTGTTTTTTCCTCAGAAGTGTTTGTTGATGTCTTCCCTGTCTGTTGGGCGATGAAGCTTGTGAAGAGTCTGAAGCACAAGTCCTACAAGGAGCAGCTGAGGGAACTGGGGCTTTTTAGTCTAGAGAAAAGGAGGCTGAGGGGACACCTTATCACTCTCTACAAATACCTGCAAGGAGGGTGTAGAGATGTGGGGGTTGGTCTCTTCTCTCAGGTAACAAGCAATAGGATGAGAGGCAATGGTTACAAACTGCACCAGGGGAGATTTAGGTTAGATATCAGGAAGAATTTTGCGTTGTCAGGCATTGGAATAGGCTAAACAGGGAAGTGGTGGAGTCACCATCCCTGCAGGTATTTAAAAGGCAAATAGCTGAGTTGCTGAAGGACATGATCTAGAGGTGGACTGGGCAGGGTTAGGCTGTGGTTGGACTCAATGATCTTAAAGGTCTCTTCCAACCCAAGTGATTCCATGATTCTATGAGAGAAGTAACAGCAGCAGCTTTTGCAGCCTAGTTCATAACTGCAAGGTCTGTGTAAAGCAGTACAATCAGTAGAGTGACAGGTCTGGTGAGGTTCTAGCTGAGGTTATTAAAGCACTGCAGAACCAGAAGCCTAGGTTTTCTCGCGAATAAAACACCCATATAAACTGTATGATACAGGAGACCTGACACCTACACAAGTATGTCAGCAAGAAGCACACAGCTGTTGTGTCCACAGGCAGATAGCTATAAATTTGCTTCTTGGCTTTTGTCAATAATGCTGACTTCACCTGGACAGTTCATAGTACAGTAAGGAGGTGCACTGCCACATGTCAGTGACTCACTCACCTTATCTGTTTTAAAGAAACTAGAGTGCTTTATGACTTGTGTTGAATATGCAAGGGTGTGAAGACAGAAAACCAAAAGGAGAGCAAATACATACACACACATAGAAAAGTGCTGCAGACATCACAGAGAGGAAAAACTATCTAAGCAGTAGACCTGGAGAACAGCTAAATGGCAGGATCTTAAGAAGGATTTTGAACATTGGGTTTATTGCTGTGTTTCACTGAATCACAGAATGGTTCAGGTTAAAAGGGACATCCTAAGATAAATCCCCATGCTCAAGCAGGGCCAGCTAGAGCAAGTCATATTTGGTTAGTCTTGGTTATTGTCCAGGTAATTTGAGGGTTACCAGTCTTTGGGCTGCAGTGACTCATTCAGCCATGCACATTATCACAGTCTGTACTGAACACCGTAGCGCTCAATACTGATATTGTTGTCTGTTTGCTTCCATATAACAAGTGTCCTTTGTCTCTTGACAGAGATTAAAAATATAGGAGTTAACTTGCACAGGAGAGCCAGCATTGGTGCTTTTCAGCAGCTAGCTTAAAGCCATAAGCTCTCCCAGATGCAGAAGATATAAGAAAGTTAAAGTTGAATCATATTTTCATGGAGAAAGGGAAGAGGGAGGTCAAAAACTCAGAGGAGCCACATGAACATGAAGTGCATTTGTTACTGTCTGTCACAAATAAGGAGAATGACACTTCCTGTGGCAGTTGAGGTTGTTTCAGGTACCTGGTGGATCCAGGACCTATAAATCTATGATACAGATATTCCAGCATTAGGTACTTTTTCAGAAAGGAGGACTAGCTTCAAATTTCTGTCTTGCTTCCTTTCATCTTTGCCTGTAGCAGACAAGGTAAAGTAAGGTAAAGCAGGTCATGTTTAATCTATAAACTGCTCCAATCTGATCTTCATCACCAGCAATTCCAATTTCCATGTCAATAAATACAGCTTCTCCCATTAGGCTGATGGAAACATCTCTGCAAGTCTGAAGATGCTCTCCTCAAGCGAAGCCTGAAATTGTTTCGCAGCAATGGGACCGAAATGAGTATTCACAACAAATTCTTTAGTGATCTCTCAGGTATTCCCATGGAACACAAAGGCTTCTTCTGCTGTGTCTCATTGTCTGAAAGGTTTCTGTTTTCCTCCACATTACCTGCATTATACTGTCAGAAACAACCTTAATTTTCTCCAGGTCCTGTCAAACTGATGGCACATCCTTCAACTAAAACCAACTTGCCATTACAGCTTATCAGTACCTTCACTTCCTCAGTAGCTACAGAATGAAAAGGGGTAAATGATAAAACAGAATAGTCTGCTCCAGTTCTCATCCTGATCCTCTGCCGAAGCAGCTGTGTAGCCCACTCTGCCTACAGTAAAAGGTTAAAACATTTCCAGTAGCTTTTGACATCAATGTTTGAAATGATAAATAGGCTTTCTTCTTGAACAGCTGTGGAACTGTCTGCTGATGATGTTCTCCAGAACATCCTTTCCCATGAGTGATGAGATTTTGGAATCTGCAGATGTGTGGGCACTCTTGGCTCCATTGTTGCTACCTCAAATGGAGTATAACAGAAAAACTAGATCTTTCGTAATGCATTTGAAGAACTATACCTTCATGTTCAAGTTTATACTCCACTCTTAACTGTCCTCAGGATCGTTAACAGAAGTTACATTCAATAGAGTATTTTTTTTTCAAGTACATGATATAGAACTGTCACCTCCAGGATTCAAATGAAAGTATTTTTACTCCTACTTTTTAATTTCAAGGNGGGAAGAAAACTTGTCTGAGATCAGAGAAACTTCTCTAAGTAGTTGTTTGTTGTAATACTTTCCCCGGGTCATTTAGCTACCTTAGATCATTCAACTCAATTAGTAATATCAGTTTATAAAAGTCTTCTGTGAATCTGTGCATACAAAAGACTTCTCATAGATTGGTTAGACTGTTGGTTTTGCAGACAAACTCATCACGAAGCCAGGCTTGGTGTAAAGACCATCAGAGTGATTGCGTTAGAATATCGGTGATGTTAATGTCTGCTGGAAAGCATAAGGGTTCATTTAGCTTCAGTGTAAGCTGACTCAACAGCAGACTTCAGCAAAGTCCCAGTTGCTGAAATTTCTAGAGCATCCATGTTAATACTAACATCAAGATTAGGAAATCATGTGGAGAAAACAACTGCAAACTCCTTTCAGATGATCTCACGGCACCCCACTGCTTTTGAAACCCATCTGTCCAGAAGTACTGGCAGAAAAAAAAAAATTTTAAAAAATGCCTTATTCTGCATCAACAATGTTTCTTCCTATTGCCATGCACATCTGTCTTAAAGCTCCCCTCATGCTTCTCAGCAGTTCGGAGCCAATCATCTGGCCTTGCGGGGAACTCGGAGTCTGTCCCAATATAAATTCCCATGACCGGAGTATGAGGGTGTCTAAGGTCTTCACCAAGTCCCTTGTACATGCTTTTAGAGCATGTGTCCTGGGCTCCCACGGGGAGATGGTATCTCAGCACGCTGCTTATTAAAAAAGTCACAGCCTCTCTAAGAAAATTAAATTATTTTTACAGTTAAAACAGCCAGTAGTAACTTATATTTGCATAAGCAAATCAGTTTTGGTAGCTCTTACCTCCACAAAAATAGTTATGCTTTTGTTTAAACCAAAGAGCACAGAATGGAAAAAATTGGCATATGATAGACTGAACTCCTACAGGGGTTTTAATTTTCACATACTCTTAAACTCATGGAGCCTAATGAGCTTAACATTTTGGCCAGTTGCACAATTTGGAAATTGCAACAGTGAATGGGATTTGGACACGAAAAAAATGTTCTCACAAATATGAAAAGTGAACAGATGTTACTATTGGTGCTTCCAACGCCTACTGACAGAAAACATCTGTGTCGAACTTCCTGAATTTTAGGATCTTGAGAACACTCCCACACACCACCAAAAGCCATTTGAAAGCAATTGGGCTGGCAGATCGGTTTTTGGGTCTGTGACTGAATGTTCCAACATGAGCAGGTGCTGGTTGTTGTCTTGCCTTGAGGAGCCCAGCTAGCCAAGCAGCAACCTTACAGCTATCCAATCCACTGTGTTATGCAAGTCTTCAGCATTTTGTGTGAACTGTGATTTTTAAAAAGTCATAGAAAGCAGTTGATCTTAATAGTATGGTGGTAATAAAATGAATGGAATGAATGGGAAGAATGAAAAATAAGTATTTTGGTGTAGATATTAGCTGATTAGGAAGATTGTACTACATTGTATGGTGTCCTGGAAAGTGTCTGGCTTTTTTTTAATCTTGTCAAAACACATGTTGAATGAGCAGAATTTTCTTTTGTTTTGAAAATATACTCATTGTGCTAAAAACATACAAGTCACTCGGCATCCCTCAAAATGCTCAGTCAAACCTTCAATAGGTACCATGACCCAAGTCTGCCCTTTTACATCAGGATGATACAGCAGCTGTCACAGAGTAACTGGGAGTTCCCTGCTTCCTCCTGCTCCACACCCATTGATATTTGTCTGGTTGTAAAAGCAAATTTGGCAGGATTATTTTCCTCTCTGGTGAATTTTTGGTTGGCTATCAAACTAACCTTCCCCAATTAATTAAATGGCAGTGAATGTTTTGTAAGGCTAAATCAATGTCAATTTAGTGTTCTGTAAAACATCATTAGCTCATGATCTCAACTTCAAGCTGATTCAAAATAACACCTCTTTAGTTATTTTAGTTAACTCTTTCTTAAAGACAGTGTTTAGTTGCAAGTCAGAGGGAGAATATTTATACCTCAGTAGAAGTAGGTTTTTTTCTGGTTTTATAGTTGTCTTAGGTTGGTACTCTCAGTTTAACCAACATAAAGCGAGTAACTCTTTTAATTCCATTCTCATGCTAACCTGGAGTATCTGCCTGTGTTGCACTAGGTTAGGCCAGCCCCAGGCCTGCTGGCTCCACAGGTTTCTGAGATACGAAGAATTCCACATGATCCCCTTGTGTCTTGCTGGAGCCCCATACCAGAATTTCAGCAGAGTCCAGTGTAAGCAGAAATTTTGTTAATGCCCTGAACAAATATGACAGAAACTGAGCTAAGAAGCTGTATAGAAGCGCTGATATTTATTTGGCTCCTAGCAGCCTAAACGTGTCCAAGAAGCCAAAACAGAAGCAAGGTAAGGGCCAGATGGAATAAATGGATATGCTTTTGAGCACACAGCATTGAATGATCACTGTTTTATGCTGAAATACTCCTAACATCCAAGAAAATCATACTGTTTTGCACCACCAGTAACAACAGTCCTGGCTTATGCAGCTTGCCAAGGTCAGCCAATTTATTGCATTTATGCTCAGCTCTTCTTTCACACAAAGCAGTTTTCATGATCAAGTTTATTGAAATCTTCATTTCACTGCTAAATGCACAGTTCTTTTGGGGTATTCCCTTCCTGCAAAATTTAGAAAGCAACAATGTGGAGGTCGACATTTAAGCTGGGGACCTAAGTTCCTTTTGCAGACAGTTAAGGAAAATGGGCACCATCAGCGTGCATTTGTTTGACCTCATTTGAGTATCTGCATCGGGATATATTATGCCACAAAATGGTACCCTCACCTGATAGGAGCTTTGGATGACTACACTGCACACAGATAAATGTCTACATTTGTTCAATAAATGCAATCTTTAAAAAATATTTGGTGCCTTTCAAGTCATTACATGATTCAGTAGACCACGCTCAGTAGATACATATATTTGCTAATATAAGTCTTAATTCTGATACCAAATTTCCCAGTTTGTCTGTGCAGTCATATTTCAGCAGAGATTCGGACTTTCAGAGCTGTTCCCTTGCTGAGTCTGCAAACTAAAGCACCCTTACCCTCTGCCCGCTGCTTCCTTCCGGCATCTTCTTCTCCTTCCTCTTCTCCTTTCCTCTAATCAGTAACCTTTCAAAGGCTTAGCCTGGAAATCCTTGTGAGGTTCTATCTGCACTTGTCCTTTCTGATGTTTGAGAGACCATTGCCATGGTCCCAGCATTGTACTTCCTTCAGAGCTCTGCACAGCACAGAAAGCATTTCTGACACCCTTATGTACTTGTGTGACATGAAAAAAACTTGTAACTGGTTCTTTTGAGCACTCGACCTACATTGCAGCTTACACTTTCTTCTGCACATGTTTTATCAACTTTCTGGAAGATCACAAATTAGATCAAACCGTGGGAACAGAAACCAGTACAAAATTATTTCATTTACTGACTACAGAAAAGGTCTGTGGCTGCTGGTAAAGAGAACCCATTCATAGTTCATTTTTAATGAAGATTTCATGTTTATCCCTTCCTTAATGAAGAAAAAAAAAAACCTTCTGCAAGCTGAATCACTGTTCTGGAATTAATGTTAATGTCATTTGGTCACTGCTGTCCTGAGAGAAAATGTGCATGTCCAAACAATATAGTTGAAAGAGCAGCAAATTGTTACCATGCCATGAGGCTGAACCAGTCTCATTTTTTTTTAGTTATTTTTAACTTGAAGTGAATTTTATAATTCTTTGTTTACTTTTTTGGTATAGATGAAAAAAGCATTTTAACAAATGAGAAGGAAAGTTTTTTTCTGAGAAAGTGAGCTGGAATGTGAAACTGGGCTAAATAACCATCTTTGAAGTAGCACAAGTTAAATAATAATAAGAAGGAGAAGGAGAAGGAGAAGGAGAAGGAGAAGGAGAAGGAGAAGGAGAAGGAGAAGGAGGAGAAAGAAGGAGAAGATACATACTTTTTTTTTTAAGTCTGCTGACAGTACTACTCTCTGGGAATCGAGTATCACTTAGTTTAAGGTGCATGGGGAAAGTTTGTTTCATTTGCTTATCAATATTCAAGTTAGTTGCCAGAAGACCATTCCTTCCCGATGCTGGTAACCATGTGGCAGCAGAAGCTAATGCCAGCCTGACGGTACAATACAGATACAGAACAAAGATTTGAGAAGATTTGAGAATGCCTGTGACATTAAATGCAAGTTTAGCAATCCACTGCTGAAATAAAACTATGTTTTTCTCATTCCTCTTAGAGGACCAAGTTCTTCTACTACATGAAATAAAGGGTGAACGTCAAAACACGGGCACTTTGGGAAGCCGTGCTGCTCAGTTGCATGATGAATTTCATCCCATTTAATCTGCACTTCCCCAGCTATCTCACTGCCAGATATTTTGAAGGGAACGATCTGCTTTTGTGGTCTTAGACCTTGAACAAAGATGTTTTGATCCTACCTGAACTCATCAGATTTCCTGAAGTTTGTAACATGCTCTGGGAAGCTGCACCTGTGGTGGTCGGGCCTGCACGCAGCAGCAATGGCTAGTGCCATCTAGTGAGGAGCTTCTGAATGCTCACAGCAGGTTGAGATTGATCATCAGTCTTAGAGAAAATAGTCATTATTGTCGTCCTGGAGACACAGAAATACAGTGATGTGCCAATCTCTTTAACAGCCCAGCCCACACGAACTTCAGGCTTTTTTCTCCCAGGTAATCTTTCTTCCCAGTGGCCAGCATTAGCAATTGGTTGTTTAGACCGCTTTTCCCAGGTGGGGTTGCAGAAATGTTTAAATCCTGCTGAAACAAAGCTCTTGAGTTGCTGAGGTGGTTGGAACCACTCAAACTACATTACCAGTGCCTTCTGTATTGTCGTAGATGTTGTGCTTATCATCAACTGATGTGTTACCCATTGAAGCTTTGAGAGTTAGCTGTTTTGAACTTAAAACACAGCTTAGTAGAGCTGTCAGGAAAAGAAGACTACACATGCATATTTGCCCTGGAGACATTATGCAAAACTAACTGGCTAAGAACCATAGAGTCTTAAACTTTTTCTGGACTTGGTTTGGTAAATAGTCAGAGGGCATCATGCATTGAGCTCTCTGGGGATCTGTTCATACTGTGCAGCCTAGGTCTGACTCAAAATGAACAAACTGAACTGTGGCATCAGGATGCTCCATGTGGTCTGCCTTTCGCTGCCTCTTGGCCCAAAGCTATGCAACCCCATACCTGAAGTATTCCTGGCACAGCATGCACTGCATGGACCTGAAACCCCAAACCCTTCCCTTATATATTCCTTTACAATATGTTCAATCCATAAATTGCTGGATTTAATGCTCTACAAGAACTACGTGATATGTCATTCCAATCTGACTCCATGTGCCACAGCAGGGTTCTTGAGCTTGTTCCTTATAGTTTATTTTTTGGGGGGTGAGGGGAGCACTACCTAAGGTCATCCATTTTTTGGATGGGCTCAACTATTGCTTTACCATGGAAGAGAATTGCAAATTCCCAACATTTGCACCCTGCTCTCTACAATTTGCCAGCATTACATTTAAAAAACTTTCTGTTTCTTTTCTCTGTGCCTGCAGAGATGCCTTTTCATGGGTTAGCACTTTTAATCAACTCAGAAGTTACTCTTTTTCCTTATAACTGATTTAGTTCCTTGATAAGTTGCTCTCTGTTCCACTTCTACTCTCCCTGTAGTGGGACTGCATTAAGGTCCTTGTTGTCATGTCCTTTCCCCATCTGTTCTTAACAGGGACCATTCCAGGCTAAGACCTCTTGTCTGTCATGGTCAGACTACTCTTCCCTTAGGAAGTGAACTTGTCCTTTCTCCAATGAACTTTTAAAAATGTCAGGGAGTTGACCTCCTTTCTTTTTGTCCGCTATTAAACAAATGATGGCCTACAAGGATTGTTTTCAAGTGGGGAATACTGAATCATCATATTCTGTATACCAGAAGCTGTTGCAAAAAGGAAATCTGTAATGAGTTGTGAAGAAACGGTCTCAATGACAGTGAAGCTCTGCAGTAATTCTCATTCTGCCTCATCTTTACTGCAAATCAAAAGTCTTCTCTCTTCATATCTCCATGCTAGTAGGTTATTTCTCAGCAGTTCATGGTGATATTTTTGTAATATAAAACCCTTGGAGCTGGTCCTGTGTCCTGTCATTTATTGTATCTTTATTTGTATTGAACCTCAAAACAGTTGGTTGCTGTCAACATTAGCACACCCTCCTCTCCTCTACCAGTTTTGTTTCCACACTGTAAATTAGAAGGAAGAAAACTATTGCAACATGACATCCCTTTCATTTGACCAAAAGAACTGGAAATTAAAGTTCAAGCTGTAAAACATGAACACTTAACAAGGGTTTAAAAGTCTGTTCAGGATCATCTGAAGTCCACTGGGACTTAATTGCAAAATGCAGTTATTAAATTCAGTCACAACCTTGACAGCATTTTCTTTCGTGCACGTCACTGGATAAGCGACAATGTATATACAACATTGCAAATATTTTCTGGGAAGATTTCCTCCAGGCTTCCTAAATTTCTGACCTTTTCTCCTTTCTGGAAATAGCTTTTGCACATGGCTGGGCCGGCCACAAGAATTGTACGAGACCTCTTCCAGTCAGCTGAAGTCGCGGGAAGAACAAAGCAGGGACTGCCTGTTTAGGAGTCCATCCCGATATTGGGAGTCATGTCATTCATCTGAATGGTCGTGGAAGTTTTGTATAAGAACAAAGATTAAAAAATAATGTTAGCCTTCGAGTTACTCCATCAGCTCACTTTTTCCATCCCTTTTTGCGTGCTCCCCCTGAGGTGTTAGCACATTTTGGTAAGGCACTGGCCTGTAAATCCAGTGGTTGGGTGACATGGGGTAATTGTGCCATACCCTGGATTCAGGAAGAATTCCAGTTGACCCCAGCAAAATGGGAAGCCAGAGAGCACCATCGGCCAGAGCACATTTCTGCACTGCTTTAGAATTTGAAGAAAAGCACCAGAGAAAGTACTTTATGAGTTGCCTAAAGTATGACGGATCAGGATACCATGATTCCCTAGGCTTGCCTTGTTTTATTTTGGGGTTTTTTTTTTCTTTTTGTGACCTGAAAATTTAATCTGGACATAATTTGGATAATTTTTTAGGATTTCTCACCCTCCAGGAGCAGAAGCAGAGCAGTACCATGCGTAGCATGTTTCGCACAAGGGAAACTTGGGACTCTAATAATTGAGTCATGCTTTATTTGAATAAACCTTTCAAATTGATTGTCTTTGCCTAAATCTCCGCAGTGACCTTTTCCAAAGAGAGAATGTCCTTAGGTCATTTGCTAAGGAAAAAGGGACATACTTGTACAACAAAAGATCTAACATAAAGAAAGCAGAGTAAACGCTGACAAATCTGAGTTAACGAAGGTTAACTCAAATTAGCAAAGACTCAGATTAACAAAGTTAATTCAGTTAACAAGCCAAGATACTATGAAGCTGAAGAATTGCACAGACATTGTCATGATACTAAATACTTCCCCAGCTGTCACTCTAGTGCTGAACTGGTCCCAGCAGGATAAATTCTCTTGCCTTTCTTGGGGATAATACTAAGTAATCCCTACTCCCCAACAAATAAACGATTGGATAATTACCATGAAAGCATGGGGAAGGGACGCTGGCCTTGCTCAGCTCTCTTCTCCGTTTTCCATTCCTTGCTTACTTCTTCCTCCACATCAGTTACAAAAATGGCACTGGAAGTGGAAGAGCATTACTTGGTGTAGGAATTAAGAGAGGTGGTACCCATGATCCATGTTATGTCATCTTTGTACTATTGCAAGTCCACATGGCCCCTGCAGAAAGCCAGGCACAGATCTGACAATTCAGAATACAAACAGCATTTTATCAGAAGCTACAATTAAGCATTTTAGATGCAATCTGCCTGCAGCCTGCTGCACACAGAAGGTTTCGAGTAGATGGGCACTAAAGAGATAGTTGTCAAATCTCATATCTCTATGTATTTGAGTAGTTTTTTCAGATTTATTTGACTTCTTTTTCAAGTACTTAAAAATGAAGCACTGCTTTCAGTGTACAGAATCCATGTTTTCCTTTCTCAAAATGAAAATGAAACTGGAGCCAACTCTGGTCTTTACAGCTGAATTTTAGTTTTGGTTTGGGTTTTTTTTGGTGTTCTTTGCAAGCGTATGAGATTCATCCATTTTATAGGTTACTTTCCAGATTTGTGTGTATGGGGAAGAAAAAAGTAGCTTAAGTGTTTACGGCTTTTTAGTAAGATGGAAATATTTTATATTGATATTTTTATAAGAATTGGTAACTGCTGTACAAAACAAAACAATAACACAGACTCTGCAGTTATTTTTACAGGAATGAAGTCTCTATTATTTCTCTAAAAAGGTGGTTCCATGATGTGTGCTCACAATTCCTTTATACTTTAATTTTGAGTCATAGAAAGTAAGAAAAGCTAAGAAAAAGTGGCATCAGAAAAGACATCTTTTTCCTGATCTTGGAGCTCACACTGTTTCATATATAGATCATTGTTCTAGTGCTTCTGATCATCATCTTTCCATTTGAGACAGGTAACTAAGAAGAGTGTGGCTGCCTTGAATATGGTTAGACAAGGATCTGTACCTCCATAGGACAGCTGCTAGAGATTCAGTGATTTTTTTTTTTAACACTTCAGTTTTAAATAACTTTGGTTATGTCATTTTCTCAGTACTGACTCGTTTGATGTAATACAATAGTATTTTAAATGAAAAGACCTACTCCAACTGTTGGGACAGCCGTTTTCCACAAAAGCAGTGTGGAAAATGGATTTGTTTTTAAAATTAAAAGTAAGCTGTGTTTCAGTTACAGTGTGTGTTTTGGATTTGGGATATTAAGACAACTGTAGCATAGATAAATGTTAATTATTTATAGATGGTTGACAGTGATGTTTTTGAAAGTGTGGCGCAAATAGGCAATATATGACAATATGACGAAAAAGTCTGCCTAAAATCAGTAAGACGTTGTGCGGTATCTTTACTACAGCTTTCTAAACATAAAGAAATCAGGATAATTTTCAGGTTCATTTCTTCAAGTCGTCATGCTGCCCTCGTTCACTCCTCCTACCTCAATGGCATTATATGAAGTTGAATTTTTATCCTTCTTGGATAGGGATTGCATTCATCTTCTAACTCTTTTCTTTCCAGGCATGGGAGGAAGTGTAAGTATTTCCTACTAAAACAATATTGTTTTTATTTTATCAGCTTGTTTGTGTAAATATGCATCTGTTTGTTCAAGCTTTGCTGTAATTCTTGCTTTGTGAGATATCAGTGCTCTTGTAGACCTGTCTATGAAATACCTAATTGTATTTTTAAAATACTTTGGTTGTAACTGACTTAATTGGAACATCTTGGTAAATGGTGCTTTGCGCCATTGAAGCATATTTCTCCAGAAGAGATTGCCATGATATGCTATTAGAGTCGTTAGTGCAATGAGTACTGCAGAGCATGCAAAACATACGTGCCTTTGGTGACACCATGTCTGGAACAGCTTTCAAATACTTTTGGTTCACACATCTCAGACATACTGTCACAACTCACTACTTAAACCACCAATGTGTCATTTAAAAATTATATTTTTCCCTTTGGCGATCCTTGTGTTGTTGGGAGTCAACAGGGAAACATTTTTAAACAATGTGGCCCGAAGAGCCGAACCGGCACTAGAAGGGAGGATGACAAGGAAACCCTGCGCACAACTTTTCGATATGTGTGGATGCATGAGTGTCTAATCGTTTTCAGGCTCCACTGCTAAATATCATCCACAAAGAGGTAGAAATATATGCCATTTAATATCAGGCTCCATTCCTAAGAAATATGGACACTAAGCATATTTCACTTGCTTGGAGTGTAATTGGTTATGTTGTAGGTCAGTGAGAGTCACTCTTGAGAGGCCTAATTCCAAAGTAAAACTTTTATTCATAGAGTAACAATGAATATTCAAGTTGTGAATATTGATTCAAGCGTTGATCTCCATGTATCGATACTGTCACAAACAGTGTGGTCACTGTTGCTGAGGTTTTTCTCTGTGGTGTTTCCAGATGATGTCCATCAGAGAGTCTGGCCTACCAGAATTGAAAGAGATTCCATGTTTATTTTCCTGCAATAGATTGACTCCATCACAGCAGCGCTAACTAACTCAGTTGCATCATAACTATTTTTAAATAAGTGCCTTTTAATTATTTTTATTAGGGCCAGCCAGGACTCCTTGGATCACAGGGGTTCACTGGACCACCAGGCCTGATGGGAATCCCAGGAGTACAAGGTCCCAAAGGTCACAAAGGTGAAAGAGGATATCCTGGAATAAGTGGACCCAAAGGAGAAACGGTAACTTTTCAATACCAGATGGTTAAGCTACCGAGCAAAGTACTGGGCAGAACTGTTGTTTTAATTGTGCTCTTTCACTCTAGGGGCAAAGAGGAGTCACTGGATTCCCCGGAGCAGACGGCGTTCCTGTAAGTAGCCAGTTAGCCACCTCATCTTTAAGAAATCACGGACTTAAAGTATTGCAGGCTAATTTCAAGCCTTTGTACTTTAATTGAAATTGCTGAGCTAAATTCTGCATCAGCCATGAGCACACTTGGAAGCTAAGGAAATTTGTTGAAGTGAGTGGAAGTGCAGGAGAGAAGAATCTGTGTTCCCTCTGTCCCTCAGGCAATTGAGGTCTGTTTGCTTTGTCCTATGGAGAAATCCCCTTGTAAAAGAAAAAAGGACGGAAATTTCCTGTGTCCCTGGAGGTTACACAGCTAAGCATGTTCTTTTGTAGGAAGGAGCTGTGAGATAAGTACTTCACATCTCTTAAGCTTATGAACCAAGGACACCAGTGGGTCATTCCTTAATTATTTCAGAGTTGCAAAGCAAATAGAAAGATCAGTGTTTTTAAGAATACAGACCATTGTTATTTGCTTTATAGCTCATGTGGCATGCTTGAGATAGTCTTAAAAATATCACTGAGCACTAAAAAGTGTCAAACTTTGAATAAATTGACCAGGTCCATGAAACTGAAACATTCAAAGAGGAAAACCGGGTAAAGTTCACAGCACAGTATTTTCCCAGCTTACACTTCTTTACATCTTGTGTCATAAAATAACAAAGAAATCTGAGTCACTGGAATCCCTGGACAGAGTTCCCAGGCTTGGGTTTCCTTTGTAGTGCTCCCGGGTCCTCGCTCTGCAACCCACGCATCCCCATCCACTCTGCGTTCACCCTTTTTTTGTTTCCAGAAGAGCTCCCTATTGAGTTTCAGGGCTTTTCTCTCTCGCAGTTTTCCTTCTCTCCCTCTTTCTTACTCTTAAAGAAAAAGCAGTGGACCCTCTTTCCCATTCCTGTTAACACTCCTGAAGCCAAGGATTTTGTTCACCTCACCAGGAGATACTGAGCTTTTTCTAAGCACTCTGACATCCCACGAAGGAGAATAAATCACTCCCCATGTCGCTATATATAGCTGGACCATTACTCTTACCCAAGCAAGTTTTCCAACCTTTCCCAACCTCTGCACACTGTGTTGTGTTGGCAGGGTTAGACACCTTCAGAGAGTACATGAACTCTGCGTGCTCACTGCGCTCTGTCTTCGACTCCCCTGCCCTTCCTGCCCGGGTACACTTTCTGATGAGTTTCCTAAGGCCAAAACCATGGGAAGGCAGATAGACAGGCACATGGAAGAATGATAATGGCACAGGGGTGGGATGTGGGGCTGGAGGCAGAGTGAGGGTGGTGACAAGCCTAAATCTCTCCTGGCATGAGGAATGCCAGCACTTGATGGAGCTAGGTAAGGATGTTGACAGATTTCTTTTTCTTCTAAGCCAGGGAGCTGAAGCAAAGAGAACTGTTGCTCTTGAGGAAGGAGAAAGGAGAAGTGTTTTATGTTAGATTCAGTTTTATCTGACTGAGCACCCCAGAAGAAAGAGCTGCTCAAGGGCAGCTTTGCTTCTCAGTGAAAATCAGAATCAACAACAATTAAGGTGAATATAGGTAAAGCGATGGAAATCCAGCTTGAGACAGGAGTAACAGTATGTGTCAGAGGCTCAGGGTGGAGGTTCTGCAGTGCCCCCCACGCCCTTGCTTTGAGCCCTGCTGTTGTGTTCTCATCTCCATACTTACAACCTCATCACGACACTCAACCTAGCTCCAAAAGCATCTCTGACTTTTTTCCCAGCTTGGAATCTGTTCAAAGCCAGCAAAGAACCTTTCTTCCCACTCTTCCAGTGTGAAGCACTGAAATACTTAACAATCCCAATTCCTGGTGGCTCCCCACGCAGCAGCCTCATCTGGCTTAGTTCTCTGCCTAACAGAGCTTGCATTGAACATAGCTTTCTTACCCTTTCTGAAAGGTCCTTCACTACTCATTTTTTCATGCTGTCTGGGGCATCTGGTTCAAGCTGTAGCTATATTAAAAAAAGGCACTGTCTGTTTCTGTCTTTGAAAATCATAGTTTCCCATGGATCCAAGCCTTGGGCTTAATGTGAGAATGTCTAAATACTGTGTGACTACAGGAAAAGGAAAACTAGAAACAGATGGATAGATAAACACTTCTTTTTTTCCTCAACAGGGTCATCCAGGGCAGCCAGGATCAAGGGGGAAACCGGGTCATGATGGCTGTAACGGGACAGTAGGTGACCCTGGTGACTCGGGAACTCCTGGATTCTCTGGTTTCCCTGGTACCATTGTAAGTACCTGGCAGTAAGCAAGAACCTGCAGTTTGTGTGCTCACGTATATGGTATGAAAGCTTACCTCTGCTGCGCTTTTTTTGGTCACCTCCAGGGAGTCCAAGGGCCAAAGGGACAGAAGGGAGAGCCCTATATACTGCCACCGGACATCACAAGCCAATACCGGGTACGTCTGTAACTCCCCTGAACCCATTTATGGTACCAGCTTATGCTCAGGACTGTTTTACAAGAGATGGTGGAGAGTTATTTTTTCCTGTGCTCTGATGGACACATCCCAAGAGGTTGAATTCAGTCCCATGCAGACTTTGCAAGGCAGCTTCTGCTTTGTGTGGTTATAGCAAAGCCTATCTGATTCAGGAGAAAAAAAATCTCCACTCACTTTTATACAAGGAATTGTAGCCACAGGTGAAATGCGGAGGCACGGGAGATGTTGTAGTTCAAGGATTTTCCCCTCTATTCAATTACTGCTTCTTTATCATCCATGGCAGAACAGTTCCTTTGCCACAGTTTTGTCCATTGAATGGTGCTATTTAATATTAATATTGTCTTGCAGGAGTTTTATTGAATTGGATAAAATATTCTTCAGTGTGTTCTTTAGTATTCCTATGGGTGCTTTTACTGGATCTAATCCTTAAAACTTGGGTTTTAATCACTTGTAGCTTTTTCTCCTGCATATAGTCTTGGATAATACTTGAAAGTATTAGGTAAAGATAAGGGATTGCATATCCTGTTAGTATACAAATTCTGACAAATTTATGGACAAAGCTACATCTGAGCTGTACTCGGCACAGAAAGGATCTGCTGATATCTTTTATGTATATTTTGTGCCAGTGATGAGTGCCAAAATAGGTTTTTCTATTGATGTATTTGTAATTTGCATGTATTTTTAATGGAATCTTCCATTCAGAAACTCTTTAAATCTGTGCTTGTTAGCAGTTAAGTTAAGCATTAAGTTATAATTAAGAGTTGCTCAAATACATTGTGGCCAAGAATGGCTATTGACACCCATATTCATTTCAGAAAGTGCTTGGTTCTACAAATTATTCTGTTAATTAAACTCAAATTAACTAGGTAGGATGCTATTCAAAATGATTAAAGGTGTCTGGACTGAATATTGCATTATTTGTGGGTATTGGAAGGTCTTTGGACTAGAGCATTTTTGGATCCGATTTCCAAAAACATTTCAACATGTACTGCAGTTAAAATATGTGGTCACTGAAAACAGTATGTTCCAAATGCTTTTAGTGACTCAGAAGAGAATCAAAACGATTCTGTAATTCCCATGCAACTCATGAAAAATGAGCTTGTACATTTTAGCTAAGGTTATAGCCCTAATTAAGCCACCGGTTGGATGAGATTTTTCAAAGAAGAATTAAACATGGACTACTGCTGTCTGTGTCAGCCTTGTCGTTTGGATCCCTAAGTTCCCTGGCCAAGTTTGTACCCTCCTACCTTACTGTGTGCAACTGTCTTATATAGAGAATGTACAAAATTCACGAGGCCCAGGGATTCAGCACTTGTACTGAATGCATATGTATGTAAGGATCCCTTGCATACATATGTATGTAGCACTGTATGCTATGATTAGTTTTTGAACTATGAGAAAATTATCAGGTAAGAAAAAGATTGTATTCAGTTTTGTATATAGGAGTTACTGCTTTTTAAAAAAAAAAAATTGCCTTTTTTGTTTTTTTCCAGGGGGAACCTGGGGAGCCAGGGTTCACTGGTTTTCAAGTAAGTAGTATTACAGCAAATGCGATAAAGTGTCAGTAGTAACTTATATCAGAACATTAATTGATGGTTGGATTGTTTTTTATTTAAAGGGACCTCCGGGTACACTGGGTATTGAAGGACCTGTTGGTCCAAGAGGAGAGCGAGGAAGACCAGTAAGTATGCTTAAAATACATTCTATATGAAATTAACCTATATGGAATTAACCTAACAGAAGAATCATCTTAGCAAGTTCCATTATGATGGATTTTAGCATAGTAAATGGATAGAAAAAAACACAGCTTAGAAATAGCAAGAATGTGACCTTGGACACACAACCTTTTAAAAAGCACTGGAAGGCACTGATCCTGCAAGGATGAGTATTGCAAAAAGAGGAAGATTTCCTTTAGCCCTGTATCGCCAGAGGCTTTGGAATTATATTCTATATCTTCAACCTCTTTTAAAGAGTCTTGTGTGTAAAGTTCAATGAATGCAGTTTAGTCTGCATCCCCCTACGCTGAGTTATCAGAGATATCAGGTTCTAAATATTTTTGTGCTCATAAAGGATATGTATATTAACTCTCCATCCTTCTCATGGGAGATTAAAAAGATAACATTACTCATTAGTATTTAGAATACAATTTTATTTTTAAACTATTTTTCAGTCATTTTTTCCAAAATCAACATTTACAGCATTGACTTCGACAACTCTTGCTGAATAGCTTTTTGGGGAAGCTTGCATTCCCTCCAGAAGCTATTTTCTACATTTCTTATTACTGTAGCTAATGGATTTGTGGGTGAGAAGCAGACATTCAAATTAAATATATTTTGTTTTCTTTAGGCTTGCTCTACTTTCCTGTAAGACACCTTTAAAGCATTTGGTTTTTTTGTTCTTTTTTGCTCATTATGTCAAAATCCACTTCAGATCTGGCCTTTCCCCAAATCACTGATTTGGGGAAAGGAAAGCAAATAATTCAGTGCTTTTTACATAACAGCCTCCACAGCTGTTTGCAAGGACACCCTTCCTTCCCCCCACCCTCAAAAAAGAGTATCTAGGAGTAAATCCACAGCATTCTAAGCCCTTATAAAGTTGTGTCTGCAGTGTCTGTTTTATCATCTGGATTAAACTGCACTTTGTGTTTCTCCTCTGGTCCTCCTGAAGGGAAAACTCCTCAGTGCTTTACTTTCTCTCTAGAGCAAACCCACAAAGTTCAGGAGCTTCACACAGAAGCCCAGCCTGTCATAGCTCATAGTCACAGTGCACTGTCTTGGGTGCTAAGAGTGTCATACGTTCTCTGAACCCCATGACTACGTCCCTCTGGTTGTCATCTTGGCAACATCTCATTTGAAAGAGATTTTTTTCTTCTCCTCTCCTGCATTTGACAGAGTTGTTAATGTGTAGAGCCCTTTGGAGCCTGTTAACTACTGTAGCTGACTGAAGCAGGGCAAGTTGTCTCTCCAGCTGATGGCTTTCCTGCTGCTCTTTGCAGAAGACTGACAGCATTTTTTTCCATTATAGTTTAATTTTTCACTGTCTTCCTTTGATTTCATCATGTACAGTGCCAAATAGGTAATCTGAGATGCACATGATAGTTCAACTCCCTTTACAAACCAGACACCACTCCAGTGAAGCACTTGAAGACATTAACTTTAGGTATGAGAGTAAAATGTTAAGACAGGATCCAAAAGTACAAGCTCTCATTACTTGAAATAAAGCGGTATTTCACTAGGTCAAAGGTGAGAGGCTGTTCCTCTCTTAGAAAAGGTGACAATATGGCTTAGGAGGGTATTTTTCAGAACAGCGAGCACAGTGAGGATAGCACACTGAGTGCTGAGGAACATGCTGCCTTCTAAATACATACTTAAATTTCAGACATAAAGTACCTTACCTCTTGCATGCATTGATTAGAAAGCTGTAAGTAACTGGCTCTCCCCTACTGTGTTTCCCCAGGGACCACCGGGGCCCCCAGGACCACCAGGACCACAAGTAAGTCTTTGTGTCCAAGTTGTTTGTGTTGGTTTTGTGTCACAGAGGTTTATCCAAGACCTACTTGAAGGCAGTAAAATAAAGAGCCACAGGCTGCACCAAAGGCTGAGTAGCACAAGACCTTCTGTGTTGGCTGCATACCACAAGAAGTTAATCTTACACTGGGATCGCCTACCCCAAAAAGATTAAACCAGTTCTAGAGTCAGATTTAATTTGCTACTGTAATCACAGTAGCTTCCCATGAACAGAGAATCCTTGCAGTCTTTACAGTATTCAATTATGTCTCAGCGGAAAAAATATATGAGCTCATTGTTCCAGCCCACTTAGGTATTTTTATTTAACATTCAGTGCTATTAAAAAACTTGCAAAAGAAATGTTTGATCTTTTCATGACATTATTCGGCGAATGACTCAAAGTCTGTTGTAAGAAGCACCAGTAGCATGAGTTTTTAATTAGAGCTGTCTTTCTGAATGCTTAGGTCTATAAAAATATTTCTAAATCTGTAAAAATACTTTGAGGTAAACCTAGACTATTATTTGATTCCAGTTCTTCACTGGTGTCCTACTGACTTGTAAGCCTGAAAAGGCCTTCAAGTATGTTTAAATTTGTATTTTACGTTAGAAATCCGAGTTGTACACTTAAATCTCAACCTTTTGATTTTTCAGGGCAACAGGGGCCTTGGCTTCTATGGAGAAAAAGGTGAACAGGTAAAGGAAAACTAATGCATTATATTACCACTGAAGGACAGGTTAATGTTACTCGTTTATAAAGGAACCTGTTTTAAATACTCTCTTAATTTGCAATTGTGTTATGCAATTATAAGAGTAAAACAGTCAAGGATAGCTTTGAAAGTAATGGAAATCTCTATAAGGAATGTCAGAGCTCAACTAACTTGCACATATCTCAGTCTAGCTGTGCCCTTATTTACACCAATGCAGAGGTAACACTTCTGAAATTTGTAGACCTAAACCACTTTATATAAAGTGATAATTTTTAGCATCATTCTGGAAGCATATGGGGCAAGACTAAGTATTGCTATGTGTTAATCCGAGATCAAAATAGATCTATCTTTCCATCAGCTTATTTAGAGGTTTAGGATGATGCTTCTATTGGGGGGCAAATCTGCGTTGCTCATTTTGTTGCAGTTCCTTAGACCTTGTGCTGATCAACTGCTTGACAAGGAGTTATAACTGTTAGTAAATGTACCCTTATGCTTTTCTTGCAGGGCCCCCCAGGTCCTCCAGGTCCACCTGGACTTCCTACAGGAGAACTGCTGGGTGTCCCCTCTGACAAACACAAGGTAACTACAGGGTATTTTGCCTAAGTACACAAGGAGCTAAAAGCTCTGCAGTGCCAAAGCTAAAATATTGTACAAATGTGCTTTTACACACAGTACTTAAAAGACTTCAGTATATCAAAAGAGAAATCTCCTATTTTTCCCCATAGCTGGAACCATGAAGTATTCATTGAAACTCTGTTGGCTAAAGTAATCCAGAAAGCACTTCTAACAGACTAGAGGTGCCTTGGGCAAACTTGTCTTTTTGTTTAAGAATGCAACTACTGGACATTACTCACATCTTCTCATTTTACCAGCAGAAATTCCTGCTGATAATTCATTTCCAGTATTTTAAAAAAAATAAATTGTAAAAACTTCTTATGGAAATATGCATTTCATATCCTTAATAAAGGATGGCACGAGAATGGTGATTTTTCTCTTGGTAAATATTTGTCACTTTGTGTTGTGAAAAAGTTATTGACATGTAAATGGGAATGTCTGACGTAGCTGAACACTTCTTCTTTGTTCATAGGGTGAAAGAGGAGAACGTGGACAAAAAGGAGAAGATGGAATGCCAGTAAGTGGAGAAGAACAAAGACAAATAATAACAATATTAGAGTTAATACTGCTGCATTCTACCTTGAAAAATTGCAATATAGATACGGGGCAGCAGAGACACCAGTTCTGATGATTCAGAAAACCTGGACAATCATGTCATGTAATAACACCGCAGTTCAATCAGTCGTTCTCTTACGGGTTTATCACAGTAAGATTTTCCTTCACATATGGTTTAATTTTAGCTTTAACTACTAATAAGTATATTTACTGCTGCTGATCCGTGTTTAAAAATGCCACTAAATTTCATTCAATAAGTATACATGAAATTTTCTCAATCCTTTTCAGCCTACTTGCCAGCACATGCAGACATTTGCTCTCAGTGGTCGTTGAGTAAGTTGAGTCAGTTGCCCAAGTGAAGAGTAGTCCCATGTGTTGCTGTATCACTTAGAGTTGACAACCAGGCTTGACTGAATGTGGTGTAGTTAACTCTCAGGCAACCTCTAGACTGTCTAAATAGCCTTGGTCCCTTTTGACTTCCCAGAGTGGTTTAATATCCAGTCTTTACCAATTAGGGATGCCTCGCTGAGCATTTTGCAGAGCTTTGTTTTCTCAGATGGTCTGGTCAGCTTCTCCACAAGGTTATGGGAGAAGGTCGCAGTGAGAGGCCTGATGCCCTCCCTGTGCAGTCGCTACCCAGTTCTGCAGCTGTTTCTCAGATTTTACACATGCAGAAATTTGTTGACTACATTAGAAAACCTGCAGGTTTTATGCAGATGTAGCAAAAGAAGATCCATGTTTCTCTGTTTTTTTTCCCCTTTCTTTAACCCCTTTTGTAGTAGGGTGGATAGCAGCATGCCTGTGTTCACCAAACACCTCTCTGAAGCCACAGTTTGGGCATAAGATGAGTTGCTTAATTGGTTGTGTAGCTGAACAATTGCTTTGGCTCTCCTTCAGGAATGTAGCCAGACATAAAGAAGATGATAGGAGGGAAACCCTGTCGTCTCCCTAATGGTCTGCTCCTGCTGTTGTGATGAAGCAAACATGTTACACTTAATTTTAAGGACAACAGTTCCTTCACATGCAGCTATTATTAGATCCTCCATGCATTACAATGATGTGTTCATCCTGTTTAGCTTCCATTTAACAGTGCTGAATTTCTTTTTGCACATAATGAAGTAATATGTTGAACTGACTTGTAATGTTTCCTAGGGTCTGCTTTCCTATGCTTTAGAAAAAGGTGAAGAAGGGGTGACGGGCTTCCCAGGACAAAGGGTGAGTTCACTCATTAAGGGCAAAATTCACCAGCTGAATTTGCAAATCCAAGATGAAAGTTTGCCTTCAGGAACAAAATACAGATTAACGAACTGTAGAAATAGTAGTTCATCAGCCCACCAGGTTGTGGCCAGGCCTGAACTGCCTGGCACAGGAAATCAAAAAGGCAGTTTTGAAGTGGTAGTGGGAGGAGGGCTCCACAGGACTCACAGGTTCGCCTACAGCATCATGGGGCAGACTGGTGGATCTCTTACCCAAAGCTGTGCTCACTAACCACAGCTATTACCCTGGTTTTCAGCACAGGCTGTATTTCACGTTCCAATCTTCCCTGTCTTCAAGCTATAGTTAAGAAACATGAGTTTGACTGCAGTTACTTGGGACCCACGGAAAAAAAAGCTGTTTTAAATGCTACTACCTTGTATCACCCATGAATACTTTTTCTGGGGCAGTATTTCTAAAGTGCTTAAACAGAGTTAGAACAGTACTCAGCATACAAAATTTCAGCTCATCATGATTAATTTACAATGTGTTGATTAAAAGATAAAAATCAAATACCAGATTATATTTCAGACCTGTTCTGTTTGCACCATACATGGATCTCACTGGAAAAGCATCTGAACTCTGACTGAGTTTCAAGCTGCTTGATTTATTTTATCTAAGAAATAATGGCAAGTCTTAACCATTAGGATGTTAGGATGTCATTTTATTTTGCTAATTTAATTGTGTCTCCATAGGGACTGCCTGGCATCAATGGATTTCCAGGACTGAGTGGAGAAAGAGTGAGTATTTTGTACAAGACTTTTGTTTCTGTAGACATATGTAGACAATCTGTCTGAGAAGTAAACTGTAGAGGACAAAATCAGCCTGTAATTTCACCAGCTGTAGTCCAATAAATATAATTTGGATATAATCTGTATTTATCCATCATTGTAAATTTGGGTCAGTTATGTTTCCTTGGGCCAGAGGGGGGAAGCTGTATAATTAATGTCATTTTTGTTTAGAACATGAGTGTGTTTTAAGAGCACTACACAGAGGTGTCATTTTCATTGTTCCCATTATTATTTCTATAATTCTCTTCCTACTTACTCTTTTGAGTAGCTTTCTGAAGATGGGGTTGAGATGTATGGTTATCTTGAGTATCAGAAAAGAACAGAATGAAACTCAGAAATATACCGGTTAAACCCCTGTCCCCATGGAAACACACACAAATATTTAAAATAGCATTCTGTCAGACAGAGAATCACAGACATCATCATACTTCACATTTTTGCTCAGAAAAAGGCTTCTTCAGTAAGCATTAGGAATCATTTCCATGAGGTATATAGATAGCTGTGGGGTGTGTGACTGCCATGCTTCTCCATCCTTAGTTGTTCAAGGATTTGTCCTGCCACCTAGGCAGAAGATGAATAACATGGAACACATGGGACACAAAAGCACATGGAATATGAAAAGTAACATTTGCACAGCTATTCGCTGCGCTCACAAACCCTGTTGGGTTGGAAGGGAATATGCTGTCAATGGTACATACAAGGAGAGCCTGGTGCAAAACCCAGTAAAGACAAATGGTTGACCTTGTTCTTGCTTCATGTTGCAGTCGGAAAGGGTCAGTGGTTTCTCCTTATTGAAGGTGAATCTTGGTAACAACTTTAGTGGAACATACATTAGTTTGGAAGGAGTGTCACATGTTACACATTGTGTAATGTGAGTGTGAGAGAGAACAGGCTATTGGAAGGCCTGGCTGCTCACTGTGATACCATTTTCCTTGGGTTTTGAGTGATTTGATTTTTAGGAAAGAGGAGAATGGTAAAGTCCTGCCTGCACTCGTTAGCTGAAGTTGCAGTTAATTGGGAAGCTGCTGGCTTCACTCTTAGACCACCAGCTCCATCTAGTGTAAAGAGATTTTACACCTGATACTCGAGAGACTCCTTTTCTGACCTCGTGACATACAGTTGCCGTTATGGAAAGGTCTCTGAAGCATGCGGTCATGTTTCTGGCATCTTGCTGAGAGCTGTGGTATTTGTAGTGCTTCAAATCTGTGTACAGTGACCTACATTAATATAAATATGTAAAGGGCAAGAGTTGGGGGGACAGAGCCAGGCTCTTCTCAGTGATAGCCAGTAATAGGACAAGGGGCAATGGGTCCAAGCTGGAGCATAGGAAATTCCATGTGAATGTCAGGAAAAACTTTTTCGCCGTGAGGGTGACAGAGCACTGGGACAGGCTGCCCAGAGAGGTTGTGGAGTCTCCTTCACTGGAGACATTCAAGACCAATCTGGACACATTCCTGTGTGATTTAATCTAGGTGATCCTGCTTGGGCAGTGGGGTTGGACTGGATGATCTTTCGAGGTCCCTTCCAACTCCTAACGTTCTGTGATTCTGTGATACAGAACTGGTCATTAAAATTCAAGTTCTGGGTAGGAGTTGTTCCCACTGTGAAACTCAGGAGATGCTGAATTTTAAAAAGCTGACTAATAATCTAACTAGTGTGAATGATATAAATCTACTCCTTTCAGTGAAACTAAGTTAATTGGTATCAGCTGAGGGCCTGACCACTTTTTTCTGCTAAAAGCTCACCTTTTTAATAACAGTCTTTTTCCCAAGTAGTCATGAATGTTATCTGTAGAGTACAAAAGTTGTCCCAGAGCTGAGTGAAATACACAGGTTCTTATCTCTCATGTGTCATCATTGCTGACATCTTCACTTTGCTCTGTTTACCCCCAGCAGCTGAAATACACTCTTACGTGATGGGATGTATTATGGTTTACCACACATGTGTTAATCCACGTGCTTTGGATTTCAAACCTTTTCAGTGAATGAAGTATTGGAACATTTCCTGGGGTAGGGAAGGAAAAGTTTCTCTGGGATACAGCATGTCTCCGGGTGGGAGAGGTGGATGAAGGCACCTTCAAGCCTGGTGCTGAGTTCCTCTCGTTCAGCTGGAGAACCCCTCTTTGGCCAAACAGGCTCCAGTCTCCTGGAAAGCAGCAAAAAGGACCTGTGCAGGTCAATCCTGTTTCAGTGTGTGCTCTTTGCATTCCCGTCAAAATATGTTCCCTCGTAGAGCTTCAGGCTTGTTGACTCTTCTCGCAGAAGGTTGGTGTGTTCTGCCTGACTGGCCCACATGTCTTAGGGCCAGGAGCATGGAGGGGATCCCTTATCTCGTCCCCCACCCTACAGCCTCCAAGGGGACTGAGTGTCAGTGCTCCTTCCATCTTTACCACTGCCAGGGGTGACAGGCTGCAGCAGGTCCTTCTGGGCTTTGAAAGGAATTTGGCTTGGTCCAAGAGATGGAACATCAAAACACAAGGAGAGTTAATGCTATTACCTGAATCACTACACCTCAGGGAGAAAACCAGCTCAGCTCTGTAGCCTGGTTTTCACACTAAGTTGGGAGGAAGCCAGCTGCTACATACCCAGTAATTTTATTCTCTCTATGATAAAGGAAAAGTCAATCACTTTTATGTGTATTACAGGGTTTTCCAGGACTTGATGGTTCACCAGGTGGATACGGCGCTAGGGGAAGCAAGGTACTGCTTTAGTTTCATTTGTTTGAAGCAATAGAAAGGTGTCATTTTCCTCCTTTTTCTGTGATATAATAAATTGTGTTTGTCATCATTGTAGAGCCAGTTCTGTGGGTTGTTAACTTGAAATCTCTGAGATCTCTTCAAAGTCCCATCAGTGCTTTTGAAAGTTTGTTTCTTTGTGTTTTGTGGGCATACCTTTCAATTTCAAAAGGAATTCTCTAGAATAATGTGCTTAGATGTGATACTTCTGTTAACAGGGGGAGCCAGGCGACATTGGTCCTCCGGGACCAGTTTCCTATTTTCCTTCCCGCATCCCAAGGAAAGGTACGTCTTCTCTCTTAGAGTCCTTATCTCAGTCATGTTTTACTACTTTCTACATAGATCAAAAGCATGAAATCCTGAGAATTCGAGGAGGAGTCGAATTTTGGCTACACGGCTCCAGAAGGTGTAATTGCCTTCGAAGAGAGTGCCTGAATCACCTTCTGGCAGGCAGGTGGCTTCTCTGTCACTCCTGCTGAAGCTGGATTGCTATAGAAAAGGCATCCGTGCATTCCTGTGTCCACAGAGAAGAAACAAGTAGAAGAGTGTGTGACTTTATTGTCTAGTTGAAAGGAAGAATGGGAGAGTGTCTTCTGCAGCCTGTTTCAGAGACACTGAATAAAGTACAGCAAAGACCATTCTTATAATCTAATATTTATAAAGGAAAACAAAAATGTATTTTAAAAGCCTTGAGGATTTTTTTTTTTAAATGTGATGAATTTCCTGTATGAATTTTTCACACGGTTTGTAGCACCCACTGTCAGCTGCCCCGTAGAGCTGCGGTGGCTCTGGCTGGCCAGACTAGAAACACATAGAAGGTGGTGATATCACATGGCCAAAGCCAAAGGTATTCCAGGGAAGGTGCCAGCAAACAATGAGGATGATCACATGCCATTGCCCCAGCCTGTGTCCTCATACCATTGAGTTTACTAGTCTTGTTGAAAGCCAGAATCTAATAATGAATGGTTCCCTTCCTCCCAGAGGAAGGGGGCAAGAGGCCTAAAATACGGTCCACATCACCCCAAATATCCTGCCAGGCTTTTACGAGCAGGAGAGACTGTGGACACACTCTATGTCCTCTGTTCTCATTGACCCGTGACAAAGTACAATAATCTCTCCAGGCAAATGCTTTGGGTACAGGGCAGCAGAGGAAAGCTCACATATGATATATCTGTTATAATGGGAACTTCTTGTAGGGAAAGGAAGGGGATCTTCTCAGAGAGCTGGTCTCCTGTGCTTTCCAGGAGCAGTATAGCTCTAGTGGCATATTAGTAAAAGCTGAGAGAGCCCTTCGTGGGCTTGGTGGCTCCACACCATTCCTGACACAGGCCATGCTCGGCTCCCAGGTATTTGGGCTTCACAGAAATCTCTCAGATATATCATTACTCAGACCGAGGCAGGATGAGGTAACAGGTTTTTGAATTTCAAAAGCTGCCTTTAAGCAATGATTGTAAATTTTAACATTCAAAAGCCCTAGAAGTTCCTGATTTTTATTTTTTAAGAGCTGAACAACCTGCTGTGTATCACAAGCCTTCATTTACAGGTCACAATCAGCATAATGCTAACATGTGTTTTGTTGCACTGGGGATGACTTTCAGGTGCAAGAGGCGATCCAGGCTTTCCAGGTGTTTCTGGACGACAGGGAGACCCAGGAGAGGAGGGAGATCGTGGGCTGCCTGGTCTTCCTGGATTCTCTGATGGTAATATCCCAACAACACATGTTCCAACAGTTTATAGTGAGTTTTAACTAATCCAAGGTTGGGGGAGGGGGTAATTTCATGTGCAGAGTTGTAGATAACTAACTGGGGGACTGAAAACCAAGTGGAGCATTTTCCTGTGGCCTCAATGAGACTCTGGAAGAACAACTGAATTAGAGATTATGACAGAGCCTTGCTTCAGTAACTGCTATTGATTTGCTCAAGTGAAAAGTGCAGTTACCATTTTTGCTTTCTGCTAAATATCTCCGTTCTTCCTTGCACATAAGGTGCAATTGCGTGAACTTTCCCTTTTGCTGCATTACATCTCGTCAAGCAGAATTGTTAAGGAATTGTTCTGAACTTCTTCCATGGTTCTGTTTCAGTGGATGGAGATAAGCCAGGCTTACCTGGAGAAATTGGACCAAAAGGTGAAAAAGGTGAATTAGGATCTCCTGCTTACCAGGTGGGCCCGCCTGGGTTTCCGGGTAAGGACGGCACACCAGGACTTCGTGGTCCCCCTGGTCCTGCTGGATCCCCTGGTAAGTGCATGAAGAAAGGTGATGAGAATTCAGAGGAATGTCTTTGCTTGCTTCAAAGATAGCTGTTGGCAAGGCAAAATGGGAGAGTAGATTGAGGGAATGTAATGAAATGGGTGGCAGGGAGAACACAAATGGGAGAGGTATGTGCATCAGCAAAGGGAAGGTTTGTATGGTTTTTGGACATTCCTGGCAACATTTGAAAGAAAAGAAGGTCTGTTTTGGGCTGGGGGAAAAATGCAAGTTTCAAGGAGCATCTGAGAGAGATGGATTTCTTCCTTAGCCTGGAGAAGAGAAAGCTAAGGGGAATATTACTGCTGTTTTCCCCTACCTCTTAGGAGGTCAGAAGGAAAATGAAACCAGACACTACTCTGAGGAGCACAGCAACAGGCCAAGAAGCAATGGTCAGGAGCTGCAACAAGGGAAGTTCTGCTTAGATATTAGGAAAAGCCTTTTCACTGTGAGGGTGGACAGACACTGGAACAGGTTGCCCAGAGAGGCTGTAGGCTCTCCTGTCTTCAGACGTACTCAGTACTCAGCTGGACAAGGCCTTGAGCAACTTGCGGTAACTTTGAGGTTGACCCTGCTTTGAGCAGAGGGTCTGACAAGGTGACCCTCACTTCCGACTGACATTGTCCTGCACCCATGCGAAAAGCATCACACTGCTGTGCAGGAGCAGGGCTGGAGAAAAAGGCGTGCAGGAGGTGATCCAGAGCATGCCATCTGTTGTAATGCAAAGTAGTTTGCACTGAGAGGAGCAGAGGAATTCAGGGCGAGAGCAAGCAAAAGGTGGCAAGGGTCGACCACCACAGCAGATGGAAGTTACTGAGAACAGGTGTGGGAAGTTGTGAAAAGAGGGACGGAGGACAAGAGCTGGGAGCAGATAAGGACAGGCTGGGCTAGAGAGTAAAGGATATTAGTGGGAACAGAAAAGGGTGAATGTGGTGCAGCTCAAAGGAGGAGGGAGGAAAAGTAAATCTACAGTAGATTAATTTATATTTCTATTTAATTAAAATTCTAGGTGCTCTCTTTGGATTAAAAGGACAGGAGGGGACACCAGGTAGATTTGGCATACAAGGTTTTCCTGGGCCTAGAGGACAAAAAGGACCTAAAGGTAGGTTATAGCAGATAGCTGATCATCTACCAAGTTGTTACACATTGTGTAAAGCTCCCCATGTATTAAGTCTGAGTTTATTGAACTATGATATACTCAGGGACCGATGAATTTGATCTGGGGCTAATATGAGGAAACATTGTGTAACTTTCTTGTAAGAAAAAAAGAAAGAAGTACTTTTTTCAAGTATTTGAGAAACTGCTTGGGTATTCTCAATATCATGTGTAAAATGAGTACAGCTGAACTTCTATTTTTTTGTGACAGAGCATTTTTTTTTCTCTTTCCAATCTTTTCTTTAGGTGAAGAAGGGGATTGCAGTAAATGCCTTGTGGGTGATGAAATCAGAAGGGGCTCTACTGGTCCCCCTGGCCCTCCTGGCTTTCCAGGAATCCCTGGTCAGCCTGGGAGGAAAGGAGAGCCCGGTGATCAAGGACCACATGGTATTCCTGGCTACCCTGGAGCAAAAGTGAGATACTTGAGCTTTCATTCCATATCTACCCTAGAATTGAGTAAGAGGAGGCTAGGGAAAAACCTAACATGCCTGGCTTTGGGGATTTTTTTTTCCTTTTTTTAATTTTTTTTTTTTTTTTTTTAGTGAGCATGAATGTAATTCTCCAAAGATAAAGCTATCTGGCTTTTTTATCTATAAATAACCAATGGCAAATGAGTCTGTAAACTCTGGGCCTTAGTACCTACCATAGGTTTGGTCCTGTGGGTGGAAGACTTTTGGCTAGAAGCTAGCACACTTTCAGATGAGGATTCTGTATTATTCCAGGGGATCAGGAATGGCAGAGACTGGTCTTTAGCTTCATCACAGCTTGCACTTGCAAGAGATTAAATCTCCTGCCTTGGAGATTTTCAAAGCTTGACCAGGCAAGGCCTTGAGCAACCTGCTCTAGTGATGGGTTGAACCAGGGACCTCCATCTCTCCCTTCTAACCATAACCTTTCCCTGAGGTCTGTGTGTTGGGACAGGTCACTTAAGCACTCTGTGCTCAAGTTCTTATCTCTGGTAGATGAAGACAATGCTACTTTTCAGCTCCCCAAAGGTGTTGTGAATCACAATCCACTGCCAGCTCCGAGTGTATCCTCTATTTTAGTGGTGGGCAGGAGAAATTGGAGGTCAACATAACCTTGAGTTTTGTTTCCATGGTGCCAAAAGGTTGCTTACTGCATTTTCTTTAGTGACTAACACTGAGTCATTTACTGTGTTTTCTCCAGTGCAGATCTGCAGATGCAATCATCTGCATGACTATAGCTCATGGAAAGCCACACAGCTCTCCCAACCATCCTCATGCAGGAGCTCCCCTCCCACATTCAACTTGGTCCTAGTTAGAGCATGTTAATAAAGATTCAGGCACAAGGATAGAATTGCTGAAGAGGAAATCATTCACAGAAAGTAACAGGAAAGCAATAAGATTTGAAGAGTTTTATTTTGGTTTTTTTTAAGCAGGACAGTGGATACTTGTTACTTAAGTGGTTCTGTTTTTTTTTTTTCTTTCCCCCAATATATGTAACACCAGGGATTTTCAGGTCTACCTGGATTTCCTGGACGAAAAGGAGAAAAGGGAGATTCTTTACACATAACTACTAAAGGTAGAGTTAAAATTTGTATCGTGTGTATTTTGCTAACATTTGTACCGTTTATGAGAGAATGGCCTCACAATTAAAGGTCTTCTTTAGGCACCAAAGGAATCCGAGGAGATCCCGGACTGCCTGGTATCAGAGGTGAAGATGGTTTCCCAGGCAGAGATGGATTAGATGGTTTACCAGGGCAGCCTGGCCTTCCAGTAAGTAGCAGATACTGCTAAATCGTTTCCATGATGCTCACCTACTAATATGTTTAATTCCCAGGGGTTACGATCACCAAGCTCTTATTCTCTCACTGATAATGATGCACAATTAGACTGTTTTCTGGTTATTGTTATACTAAATGTGAAGTTTACTTTCAGGGTTTTTAAAACAGTCTTTCACGTTTATTTCCATTTTATTTAAGCAACTAAGTAGTAGTGTATAACCCATTTAGACCAGCTGTTATTACTGGTTTGTTTGTGATAATTAGTGGTTTATTAGTGACATGTTCTAGCATTATCTAAGAGAAATTCCGTGTGTCTGAACTTGAACAGCTTTCTTAAAAGTGAATTAAAGAAAAGCAAAACTTAGTATATTTTTACATCCTAAAAATGTAGACTGTGTCATCATATATATATATATATATATATATATATGCTTGATGGTACCTCACCTAACTGTAGCAATACTGAAGTTAGACATGTAGGCTTAGATCATTTTCTAAGCTCCTTCTGTACACAAAATAAAAAGTCAAAGACCTTGCAAGAGGAATTTATCTTACTCATCATAAATGCTGATTTGGACCACTGGGATCCTCTTGCATCCTATTTGAAGACGGGCCAGAGCAATGTTACCCAGTCTGGACCATGGTTCTTTTTAGTACCAGTAAATACAGTATTTTCTGTTACTGATGAGGATAGAAACATTTTCTAGTGATGACAATAAGATGTTGATTCAGTAGTGTAGGAATATCACTAGAGCACCAAAGTCTGCCCATTTGGGAACAATCGTTTGTCAGCTTTACTCAAGGTCTCAGAAGTAAATGCCATGGTAGAACATCTCTAGTGATGCGTGTGGCTTCCCCAAAACCCACTTGCAGCTTTTCAGAGAAGGCAGTAGGTCTCTCCACAGCAGTGATACCTGTTGCCCAAGTGCTGTTCATGGGCCAGCATTTAAGGGGAACCCTCCCTCTAGGAGTGCTTCTCTCCTGCCTTTTCTGCCATTAAAATCAGCTTATTTAAAATGTATTTGTTCTCAATGTTGATTTAAAGAGCTGGGATGCAGCACCTGAGGAAGTACAGTCTATAAAATGTTACTCATGAGAGTACTTCAACCTTTTGAGTTTTGTTTGTTTCTCTGCAAAGTTTAGCAGTGATGACCTCCATTCACTTTCTACAGGGTGATGGTATCAGAGGTTTCCCAGGTGATACTGGTTATCCAGGTGAATTAGGCCCAAAGGGCTTTCCAGGAGAAGCAGGCCTACCAGGAGAAGGATTTCCAGGTCCAAAAGGATATCCAGGTCCTCCAGGTGACCATGGACAAGATGGACACCCAGGACCTCCAGGTCTGCCTGGTCTGCCAGGAGACCCTGGACAGCTAGGTAAGAGACATCACTCAGTCTTATATCTAAGCTATAGGAGATCATTGAAAGCTGAAGAAGGACTGTTTACAAGGTCACACGAAGTGACAGGACAAGGGGTAACGGCTTTAAGCCAAAGGTGGGTAGGTTTAGATTAAAGAAAGAAATTCTTAGCTGGGAGGGTGATGGGGCCCTCTCACTAGAGAGTGTGTGGCTGCCCCCTCCCTGGCAGTGTTCAAGGCCAGGTTGGATGGGTCTTTGGGCAACCTGGGCTAGTGGAGGATGTCCCTGCCTGTGGCAGGATGGTTAGAATCAGATGGGCTTTGAGGTCTGTTCCAACCTAAACCAGTCTGTGGTTCTGGTATTACTGAATTGGCTGCAGCATCTGCACAGCACATTGTTAAAAAGGTAACATTTGGTGGGGAGTCGTGTGCTTAAAAAAAGATTGCTTATTATTAGTTGTACAGAAATCTTAATGAAATATTTAAGAAAACCCAAAAGTTTCACGTCAGGCACTGAGATCATGTCAGTGAATGTATTAGTGCCAGCAAGTAATGTCTTTCAGCTTTCAAGCAGCTGGAGGCAGTGGAGAGATGTCCTGCCCTTGGAGTTCTCACAGGTGGTTTTCTCTGGTCTTCCCTACCCAACATCATCTTTTAATTGGCCAGAGAAAGTTCTGTATCTGCCCTTCAGAGCTCTTCATAGTATCTCTGCAGCGTTCCAAATCCCTTAAGCATAAGAATGCCAGGGCTACATTAACAAGAGCTCAGGCTCAGAGTTTTATTGCTCGACTTCAAGGTTCCTGGCACAATATTCAAGCCAGAGCACACACATACCGGCCCTACACAGGGAGTGGGGACACACAGCTGAAGAACTTTGACAAGGTTAGGTTCCAGGCCTGAATGTAATTCATACAGGGATAGAAAGTTCTGGTATGTTATAGCAAATAGTATGTGTTGTATGCATGCATGATAAATAATACATTATCTGATGTTGTAATCGACATTTTGATGGGAATTGAGAATATTTCACAATTTTTTTCACTAATAATTCTCTTTTCCCATTCTTGCTCAAAGACTGTGGGCAGGTCACTGAAGACTTTTCTCGAGGAGATGGAACTGAGCCAATATGGTCAGGTACTGTATAAACAAATGGCTTGAATATATGACTACTTTGGATGCTCTTGATTGTAAACTCTTTGAACTTGATGTCACAAATAGCGATGTATGTACTGGGCATAGCTCTAAAGTAATTTAATCAAATAGAGCCTGTTCTGATATTATTGTAGTTCTAGCTCTGCGATTCAGAAACTCTTTTATTTCACCACTCCTGAGTGTTTGTTGTGGCAAAATAATGATTGCCACACAATCTAGAGCAACGGTCCAGAAATTAGGTGCCCAAGAAAGTTTAAGCAACGTTTTTAAAGGACTTTGAAGATTGTCAATGAAGTCTGACACGAAAAAGTCCTTCATCTGCACCAAAAATTGACTTAATTGTTTCAGGGATATACATTGAACATGGGGAAACAAAACATCTCTTATTATGAAAAATATAGTCATCCATGAGGTTGGACTACCCTTCCCATGCCGGTCAAACTGGAGCAGCCACCATAGCCCCTGTAAAATAGGCAAAAAAGGATCTCTTCAGGTGGAACTCAGCTCGAGTGCTCCCCTGAAAATGCCACTCATGATAACTTTTTTGTTGGTTTTTTTTTTCATTAAGAATAAAACTTTTTTTTTAATTTAGGGTTTTGCTTGTTGACCTGCTTTAACGATGTTGTCTCAGCTGCAGGCCCAGAGCTGATGAGAGACATTCTGTGAGAATGTATGGTGCAACTAACTCTCTCTGTTTGCAGGTGCAGGCTGTGTGAGGCCACCAAAGGGATCCCAGGGCAAGCCAGGACTGCCAGGAGCCACAGGTAACACTTTACCTTCACCGGTGTTTCCCACGTACACTGTATTTTGATGGAGATCCAAGTTGAGCCTTAGCAGGCAGCAAGCTTTAGAAATAAGAATGGATGACAGCATTTACTTGAAGCCGGTGGAGAGATCTGAGCAGCATGCAGCCCAGGTGGCTGCACTGTTCCTGAGCTCCTTCTGCCTTTGTTAATGAATGTCAGCCATGACACAAGATGGGAAGGGCAGCCCACTTGCTACTCTCCACATGCAAGTAAGTGAGAGTATCCAGGGAGTCTGCAACTTCATTGATAGAGAATATACTGAGGTCTCTGAGCTGACTGGACACTTTCGTCCTCTGAGAACAGGGTGATAAAAGGTTGCAGTGGATGACAGGTCTTTCCTACCATTCCTCCTTGTGTGGTAACACACAGCACCTTCAGCAAGTGCACATAGCTTTTAGCATGTCTTGGTGTAAAGGGACAGCTGTATGATGCAATGCAGTTGTGTTGTCTATACCTGTGCAAACCTTCCTTGTAGAGCTGATCCACCCTAGCCCAGAGGGACCATCTGGTGATCCTGGTCCTTCTCAGCACTGAGGGTTCCCTGCCTCTTTCTAAAAGGAAGAGGAGGTAGGGACAGGGTCTGAAGGATTCTGTGAGATGGAATTGAGAGAAGCACGGACAAGGTGTGCTGAGTAGTCATAACCACTGACTTTGAAGAGGAAACCTGTGACCAGGACTGTTAGTTTCTATAAACTTATGTACTTTCAGCCTAAGCAACAAATCTGGTTTTCAGTAAATCCTTCCCATTGCCAGCTGGTAACAATACCAACAAAAACTGTAACTGTGTCCTTCAGAGTTTGGGAAATGTAAAAGTCTTGATGCACCCATTCCTGTGCCCCCTGGGTATTAGCCAAGGTCAGAGATCTGGACTATAAATTTTAAGGTCAAGCACTTTTTTTTTTTTTTTTTTACCAGCACAAGGTTTATTATGGAATGCATGGATTGATTTCTCAGAGGCTAATTGATCTTAAAAGGGAACTTTTTATCTCTGTTGAAAGATGATGTTTATCGCCGACCTATGCTTTCTTAGTCCTAATGCCTTAGTTTGTTGTTGGAATGAATGCTTCTGAAGGTTGTTTTCTTTTCCATCTCTGCAATTTTTTTCTGAGTATGCTGTTTTATATGAATGAAAGAATAAACAAGATTGAAGGTTGGTTGGGGCTTGGTTTTGGGTTTTGGTTTGGTTTTTTTTTTTTCAGAGAATACAGACAGATTTAACTCCTGGCTGTAACACAAATGACGCTGTTTTCATGTCTTTTATATTTTGTACTCTTGGTTAGCTCTTTAACAAATCTTTCTCTGTCTTTTGACAGCTGTTTTAGTAGTTTTAAGATTTGTCTTGCACCCCTTCCCTCCAAAAACTGGAAAAGGCCCCTTGCTGAGCCTAGTGCAGAACTCTGTTTGCAGCTGCCTTCCAACCCAAGGCAGTTCTGGAGCTGGAAACCTGGGAGGAATGGGACATATTTTACAACTTCTCACACCTTCTTGTTGCTGTAGCTGTGTCAGTCTAGTTTCTTGGAGCATGATTCCATGATTCTCCGGATTAACACAAGAGCACCAACATGTCCTTTAGACTTTTTGTCTTCTTAGTGATGTCAATTTCTTTACAAGATTTCCTATCTTCTTTTCAGCCAGGATGGAGCTCTGCTATGGACAATCATGTGTCTCGGTGTCCTGGGTGCTCATGAGACCCAGTATATCAAGCAAAGAGTTCTCTTTATTGTCTCACGCCCTTATGTCCTTGTGCTCCTTTGAAATTCCTGGCAACATATACAGCCCCCTCTAAGTTGCATCCTAGCTCTTCTGTACTCTCAAGATCTACGTGATTGATGTTGTGTGAAATGTTTTGTTTTCCGTTTCAAAGGTACAGCTAAAGCACTTACAAGCTAAACGTTGGTCTAAAAGAAAAACTTTTTCCTAGTGTTGTTTGGCATGTTAACACCAGCTAACATCCCATAATGAGTTACTGAAATATGCAGTAGGCAGTGGTTGCATTCTCCATTTCTGCCTTCTTTCTCTGGGTGTTTTTTTAATTAATTCAATTTTTAATTGGATTAATTTAATTAATTTAATTCAGCTGTGCTGAGCAGAATGGATGAAAGTGAGCTATTACAGGTGGGAAACAAGGCCTTAGATGCTATTTGGGTGACAGGCACTTTAGAATCTTTCATTGAGATCTGAAGGCCTAGAATTTTTCCTTTTAATTGGTTTCTGAGAAGTTATTGTTCATATAAGGGAGAGAACAATAGTCCTGTACAGCACTGGGGAAACGCTAATCACACTGCATTGGCTGTTAAAATAGACTTTATTTGTGGGGGGTTCTAAAGGTTTCCTTCTGCTCTTCACAAACAACAGCTAAACCTGCAAAAAAATCCTGGTTAAATAACAGAAATTCAGAAAACTGAAATGGGGAAAAAAAAAAGTATCCAAATTCAAGCAATATTTTCTTTGGTTTACTGTAGTTACAGGCAGAGAAAAACTGTCTCTCAGTGTAATCACAAAATAATAGGAGCTGGAAGAGACCTCGAAAGATCACTAAGTCCAACTCCCCTGCCCGAGCAGGATCATCTAGACTAGATCACATAGGAACATGTCCAGATTGGTTGATTGATTAAATAATAATAAATAAATGAACACACACACACAAATGAATTAAAAAAAAAAAGGGATAAATATATAAACTTAACAAAAGAATCCTATGAAATGCCTGCAGGTTTTGAGATGTTAAGGAACAGTAATATTTGACCTACCCAAATGTCAAAAGCTACATCACAAGGAAGGTCTTGCTTTATCTGTCAGGAGATAACAGGATATGAACATGAGTTCAGTGTCAGAGGAACACACTTTCAGGGCACAGCCTTCTTGTAGAACTGAAGCTAGAGACCTGTACTGTTACAAATATAGTAAGTAGGCTAGTTAATTTGCACTCAGTTTCTAGGTTGATTAGATCTAACCTTTAGCCTTACGTTTCTCTTTCATTGTTATCTAAACCAGTCTACTCTTGTTCTGTGATCTGTTTAGTGACCTTAATCTAAAAGCCTGAATTTCCAAAAAATTAAAAGTGTGCATAAGTCCCTAAGACTGATTACTGTCGCCCCAGCAGTCTCCATGTTGTTAGTCTTACAGTCAGGCTAATCCATGTTTGCAAGAGTGCATAGCCTGGAGTTTTGATCCATGACTTGAGATCTTGAGTACTGGTAAAGAGCTATAGTATAGTCATGTGTTTTGTGAGGGTTTGGGGTTTTTTTTTGTTTTGTTTTGCTTTATCTCTGCATCCAGAAACACGTATGGATTAAATTTACAGTTACTTTTTCTTATATATTATATGCGCGTTTCTGGTTTGTTAGTTCAGATCACATTTTCTTATGTTATTTTATGTAATTTAGGTGCAAAAGGTGCAAGAGGATTCCCAGGTGATCCAGGTCCAGTGGGATACCCGGGGTTAAATGGTACACGGGGTGATCCAGGTCGGGAAGGATTCCAAGGTCCTCCAGGTATCTGGCAATAATTAGTCATTCTTTATGTGTATATTTGACCTCTATGCCTAAGTTACTGAAAGAAAATAACTTCATTCCGATACATTTTCACTTATCTTCCCTTCTGCATTCACACAGTCAACTAGTATACAAAACTGTTATACAGACCTCTGGCTTTTCTATGCCAAAAGGATTTTCTGCAACCATTCTGCAAACTGTAATGATGAAAAGTAACAAATAACAAAAGCCCACCTTTTAAAATCTGTGATATATTGCAGAATTATGTATCTGACAGTAAAAATTCATGAAGTTCACATAGAAATGGGGAAGCTTGATAGCAAGATGTTTCTGATTCCAAGTGGATTATACTCAGAAAGGACAAAAATGCTAGTTTTGGTATTTTTAGTTGACTCTTTCCAGCATTAGTATTAAGTTATACTGGACTTATCACAGGCAGCGTACTAGCTACTCACCTTGCCCATAGGTGGCTGTGTTTCCAGATAGCATTTGCAAGCGTTCAGTCCCTGAGATATTTTATGTTAGTCTGTAATAGCTATAGATTAAATCCCAAGTCCTCTGTATCTCTCCAGAGGTTCCAGGATGTCCAAGACAATCAACTATTAATTGATGTTTTTCATAGCCTAAAACAGTGCCAGGTCTAGTTTCCCAGTCCACAAGAACCCCTTCCCCTGCCATTTGGGTTAACAGGGGCTTGTGCCCTCCCAGTCATTCACCTACAGGGTGGAGGACAGGGATGGTGGTGCTCCTTCATCAAGAGCATGAAACAATTGGCGTTTGCACTTTGAGGTGTGGGGGTGGTGCAGCAAGAGCAGTAACCCATCGGGGCACCTCCCCAGTTCATCCCAGTTTACCTGTGCACATCCACTCCTTTCTCTTTTCAAATATGACTCTGTGAAATGCCTGATCCGTGCTGCATATCAAACCAGATTTGTGTGCACTGGGGTTTTTTGTCCTTATGGAGTAAGAGGTTTATAAAATGCTGCAATAGCCATGACAAAATAGATGTAGAGAAGTAACTGTGCTTGGAGCTGTGACTCTTTATTGACCCAAGCACTAGATATTCAGAGCAGTCACCTGTAGGTTCTGACAATTTCCACATTTGGTTGAATGTTCTTATAAATGTTACGTAGTTTAAAAAGTTTTATATAATTTTTTGTTTGCTTCCAGAGGTTTCTGCTAAGAACTAGGGGAAATCACAATAATGGAAAAGGTGTTATGATGATATATCTAGGATTTAATCACCAACCTTTGTACTGAACCCTGCAATGCCTACTCCCCATTTTATTTATAGGTTTTACGGGGCCCAGAGGAGACAGGGGCCCAAACGGTCTACCTGGACTGCAAGGACACCCAGGCCTTACAGGAAAATCTGGTGCTCCAGGAGCAGCAGGTCTGAAGGGCTTACCTGGTGAAGTTGTAGGAGCAGCAACAGGTCCCCGAGGGGATGTCGGGCTCCCTGGCTTCCCTGGGTTGAAAGGCGCACCGGGAGATCAAGGAATTCCAGGAGTTAGAGGTAACACCTACCTCAAATAAAGAATTGTTTGAGTAAAAGTGTGATATAAACATAGCCAAATCATAGAGAAGTGACAGTAGTAAGAGAACATGTTAGGAAATGTTGAAGGTAATAATAACATTGGTGTCAAATCTCACTGCCTCATAATCTCCCATCCCCTCCCCATCTACCTCAACTGTTACCAATACGCCTGGCTCCTCCAGGCACCTTCCAGAGATCCGTCGCTGATGACCAGCACTCCTTCACACTGCACTATGTGAAATCAGCTGCAGTAGGATACCAGAGAACCAGGTTGTGCCCCCCTGTGTTGTGTTGAGGTGTACTGTTAATCTTTCCCACTGTAGTTAAGAGAACGGCGATGTGGCGTTTGTCCTGACTTTTCACTTGCGTACTGCGTGATACTGAGACTGTTTCCTGTGCCAGAAGATGTTTACATGGGTAATACATGGCTTTGCAGAATAGCTCAGTGCAGTAGTGCAGAGCCTGTAAACTTTAACTAAGAAGACCGAGTGTTTAGTAGATGTTTGTAAGTTAGCTAGTCAGTCTTTGGGCACTCAGCAACAAGACAAAGGTAATAGTACATCCTTATTTGTAACTTCAGGGTGTTCATTTTAATTAATTATTTCACAGAGCTTAAAAAAAACCATGCTAAACTCCCCATAAAAAACAAATAAAACCACAGTTTCTCTAGAAAATCTGGCTTTGTCACTCTCTATTCTATGGAGGACTTGCAATAGCCTCCCCTGCTACACAGTTTCAGTAGCACTTGGACATGTAGTTAACTTCAGGACTTCCTCCCTTGCTCTGTTGTGGAAGTGAGGAAGGAGTATTAATCGTGAGACTAACTCAAAGCAAGGAGGTGTATCATAGGAACAACCTATACCGGAGACTCTTCTTGTGATTTTCAATACGAATAAAAAAAAAAAGTGCACCATCTCACTTGAGTTATCTGAAGTGAGGAGAGCTGGTCTCACATTCAGTAGAGCCCCAAAGAGAAGGAAAGGCAGGTCTGTGGTATTTAGTGAGTTTAAGAAGAGGAAGAAAAAAAAGTCATTCGCACCCTTGAAAAGGGGAAGGAATTCAAGGTAAGACATGGATTGATAAGGGAAAAAATATTGCATTACTTTGTATGTTCATTCTGAGCATTTCTGTAGGAATGCTTTTATACTAATAAAAATAAGTACAGTAAAAAGAAAAAGCATTACTAATTTGTTCCTGATTTATTTTACAGTTCTGACAGAGTGGCTCCCAAAAAAGCATGTGAATTTTTTTATGAGTCTCCTTTTTTTTTTTTTTAAGTTTTGTAAGAAGTGGCTAGTGAGTCCTTTATATCTGTGTCACCTCAACTATACCCCTCAAAATAGCAAAAGCCTGAACTCTGTTGAGAAAGCTCACCTTATGTGACCTCAGTTGTAAAGGACACTTAGCTGCAGTCAAGCCAATGGGCCTATGCAGATGTAACACCTGAATGAAGAAAAGCAGGAACCTCTTGGCCTGGATTTTAAGTGCCATGTACTTTTGAGGTCTTGTATGCTGAACACAAAGTGGATGTTACGTGATAAAGGTTGATCCCCCCTTTGCTGTTAAGTCATAGAGAAGTAAATTATCACTCAGTGCACTAAGTCATGCAGAATTGGTGTGGTTTTGCTCAGGAATTTGTATAAATCTCATAACAATGCCTTGTGATGGCCTTACTTGAAAACTTCTGAACAACAGCACAAAACAGGAACCCACCATCTGCCATAAATGTTCCCATTCTGGCCTATCACAAATGAGAAAAGATACAGAGCGCTGTTTCAGTGGTTCAGTCAGCTGATTGAATTCTTGGAAAGACATAGGTGAGACACAGAGACTTCAGGAGTTACAGAATTATTGGGGTTAAAAGTGGAAAAGACCTGCTGCATCTGTATCCACCTAGTGCCAGATGGTTTCCATTTGAAAGCAACCTTTCCAGTGCAAATACTGAGATCAGTACTAGTAATGTAACTTATTTTAAAATCTATTGAGCAGTCTTGCTTTTCCTGCTGTCACTGGATTTTCAGGGGAGAAGTGTGTCCTAAAAGACTAGTGTGTCCACAAAAGTAATATGAAGTAATCAGCTCTTTAACTATGTGCTCTCTAATGTGTGATTGTGGTATTTTAGGAGCGGATGGTAACGCAGGTTTCCCAGGACCCAAAGGAGATCCAGGACCACAAGGTCTCCCTGGTTTGATGGGATTGCCAGGAATACCAGGAACACGTGGATTCCCAGGGCTACCAGGAAACCCTGGGCTGGCTGGTGGGCCTGGCTCTCAAGGACCTGATGGTGAGCAAGTACTGCTGTTCTGCATCACTCCTTCTGCCAGTTCTCTCTGGAAGGACAACTGTGTGGTTTCCACAGCAGAAAGCTAAGCTTGGGGTCATGGCACGTGCCATGCTTTAATTCCCAGCCAGGGATATGACAGCAAATTGTGCAGGGAAATAGGGGTGATGATGGTCCTCACTAGCAGAGCTGTTGCTTTTTGCCTTCTCTAGTCACCTACCAAGCCAGGTCAGAGATGCTGGTGGCAGACTGGGAAAAGGGAGCTACTGAACAACAGTAGCCATATGGAAAAGGGACTTAATTCTTAAATTAAAGAGGAGAAGAAGGCCTTGTTGGGAGCGGGTACAGAACCAAGCTGGTAGCAAGACTGTTTTGCATTGATGAGCTGCTTTGTCTTTATAACAATTTCTGTAGCTCTTTGCTTGGAAAAAAATAATTAAAAATTCCTTGTTTTTCCCCTTTGACATGAAGCTGGTAGGATAGCTGTTTTCTTCCTCTTGCACTGCCTTGTATGAAATCATCATGTATGTCCAAACACTTTTTAATCTCCCTATTGGCATCTTTACATGGCAGGTCCACCTGGAGCTAGGGGAGAAGTTGGGGAACAAGGTTTTCCTGGGCCCGTGGGCCTGAAAGGTCTGTCTGGTGAAAAAGGTGAAACAGGTTACCCGGGATTACAAGGTATACCTGGTGTGACGGGTCCCCCTGGCATAAGCGGAATGGATGGCTTTCCAGGAGATAAAGGTGAGCTCTGGACAACTGCTTTGTTGTCATGTTGCTTTTAGAGAGGTGGGTGACTTAGCCAAGTGACAGATGATAGAACAAGGGGAAATGGCCTTCAGCTGCGCCAGGGCAGGTTCAGATTAATTGTTGGGAATAAATTCCTTACGAAAAGAGTTGTTGGGGTGTGGAACAGGCTGCCCAAGGAGGTGGTTGAGTCACCATCCCTGGGTGTATTTAACAGACGGGGAGATGAGGTGCTTGGGGATATGATTTAGGAGAGGACAGGCATGGTTGGACTTGTTGATCTTAATGGTCTTTTCCAACCTAGTGATTCTGTGATTAAAGCTGTTCTGTGACGAGATGAACAGGACACATTCTCTGTTGGGCTACCTCTGTTTAAAACAGAAGGATTAGGTTCAGATGCCCAGTGTATTCCCAGTGTATATGTACTGATCCATGCCAGACTTTTACCAGGATACTAATCTTGCCTATAGAGAAGGTGAGATTCTCATTTGGCAGCCAGAAAAAACTTTACATATAATGCAAGTTGTCCACATTACATCGGGAGCTTCAACAGGCTTCAACTCTGTGTGAAGCCAAGTTAAACACAAAAGGGTGGTATATGTCTAAATACTTGTTGCAATTTCATCAATTGAAAGGACAGGACTTCTTCCCTAGAACAACTCTGGAGTATATTGATCAGCTTTTATTTGAGAGGAATGAAGATCTATTTTTTTTTTCCAAGACACTTATGAAAGAGCATTCTCTTGTTTAGAAACAAGGAGCATGAGAATTTCTGCTGAGAAAGGGCCAGCCAGCCCTAGATCCATGGTTTGTATCCCCACATGTAGAGCAGGTTGACTATAAACCTTACATGGAAGTAGGTACCTTCCTCTAGCTTACCTGAAGGAAAGGGGCTGAACTGATCTTTCAGAAGTAGATCCGGTCATTTACGTAATATCTCTTTGCCAGTTGATACAGCTGAGTGTACACCTGCTCTTTATCTCTGAGAGAGCTTGGGTGCCTGATCTAGAGTTGCAGATTGCCCCAGCAGTACCCAAAGATAGGTACTGCTGCACCAAAGTTTTCATTCCAAGTTCACATCTACTTAGTTTGCAGAAATCTGAGTGAGTTCACAGTTCTCTTCTCCTTCTTTCTTTAAAGGCTCAAGAGGTTCACCTGGCATTGATGGCTTCAAAGGCATGACAGGCCTAAAAGGAAGACCGGGCATCAAGGGAGTCAAAGGAGAATTTGGCCCGCTTGGAGCTCGGGGCGATAAAGGCTCACAGGGCGTACACGGCTTTAAAGGTATTTGCTTATGGGTGCTACTCACATGTTTGCTTTTCACGTCTGGAGAACTGTTATACAAGGAGACAAAGACAACACATTTTTCACATGGTAAATTTAGCTCAGACATTCTTCCACCTACTTGACATGTGGGCCTCTGGCTGAGAAAGATTTTAGGCTCAGGGAAAGGTTGCTTCTTTATGAATCTTAATGCATTTAAGATTGGAGACAGACATCCATTATTCAGCTGGGCTCAGATAGTGGCACCTGGGGGCATGTGCAGAACTCACCTAAGCCTTTTCCCAGTAAGCGTAAGGTTGTTTGGGGGGAAAAAGATTCAGGTTTTGCTCCAGCTGCACTGTAAAGACATTGAAATACTCAGAAAACCAGGCCATCAAGTAGTTAAAAGTCAGAAACTTCTATTTATCATCAGAGAAAGGAAAACTCTTAAGTCAGTTCGCTTTGCTTACAATTAAGTTTAAATACACACTTTATCACAAGGACAAAATGTTGTTTCTAGGGACCCTGAGACTTAAGAAAAACCTGTACTACCCTGGTACTTAAGAAAAACGGGCCTGCAGTCCAAAGGTTGCAAAACAGTGCTCTTGGTAATTCAAGGGAGGCCTGAGCAAAAGGCAAGTGTAAAAACAGCCTCTTTGAAGAAAAGCACAGATCTACTTCTTGGTGGATAAGTCTGAGATGATCATAGGAAACATAGGTTGCTGGCCTGTCTCTGCATACCACAAAGAACTAAAGGCAGATATGCAGTCTGTTTGGGTCCTGTCCTCAGGATATTATTTACAGATTTCATAAGTACCCTTGAAATCAAGAAAAGGAACAAAATAGCTGTTAACAAATCTAGACACCTTCTTTTGATGGAACCTTTTTGACTGAGAGTTTTCCTTTTGCTGGAACTGTCCTACTTCTGTGTCCTTTCTACAGTGTGCCTTTTGGTGTTTTTATAAACACATGGCACGTAACTGATCTGCCAGGAGGTTAATTACCTACCACAGCAGAGCTTGGGTCCAGGACCCAGGATTGTATGTACAAAGGTTTAACTCAGTTTTCATGTTCTCCTGTGCTTGACTGTTCTGCTGACATATATGCCACAGATAACTTTCTATGCCTGTGGATTTTCTATGGCTTGTGCAAGATTACTTATTAATCCCTTTTTGCTGAATTCACTCTTCTGTTTGCTTTCCCCACCCTCCACCCCCCCTCTCCCCGACAGCGCCACTGACTAGCTTTTTGTAACGCAGTTGGGTTTTTTAACCTTCAGGTGACCGTGGGGACCAAGGGCCCCCGGGAGAACCTCCAAAGATCAAGCCCAGCATGATGATGGAAGTCAAAGGTGAAAAAGGAGATATTGGAGAAAGAGGCACGAAAGGATTCTTTGGCATAAAAGGTCAGTGGTCCTAGCAAAGCAAAGCAAGTACATTCAGGTCTATTGATTGGTAATTTTTCTCTCTTGCCATATTAAATATTCCCCACTCACTGTACCACTGTGCTGCAGCCTCCCCCATACCCCTCCGTCCCCCCTCAAAGTCTCTTGACAGTGAAAGCTGATCTCCTGGCTGTCTTTCACAGAGCCACTCCTGAGGAAAGCTTTGTGGAGTTACATCACGTGTGTGGGCTGACCTTTTGTGCTAGCACATCATAGTGCCATGTGTTGAGACAGCTGCCAGCAGGAAGACTTCTTGCAAACAAGCAGCTGCACATCAAACCTTCTCAGCTTTAGCAGTTTAAATCTTGTTTGCTTTTCCGCCCTGTGTGCAGGTAGCAAGGGAATGCCTGGCTTTCCCGGAAAGACGGGAACTCCAGGCTCCCCTGGGCAACCCAGCTACGTGGCTGGTGTGAAAGGGGACATCGGCGCTAAAGGGCTGACGGGTCTGAAAGGGTATCCTGGTCCAGCCGGCTCTCCTGGCATCAGAGGCTTCCCTGGCAGCACAGGAGGCAGGGTGAGTTCATGCCTGTGAAGGAATAAGGGTGTCTGTGTGCTGGCATTAAGCTTCTCTAGTGAGCGGTGTTCACTCCTTGAAATTGTGCTGAAGGGCTACAGTGACAAGAATTGAATAAAAACATCAAATATTTTTGCTCAATCCCTCCAATGTTGATTAAGCAGAGTCCTTTCTGCTCTCACTGAGAGACATCCAACTTCCACGTGCTAGCTTTTTGCTGATGAAAACCCAGACAGTTCCTTCTCGGTCCTTGGTCCAGTTGCAGTAGCTACTGGTAAAGATTATTCTCAACACTGGGCCTACTATTCCCTTTCTCCCAGGAGTGATAGTGCTACTGCCAAAATGTATTCACTGTCCCTCATCTAACAGTAATAGAGTCTAAGAATCTCTGCTCCTAGAGGGTAATTCACCGTGATTCACTTTAGCTGCAGAATAAAGTTGTATTGGAAAAAAAGTCTTACAGAAGGCCTGACAGACTTCCAGACATCACTTATTTAACATCTGTGTTTCCTGTAGTTTTGCCCTTTGATTTCAGTAGGAAGTAAGGACTGCAGGAATCACCACCAAGTATGTGTAATAGGATGTTCCCAGTTTCAGACTTAAGTCATTGCAAACAAAACCTGACTCTGTCTTTGTACTAGTTTAGTTTAACTGATTTCAGCCACATGTCTCTATAAAGTACTACAGAAACTCAAAATTGGTAACTTTGATAGCTTTTGGGGTTGGTTTATTGTTTTATTTAAAATATTGTTTATTTGTATTTTTGGGTTTGGTTTTTTTTTTTTAGTGTTTCCAAACTGTGCTGCTTGGAAGGGTGAATTCATCCTTGTTAACCGATCCCTATTTTCTCTTATATGATAGGGAGAAAAGGGTATTCCAGGAATTACGGGCCATTTCGGTACTCCTGGCTTGCATGGTGAAGTAGGTGAGTTTGTTCTCTGAGTGCTCGTTGTATTCCTTGCCCATCAGATGCTTGACATGAAGTTCTGAAGAGTCTTAGGGGGGCTCTAGTCTTCAAAGAGACTTCATACAGTTTTAGAGAATGGTACTGTAGTTGTGGGAGGCTGTGACAAGGTGAATACTGTTCATTTCATGACTGAATTTTGCCTCAGAAGTTGCAACTCTTTCAGAACAACAGGAAATACAGCTTAAATGAAAGCCTTATCACTCTTGAGTTCATTTTTCCTTGTAATAGGTGCGCAAGGAGACACTATAAACTTACCCGGAATGCCAGGCCTTAAAGGGGAGATCGGTGTGCCAGGCTTAACAGGTACTGATTTCACACTTGGGTGTATTACCTGTCACATACTAAAGTCCCCAGAGGAAAGGATGGGGAGCTTACTGTGGGCTTCTGATTACTGTTGACCTTCCGTTCCCATGAGAGCTCTCAAAGAGGTTTATCTTTTCTTTATTGAAATGAGTATGTGCTGCATTTACCTCTTCGATTGGGAGTATAGCCATGACAGTAAACATCAGTCACGTGTGACTCTGGTAAAAAATTGCGGTGTAATTTTTTTTTTTNTGACAAAAGGTGCAATATCAGGCCATGATTATGGAAGCTGGGATAGCAGGATTAGGTCAGTTTTGGATTGGGTTGGTTAAGTAATCTACTACAATTAGACCTACCCCTGCATATACAGCACGCTTGAACATTGGTGTCATATTCCACATAATTTGGGGAGCACTTTTAAAAGCCCGCAAGCAGTAGGTGACACTTCATTCTCCCAGATTGTGTCAAGACCAGAACTCATTTAGTAGCCAACTTCACATTATGCTTGCTAACTTAAGGTCATACAGAAATTATTAAAAGAATATACTGGTTTTCTGGTTTTCCAGGCACAAGAGGAGGCGCAGGACAAAAAGGCGAAGGTGGTGATCCGGGTTTCCCTGGCATTGAAGGCCTCAAGGGCACACAGGGTGTCCCTGGCTCTGTGGGACAGAAGGGTAATATATTCTTTCTTTATAACCTTGCAAAGAATAAAACTGCTTAAGAGAAGGACCAAATATCTTTTCCCTCAAAAGAAAGTCATTAAGCGTTTTAATACATTGACCAATCTGTCAGTTGGTAAAGCACAGTTAAAAGCACGTGGAACTCATGGAAGAACTTAATAAAACTCTGCTTCATACCAGTTTATCCTTTTTTATAGCATCTCAGTGTCTCAGTGCTACAAGGATGTGGGCTTTTCACTGCTCTTTTCTGCCATAAGTGAAGTCAGTATCCCCCAGGACCCACTTGCGAAGCCTTTGAGCCAGGCTGAGAGAGTACAGGAGCGCTGAGGAATCAAAGTCAGGGTTGGCTCTGGCTGGATCATAAACCTGGGGTTTAAGAGCATGTCTTACTGCAGAAGGATCACGAAAATGTTCTTTCAGAACACTTGCTCCACGTTTCTCATGTAATTATAGGGCTTAGAAACTCCGGCCAAGACTGGAGCAGTCTTGGCAGGTACTTCACTTGGAAACAGCCCTTGTCCGATTAGCTGTCCAGTTGGAAGGAATAAACAGAAGTGGCATAAAGAGGCAACTGAGATGCACCTAAATTAAATTACTTACTGTAACCGGCAGTAGAAGTAAAATTGCCATTTTAATAGGAAGAGCTCACTATTTTTGAGGTGGTCAGAAACCTGGAGCTTCTAATTAATTGTTCTGTTATGCCTTGCCTCTCTACCTTTTCTCTAACTTTCTTCTGCCTGGATGAGCAGTGCAGTATCATACAGTGAAAATGGCAGGGGGAAGCTTTCATTTTGCCACCTTGGTGAACAAAAGCAGCATAAGTCTGTGTTTTGGACTGTGGATATAAGGACACTCATGACTGATGACTCATCATTGTCACATAGGTTTGCCAGGACTAGTCGGTCCCCCAGGGCAGCAAGGAAGCCCCGGGACACCTGGATTTCAAGGTGAAAGGGGAACTCCTGGCTGGGCTGGCTTACCAGGACAAGCAGGTATTCATACAGCTTCATCTATTCAGTCATTTCTGTGTGAGTGCTTGCTATTGTTTCTCTGGGGTGGAGAAGAAAATAAAAAGGGGCTTTTCGCAGTTCAGACTGTCAGAGGTCCCTCTAATAAACATTCATTCTTCATAAAGTTCAGGTGCTTTAATGAAGACCAGTGTGGTTTTCTGACTTATGGGTTCTGAAGGACTGATGTCTACCTATCTCACTTTAACTGCTGATGACCTCCCTCTCAACCAGGAGAGCAGTTTTGAGGAAACATTCTCATTTTTCATGACAGTTGGGAAAGAAAAAGTAGTGATATACAGTACTATAATTTTATAATCTGACATTGGATAGCAGATACATCATCATCAAAAACGTCAAATTGATCCAGTTTCTGGTTTAAGTCTAACTTTGGACTCAGATAGAATTCTGCTATCAAATTACAGGTGATGATAGTTTAAAATGAAGCTGTTTGTATCATAGGATACAGAATCTCGCTTGGTTGCCACCTAGTTTACTTAAAATATTAAGTCAGCAATTCTTGTTTTTTCTACTGTACAGCTTGAAATTGCCATGCTGTAAGATTCATCTTTCTGAATCCGCATCAAATCTGAGCGGATAAAGTAATGAAGGCTGCCTTTATAGACAGCAAGGAGAGACACAGACACTTATTTTTGTGAAGGCTGAGCTGTCCTCCAGGACTCTGGCCATCGATTAGAGCTACATATCTAGCTTTAATGCCATGCCTAACATTTTGATGCAAATAAACAGGTGAAAACACCTGTTTATTTGCATCACACCTGTCCTGATGAGCAGGTATGGACAGGTGTGATAAATGTTACCTGTAGCAGCAGCAGCTATTAGATGTTTTGTTACAATTTGGTTTGGGTTTGGTTTTTTAATGACACAGAGTGAATCTCTCCTGAAGAAAGCTTTGTTATAATCACATTTAAAGCGTACAATTATGTCATAATTGTCTCAGTTTAAGCATTTTGGAAAACTCTAAATGGTTATTAACTAAAGTTGTGGCAGCAAGACTGGAACTAATGGTATGCTACCAGACAGATCAGAGGTACTTAAAAAAGAAATCTCGTGGTGAGTTTATTGGATAATAAAAAATTTGCCAATCACAAAACCACAGCATACTGTATTTCATAATAAGCTTATTGTAATGAATTAATTTGCATATAATACACAAAATTGTAATGCAGGGTAGTGTTTACTCAACCACTGGATTTTTTTTTGTCTAGCATTATGTACAGGCTCACAGAAAATATTAAGATAATAATGAGTGTCATTTTAAAACAGGCTTGCCTGGCTTAAGAGGAATCAATGGACTGCATGGTTTACCGGGCACTAAGGGCTTACCAGGATCACCAGGTAAGTGGGACTTTTATTCTGCCTCTCCACAGGCTCCACATTGTGTTGGCTGCAGTCTGGTTGGTGAGATCTTTGCAATGAGACTTTCTTAGCTGTGTCATCCAAAGCCCAGTGTGGAATTTGTCTCACTACTGGGGGCTCTGGCAAACAACTCCAAACACTGTGAGCTGCCACACAGAGGGATTAGAACACAACTTCAAAGTTAAAGCCTCAAGACCTGTTTTTCCCATTATGAACCATTTTTTTTTCACTGAGCGTTTACAGACTCATGTGTGCTCTATATGTGGAGATTAGCATGCTGATACATTGCTTTTGTCTTAAATTTTAATAATTCTGCAACAGGTCCAGATGGCTATGGCTCTGCAGGTTTCCCTGGTGCAGTGGGTGACAAAGGGGAAGCGGGAGAGCCGAGCAGAGTGGAAGGCAGCCGAGGGCCTCCGGGTCAGAAGGGAGACAGAGGTGTTCCAGGTTTGTATCTGTAGAATGGGATCTACTTATTTTTTCAGCTGTGGGTGTTAATGATGTCACAAAATGCAGTATAGTGTGGACAGGTGTGTGGGAGAGCTCCCAATGTGCGGGAGGTCACTGGTGGTGCTGCCACAGCTCAGCCAGCCCTTGCTCCAAAACAGGATGTGTGTTGCCCAATGCTGGACAAGGCAGTGCCTCCAGGACAGCTTGGGTCATTCCCCATGGTAGCAGCATCTTGTAGCACCAACTGAGCTCAGCACCATAGAAGCCAAAGGCTACTCTTAACCATCAGCTCCCAAAATATTTGAATGAGGTACTGGTTACACAAACTATGGCTTTTCTATCTTTTTGTTGCAAAATCCATCAATGTTTACCTTTCTTCTGAAAGCTTTGGTGTCCATCAGGGCTGATACCACCCTGCTGATCTCTCCTGGGAATTATTGCCATGCACAGTGCTTTACTTCTACCCTCTCACCCCTCCAGCAAAACTCACCTTGTAACAGGCTGTGCTTATCTCTGGATGGTTCACCACCAGTTCCTCCAGCAGAGAACCACCAGACTGATGTTACAGATGAGTCAGCTAATTACAGAGGGTTTTAAAAAAGTGTTCCAACATTTTGGCTCTAAAAGGTTTGAGAACTTGCATATATAGAAAATCCTACTGCCTTTGCCAGCTTGGTTCGATGGCTTATTCTTATACTTTATTGTTCCTAACATGCCATGCCCCTTAAACACCATTCAGAGATTTAATATGAAGCCCTGGAAGAAAGCTATTTCACTTATCTCGTTCATGTTGGTTTGTCAGATTTATTTTTTTTTAATGAATATACAAAAGGGAGGTTGTGGCTTCCTGACAACTTGAATCTGCTTGAAAGAATAATCTGTCATCGATGGGTGGCATTTTTTTACTATTTAACACCTTTCATCTGTGGAGATCTTCTTAGAGGCAAACTTTTGGTTTTACTTGATGCCAAAAAATCTGAAGTGTCTGTGACCACTGACTACACAGGACACAGAAGAACAAAGCTGCTTTCATATCTACTTCAATATACCCAGGATATTTTGAGTACTTCCTATCTTGAAATAATATTTTACCTGGCAGACTCAAGATTATTAGCATTCCACACTGTGAGATGTAATTAGCTCCAGAGAGCTTTGGCACAGAAGAACTGGTATTTGGTTCTTTTAAGAAAAACTTCCACAATATGATCTGAAAAAATAAAACAAAAATCAGTGGGGACAGCAGGTGCTTTCCATTTTGAAAATCCTATTCTTTTATAAATATAAGACTAAATAGTCTGAGTCCCTGTAATTGCAACTGTGCATTCACCTTGGAGTACTGCTTATTTCTTCTCTTCCTTTCAGGCGTCCAAGGACCCTTTGGCATTCCTGGGCAGGAAGGATTTCCAGGACCTCCTGGGATTTCAAATATATCAGGATATCCTGGTGATAAAGGCTCCCCAGGTCTAGATGGAGTGCCAGGTAATTCATGCCTTGTTCCCCTCAGACAATACTATAAGACAAAATACGGTTGTGCCCTCACACAACAATAGAAAATTAAGTACTGGGTTAGCAGCAGCAGTCATTGGTTCAGTCTTGATTCAGTAAAACATCCCCATTGAATGCAACACTAAAGTGCATGAATAATTATTTGAATAATTGTATGGTGCATAAGGTAATAGGGACAGACTTCTTGAAAGCAAAAGGCGCTTCCTCCAGGTTCTCCTGATGGAAGGGTTGGATTTTCTTGCAGAAGAAAACAGATGTAATGATCCAGAATTCCTCTTAACTTTCAGAAGATTTATGCTAATTTACTAGTTTAAAATGCAAGGTCTGTGGCAGACTTGCAAGTCTACAGGGTATTTTCTTGATAATTTACAAAATTTTCCATGCAAACTAATTTAGAGGCTGATACACCTATTGCTTATTGGACTATGTGATGACTTCATAATGCCACTGTGAAGTTGCAGGTGTCCCTCTGTTACCTATATATGAGGCACGAAAAATTTTATACATCTTATGCAAAAACTTGGAACAGGCAAATGAGATGAAAACCAGCACAATACCAGGTCTCTAAATGGAAACAGAACATCAGCTGGCCTAACCCTGCACACTTATTCCCACTCCCCTGGCAGTCAATGGATTAAATAGGATATTTTTTTAATTGGACTGGAGTCATTGGATTAAATAAAAATAGAAGAGAAGCAATCAGGAGAGTGGTGGGAACAGGAACACCATCTCCCAGCCAGAATGGTGGGACAGGCATGGCTCGCTCTTACTTTGCCATACACACCTCACATTCCTATCCACACGTGATCCAACTTCAGCAAGCAGCACAGGAGATGCCCCACTCAAAACCCAAGTTAGTCCCGTCCCTCCCTCCTCGGAAACAAGGTCCAGGTGCCTCCTTAGGCAGCAGAGGTGGCTGAACAGAAACCTGCCAATTTTAGCTTCAGGCAGTGTGTAATTCCGGGAAAAGTAGCAGTTCCCATAATTCCCAACAGCATGAAGTAGTTATTTGTATCCAGGTGTTCAACTGAAGCATCAAGACACACAAAACAGTAAGTCCTTGGCTCGCTTACCACCTGGCACTGAATCAGGTACGTGCTGCTGTCTGATTTCTCTCCAGCTACTTGGAAAACATAGGATGAAGTAGGGAGGCACCTGGTGACGTGAGGCATTTTCTGGGGAAGGGATTGCTCATTGAAGGCTGTATCTCAGCAGGCACACCACTTCTGCTGAAATCTTGCTTGAGATGATGCCATGTTTTGTGGGACCTTGATGTTCTAATTCCTCTGCCACCACAGCAGAAGGCTATGCCAGCCTGAGAGCAGGAATGGTGAATAAGCTGGTAGCTAATGTTTAAGGAAATAAAACCTGATGGGATGCAATTAAATAGTACTGTAGATTACACCCTGTATCTGCTCTAAACAGGCTATCCAGGACTACAAGGGCAGCCTGGAATCCCAGCTCCCCCAGGAAGCAAAGGAGAAAGTGGACAAACAGGTGTGAGTGGAGAAATTGGCCCAAAAGGGAGCAGAGGTGATCCTGGATCAGCAGGGAGACCTGGTGTTCCTGGGTACCCTGGACCGAAAGGTAAGGATAGGAACTGCTGATCTTGGCCGCGGGCAGGGGAACCTCCTACACTACAGCAGCTTTAATAACATAATGTTAACACTCACTTGGTCTGTGGTGAAATGCTGTAATGCCACCTGTCATTTTGCATTAAAGGTCGTAAGGGTGAACAAGGTGCCATTGGCACTATGGGCAACGTAGGATTTCCGGGTGATCTGGGACCCATTGGACCCAAGGGGGACAGAGGAGTAACTGGTAAGTGCAGTCAGATGTGTGACTCCTTTCTAAACTACTTACTTTGCAGCTTCACAGAGCCTGATTTAACTGGCCCTGCTTTGAGCAGGTGGTTGGGCTAGATGGCCCACACAGTGCCTTCAACCTGCACAATGTTCTGTGACCCCAGGCAAATTCCAGTAGACAGGTGCCCGAATTTTACATACATAGCCAACTTTTTGACTTTATGAATTTGTGTGAAGTGCCAGCTCCAAAATCAGAGAAACTTTGAGGTTTTGTTTTTGGTTTTTTTTTAAAAAAATAATACATGACCTACACTTACCCTAGAGAGTAGACATACTGGTTATTTAGAAACAGGTATTTAAAAACCTTCTTTCCATCTATGTCATCGTGTATTTATGTCTCCAGAAACCCACCAAAAGATGGTACTGCACCCTGGAGATATTGGCTATCTGGGAGAAACTTCCCTATTTCCTGCATCAGAGTGAGGGAGTAGCAGCATTGTTCATTTCTTTCTGCTTATCGTTATGCTCTCCCAAGAGCAGACAATCTCCATACTTACACACATTTCCCCAATACAATAAATACAGCTGCTGTAGCCAAGGTGATGAGTTGCTAACCATAAATCCCTTTTTCACACGTGCAGCCAGGTAACAGCAACATATCTGGATAAGAGCACATCAGGAAAAAACAGTTGTTGAGTTTTTTAATCAAGCTATCTCATCTTGCTTCCAATCCCAGGCTTTCAGGGCCCTCCTGGTTCTCCTGGTCTGGCCCCTACTCCTCCAAGACGAGTTGCTGAGCCAGGTTCACCAGGTCCTCATGGAAAAGCAGGACCTCAGGGAAGCCCAGGAGATACAGGACTTCAGGGTCCACCAGGCGATCCAGGTAGGTATCACACACTCAAGAGTGGAAGCTCAGTTCCTTTAGCAGAGTTGAAGCCATGAAAGCACTCCTTGGGCTCTCTTCTACTTTGAGTTCTGTAAGTCAGAAAGGAGAGTTACATTTTGACCTTTCAAAGCTAGAGCCTGTCTTTTCTCCTCCTCCTCTCGGTCAGAACATAAGCAAAACAGGAGAAGAAACTGAGAACCCTAACATAGCCAAGGCAACATCAGATGTTGATCCTGCTTAAATCAAAGCAGAACATCTTTGATGGAAACATGCACACCCTCGCGGACATGCTTTCAGCCCAGGGACAGTAGCGTTAGTGATGTATGGACCCAGTGTGGTGTACTTCTTGATGTGCTACCTTCATCAGAGATGCATGGTGGTAGCAAGAGTGAAAGGTTGTGGGGCTCATGCAGCCTCGATCCCAGCAGGCTTTTCCAAAGAAGTTGGTGCTCTTTGTCTGAGCAAGAACCAGAGACACTTGCCTTTAGGGTAAATTGGTAAACCTGGCAGATAGGACCAAGCACCGTTAAGAAGTGGGTAGCATGTTGATGTCTGCAGTCGCTGTACTTTCTAACTGTTGTTGGTGCAAGGTTTCAGAGGCTCACCTGGAGACCCAGGATTCCAGGGCAGGGGTGGCATTCCAGCTCCTCCCGGCTCCAGAGGTGAACAAGGAGCAACAGGGTTTCAGGGTCCAGTGGGATTTGAAGGTAAGAAATGTCACACAGCACTCCTTCCCTCGCTCCTGTTGCACTGTCACAAATAGTTGTGTAGTTACTACATCACTGGATGGGGAGGGTGGGAAAGTTCCTGTCTCCACAACTTCTTCCTAAGGGACAACTAACTACCTGTTAAAGGAGTTGTCTTAAAGCAGTATTTTCAGAACACGTTTTGACCGATGTAGATGTCAATCCACACATGTGTGTGTGTGTGTGTTTTGATCCAAGTGTGTTTTTATATTGGTTTTCTCTGAAGTACTTGAGCTTAGTGCCATACTAACAGTGACATTTTTGGAAATGAATGGTTGGGGAGGTGACATTTGGATCGATGGTGTTTAACAGGACATACCTAAAAGAAATACCTGTGCCCTCATACAATCAGTGATTTATTAATGTCTTAATTAGCAAAGTACACAGATATTTTTAGAGCATAGTTTTAACCCTATGAAGCAAAAGCAAACAATTACACATTGGTTAATATTGGACTAAGAAAATGTTTTAAAGGAACACCAGTATCAATACAACGCTCATCTGTATCATACAAAGTACACTCAAATTCATCTGAAATTTATCCATGAATTTCCCTGGCTCTAATGCATCATCTTAGAAAGCAGGGAGCCTGATCTGAACCACTCTTCAAAAATAACTGCTGTAATTCTACAGCTACAGCTCTTTTAACACTAATTTACCATAAGAATCAGCATCATGCAATTAAGCTTTGTTCATCAGAGCATTTGTAGCAACACAAACTAAGATGTTTTGGGGTTTTTTCCCGCTCTCTCCTAAGGTCAGCCAGGCCGCCCTGGTAGCCCTGGGCTGCCAGGCATGCCAGGTCGCAGCGTTAGCATGGGCTATCTGCTGGTGAAGCACAGCCAGTCTGATCAGGAGCCAATGTGCCCGGTTGGCATGAACAAACTCTGGAGTGGATACAGTCTACTGTACTTTGAAGGACAGGAGAAAGCACACAACCAGGATCTAGGTACGTGCAGACACTGCTGCCAGCAGACTCTAGTCAACTTCACCTCTCTGGTTTAAAAGGTTAAAAGAAAAATTAATAAATAGAACTTGAAGGAAGCTGGGACTTCAGCAAACAGTCTTACGAGACACCAAAATGAGAAAATAAAGACTGTGTCTGCATAGCACACTCCTGAGAGAGCTCCTGCAAGTCATTAGCATTGCTCAAGGGGACATGTAAAGCCAGCGAACTATTCCTGACTTTGGGGTTTTACTGACACGTGCTTGGGAAGGAGCACCTGAAAACATGCATTGTCTTCTGTGAAAATTACACTTTCTTCTTCTTTATTTTTAACAGGGCTGGCCGGCTCGTGTTTGGCTCGTTTTAGTACTATGCCATTCCTCTACTGTAACCCTGGGGATATTTGTTACTATGCAAGTCGAAATGATAAGTCCTACTGGCTCTCAACTACAGCACCTCTTCCAATGATGCCTGTGGCAGAAGAAGACATCAGGCCGTATATCAGTCGCTGCTCAGTTTGTGAGGCCCCAGCTGTGGCAATCGCTGTCCATAGCCAAGAAGCTTCTATTCCTCACTGCCCTGAAGGCTGGCGCAGTCTGTGGATCGGATATTCCTTCCTTATGGTATTTGTTCTCCGGTGTCACATACTGGGTTTTGAGTCTTAGCAGCCTTCCTAGTATCTCTGGTTTAGGTTCAGCAACACCAACACGATGCATCATACCTGTGAACGAGGGAACTATGAAACTAGTTTTCAGAAAGCAGAAGAGGGTGAACACAATTTCTGAACTGCAGAGAAAATTGCCTTTTGTCAGGCTAGCAGCTGGAGTCCTTACTTCATGTACAAGGTAGTGCTTTAGAGCAGAACACAAGGACAGCTGTGGATTAGCAAATAAAATCGCAGCGAGGTGTGACAGTAGCCCACAAAGCATTTTCACAGCTAAAGATTGCAAGCTACTTAAGTACATCACTAGTAAGAAGCTGATCTGGAAGAAAAAAAAAAATCATAACTTCTCCCCTGCTCCTGGCAACTCAAAACCACTGATGCTTAGCAAAGCCAAAGGCTTTCACTTAGACTGGCAAGAAAGCCTCCTGTTTTTGAAAACAATCTTCAGCGTTAGATCTCTGAGGGCAGCAGAACCTGAGCTGGATATCCCACTGCTTATATGATCTCTTAGATTTTTGTGGTCTCATGATCAGGAAATGGGACATTATAGAAAAGCTTAGTCATTACATGTGAGTGAAGACCTACTGAAAGGCCTGACCTGCCATTCTTGCAAGACTAGAGAGAGATCACACAAACACTGGCAGGACTACCAAGGCAAAGAGCAGCTAGAATGTGGCAGTGAATAATGAGACAGACACTTGTTTTTCTGACTGACTTCTTCTACACAAGAGTCAAAGCCTGCCAGTATGCCCATGTTGTTCACTTGTTAAAGACTGGACTGATTGCTGAAGTAAACAAGGTTGGGTAAAAAAAAAAAATAAGACTTCTCTGGTAGAAAAGCATAACAGGACAACAGTTAACAGTACCTGCAAACTATTTGTTTGTCAAAAGCCATGAGCTTCAGTTTTTCAGAAAATAAGATAAAAGGAAATCTGATAATTTTAATTTAGTTACAGAAAAAAAAAGAAAAAAGCCTTAGGAAAAGCTGGGTAAGATTTTTGACCAGCCCTATGCTTGACTTTTCTTTGCTTCTATATAAAGCCCTGATACCAGTCTCATAGTTACCTCATAGTAATGCCAAGGACTAATTAAATGTTTGCAAAGCCCTCTGTAAACACTGAGCATTGTTAATAGTGAAGTTGTCACCTTAGCAAGAACTTTTGGCCAGGACAAAGTCTGCCAGCACTATGGGACACACAGTGAGAACAGTTCACATTTTCCCAGCTAGCACTCAGAGGAAATGACATGTTCAGGGTACACACTTTTGCTTGTCAGGCAACTGTGTAAGAGGTACAGCACACTTGTGGTTATCTCTGAGTACATTTTGTTTCACTTCCTTGGCATAAATTTGTCACCTCTTTCCCCTGGGTGAGACACAATCATGAAGGGTGTCATCATGGACTCCTGCCCAAACAGCCTTTGAAATCAGTAAGATTTCACATAGCAAGGGCACTCCAGTATTGTGTGTCCCATCAAGCCTTGCAAGAGGATAAAAGGCTGTGGCTAGTACAAGAGAAGATATGGGCACTGAACTGGAGCTTGTAACACTGAGTGTAGGAACACCAGTGCTCGTCCTGAGGTCGTCGGGCATGTCTGCTTGGTGACCCAAGCCAGGGCTCAAGTAACATGCGCAGTTTTTACTAATTGCAAAGGCCTCAGAGCTGTAATACTTTATGCTGCTTCTCACCAACTTTGTTCTTGTCAGGAGATGCCAGACAGTTTATTAACACCAGCCTTTAGAGTCCCTTGTTCAAAGGTATCCACTTCTGTTACTCATTGATATGAGCGCAGTGGGCCTCGCACAGTACAAACCAAGCTGGTTACAGCTTGCACTTCTTTAGCATGCTGGTTATTGAAACAGAGGCAGGCAAACATATTGGATGTGCCCAGATTTCTCCTTACATTTACAAAGCTATTTAGCAACTTTATTTTCCAGCTGCTTTTTTTTCTGTATTGCAAATTCCTTCATTTTTCAACAAAGTTAAACAGCTTCAATTAAAAGTGCAGCTGCACAGCTCTAAGGGGGCAGAGGAAAGGCCTGTTTTCTTAGCAAGGCCTTTGTCAGAAGAAAAGTAACATTCAGTTTGGTACTACTGTGTCAAAGGTCACAGTTCAGTGGTGTAGAGGCATGATTTTGGTGTACTGTGCTGTCAAATAATACAGGGAGCTAGTTAGTTTTTTATATGGATGCTCATTTTGTTTCCATAGCCATTGACATGGGGCATGCAGAGTAAGGGAGACTTCAGAACAGGGGAAATTCAGGTTAGAAGTATGGTGGTAAGTTCTTCTCAGCAAAGGGAATTGGAGGAACAAGTTGCCCAGAGAGGCTGTGGAAGCCCCATCCTTGGAGGAATTAACAACTCAACAGGGCCCTGGAGTGACCAAGGGCAACTTTGGAGCTGGCTCTGCTTTGAGCTGGGGGCCTGGCTATGGTGATCTCCAGTAGGTCCTTCCCACCTGAATGATTCTCTAAGACTTCCCACAGGGGAAATCATAACTGTAGAAAAGATGATTGTCAGAAAAGCTTAAAGTGGTATCAGCATATGAGCTGGCTCCTCTGTATAGCTGAAGCACAGACAAAAACTTAAGCTATGTAAGGCTTAAGAAGTAGGAGCATGTCTAAGTGGCTTTTCTCTTTGCCCACATAAAACTTTTTGACAGCATTGCCTGAGGTTGTACGCTGAATGCTGCCCTCTGTCTCGTTTAGCACACTGCTGCCGGTGATGAAGGTGGAGGACAGTCGCTGGTTTCTCCTGGGAGCTGTTTAGAAGATTTCAGAGCAACTCCTTTCATCGAATGCAATGGTGCACGTGGAACCTGTCACTACTTTGGAAATAAATACAGTTTCTGGCTCACTACAATCGACCAGCCCTTCCAAAGCAAGCCCTCGGCAGATACACTCAAGGCAGGACTCATCCGAAGCCATATCAGCAGATGTCAAGTCTGTATGAAAAATTTATAGAAGGCTTTCACAGTATAAGGAACCTGCTTATCACATAGTTCTTATACAGGGAAACCTTCTCCAACAGTTAGACATCTGAATAAATCATGTTGGTGCTTTTTTAACTTATTACCTCAAAAGCTGAACAGAAAACTAATTTTTTAAAATGTCTATAAAAGCAAACTAAGTTTCACACAGATAAAGTCTAACAAACAGATCTAGAGCCATGTTCTCCTACTATACAGTATATATGCATTTTTTTGCTAGTCTAACATCGTCACTTGCCAAGTGATATGAATACTCACTGCTTTGAAACACCAGAAAACCATCAACAATAAACGGTTGCCTAGGTCAGATAAACACTACATTATTTTAAGAGAACATATGTATCTTTTCTATTTACTTATTATTGTTTTTGTCACCACAGAACACACTAACAGCTGCAGCTCCCTAAATTAACAGGGGGTGATCAACATGCTCAACCCTTGCAAAAATACTGAATGTATGCTCTGGAGAGTGCTTCTGAAACCTAACTATGATTTTAGTTTGTTATTTTTAGGCATTTCAAACAGCCTTCAAAACAATCATCATTTTAGTCTTTTTTTTTTTTTTTTACAAGCCTCACCTTTACTTGACCACTGGCAAGAGAGAAAAGCCCACAGGCCTCCCAAAAATAGTGCACACAAATGCAACTCATCCTATTTCAAATACAAGACTATCAGAAGATCAACACAAGCTTGATGATTTATATTTTTTCTAGACACACCCCAGACCAAAGGATCATTACAGAGGGGTCTTGCAACACTGTGTTGCAGACATTCCTTTGTGTCACACTGTGCACGCAGCAGCACGGGTTGGTTTTTGGGCTGCAGCTTTTCCCCTCTGAAATCAAGCTACTCATCACAAACAGATTTTAACCACGTGCTGTCAGAGCTGCCGTTGCACATAGGGTAGGTTTTTACAGGAGGGTGTGTTGCTCAACACCACATGACCTTCAAACAAACACAAACCTTCCAGACTTGCTGGTTGTCTGTGTGAAGGTGTGTTGCCCTGGCAGCTGGGGACATGTGGCAATGGGATAGCCACCGCCCCAACTTGCACACAGCCATCCTTGCAAAGGGAAAAGCAGCAAGGCATTTACTTGGCACCAGCTTTTCCCATCGAGAACCAGGTTCCTACATGCCAGGCTGGATAAACGGCCCAAATGGCTAGCTCACTCTTTATGTAGAAAGAAGCAATTTAGCCCAAAGTTGTCTGCCACCATAGCAAGAGAGGGGGGCAAAAAAAGGATCACAGTAAGACTTGTAGTCACATAGTCTGATTATACACCTGAACGCTTAAAACTAAAACCAAAGAGACTTTCATAGCAATGCCAGTCAATTTTTCAACACCTCACACCTGCTACAGGTGCTTCTTGGCTTTTGTAATTACATTCCATCCTCACTGTATCATAAATAAACTCTGGTGTTTTTCTATGCCTCTACTTGGTGATGATTGCCAGTTAGTAAACAGTGTTTTTCTATACAGCACATGTGGACTGGTCTGTCAGATTCCTTTGTCTATACCTAAGGAATTAGATAAGTGCTACCAGAAAGCTCCTTGTGCTGAACTCCAGACTCCCAACTAGGAAGTCTCACATGTTTATTTCATGGCATTTACTTGCTTAAAAATGTCCAAGAGAGGGAAGCTGTGTTGCTAAAATTGTTTAAGCTGAACGACTGAAATACTATTTCATCTGCTGTTGGGAACAATTTAACCTATTAAGTTGCCATGTTGCAGATTAAAGCAACTTACTATTCATGCCCTGCAATGTTCAGGAAACCAGCTTTAGACAAACTTGAAAAGTATCACCTCCACAAAAAGCTGAAGTTCTTGGCTAACACACTGCCTAACCTAGGTTAGTTGCAGTTAATTCGATATATACACAGACAAAAATCCCTGACCATGAAATGAGCTCTCTGGCCGTGCTGTAGCTCTGAAAGGCAGCCCCCAAACTAACTAGCAGTTCCTTCAGCTAAAATACTTCAAACTGAAAACATTGCACATCTATTCCATGTTTGCTAGTTCATTTAATTTACACATGGCAGTAACAAAGACCCAATAATTGGCAGTTTACGTCTTCCGCATGTTGCCAGCCATCCATCAGTGGTTGTGGGGTGATGCCACAGCTATCACTTGTGATTTTGACAGTGCAGTGCATGCCTGGCAATGCAGCACATTCCGTGTTTTAGGAGAATTCAAGTGGAGGTTGTACATACCTGTGAACACCGATCACCTCAACAGCACCAAACTATCTGGGGATTTTCATGGCTAACACGTTGCCTAAACTTCCCAGGCAACAACATTTTTGTTTTTTCCTTCTGTTGCCTGTAAAGCTTTACCAGATAGGTCTTGCTTTGCCTTTGAATTTTCTCTGGCTCACATGAGCTGTTGGTAACAAGTTTGTTCAGCACAGTATCAGCACAGCATTGAGTTGAACACACAGGCATGACACAGGAAAAATAAAGCACAAAACCCACAAGATGCCAAGCAGACTTGAACTTCTGTACTTTGTGTACATCATGTGCTTCAGGTCTGTGTACTTGTACCCGTGTTTCTCCAAAGCTTGTGCAATCGCTGTTTGAGAAGGGGAGGGAGCTCACGCAGGTAAACACACAGAATACTTGGAGCAGCCAGAGGATGAAGGGGTGCTCAGCCCAACTGCAGCCCAGCTCGCCTGGCAGCCCAGCTGCTAAGCTAGAAGTAGGTTGCTTGGGGGGGATGGCAAGAAGAAGAGTTTGAGCACAGGTGCGTCAGCGCAGTTCATGTGCTGCCATTCCCTACCCTGCAGCTTCACTGCTCCTTCCCAGCAATAAGCCAAGCTGAACTGTCCCAGTAAAATTAAGGAAGGAGAGCCACAAAAACTGCTTTTAGAGCTGCTGGGATACTAGGATGCATCTGCAGAAACAACAGGGAAATTTAATGAATTCACGTTAAGATACTTAATGAAATGAGCACAAGAGCAGGCTGCCATGCTGTATTGCTCCTCTAAGCTGTTAAAAACAAAATAAAACAAACAGCCAAACACCACATGGCACCACTGAAAGAAAAATTCTGTGCAATTACAGCATTGAGAGTTGAACTGCTGTGATGGTTTTGCAGGGTGGCTTTTGCAAGAAGCAGCTAGAAGCATCTTAAGGGTCCAACAAGGCAAATCCCAGCTGGGCTCCCAAGGCCAAACTCCCAAACCCTGTTACTGACAAGGCCGGCCGGGCCAATCAGCGCCAGTCACAGAAACTCTGGGATTCACATTCTAGAGAGAGAAAAACACAAACAGCCGCATTTTGCCACCAGAGAAGGAGTGAGAAGATGTAAGAAACTCTGCAGACACCAAGGTCAGTGAAGGGGGGGAAGAAGAGGCACTGAGAGAAGATTCCCATGATGCCACATACCGTGCCTCCCCCCTCCACCCCTAAGAAGGAGAACAACTCATGAGGAACTGACCCAAGACTGAAGATGCCATTCCCTATTTCCCCCTCTTTCCTCTGTGCCATCCGGGGGAGGAGAAATCATGAATACAGTGAAGTCAGCAAAGAAGGGAAAGGGGGAGGGTGGGGGAGAGGGGGGCTAAAAGCTGTTTGTATTTCTCATTACCTGACTGGTTTCTCTGTGTGTGCAGTGCAGTGTAATAAATTAGAGTTTTCTTGCCTTTCTTCTGTGTTGAGTCTGTTTTGCCCATGACGCTGATTGCAGAATGATCTCTCCCTGTCCTTATCTCGACTCCAAATCCTCTCAACATGTATTTTCTCCCCTGTCCAGCTAAAAGGGGAGTGATAGAGTGGTTTTGGTGGGAGTCTGGCCTCCAGTCAGCCATGCTCTCTAATAATGCCTGCACACATAAGGATTGCTTGCAAACATGCACATATACCGCTGCAGCGATGAGCAACAATACTGGGCTGGAAAAATGGAGCTCTGCTGCAGCCGAGTTTAAATTACTAGCTAAATAAATAAATAAATAGAATCCTACATCAAACTCCTGAAAACTTAAAAAGTTTTGCTCGAAGGCACAACATGACTTCAGAAAGCAGTAAAGAAACATCACCAGCACATATATTGAGTGATCTATATCTCCTCCTGACCTCTTATCAACAGTTCCAGTGGATTCCACAGCCTCCAAGGTTCTGCTGCACAACCCCATGATCTCTCACAGGCTGGCAGAGTGACAACCCATCATAACCCAGACATTTCCCAAGGAGCAATAACAGCCAGCAATGCTAAAAGCCACCAACTTCGTGCCAGACAAGTGTAGCCCTGAGGGCAGAAGTGCAGAACGCAAGGCAGGTTCCTGTGCCATTTCTTCCAGTGAAAACACACAGGCTGGAGCCTTTGGAAAGAACTCCTTAAGATCTCATATGAATAAAATGCTGGTGCAACTGACACAAGTATTTACACCTTAAGGAGTGTTAGACATTAAATTTACTAAAGTATTTTTCCTGCTTTGTACTTTTCTAGATGTCCACCTCCCAAAAGCCTGGAAAACAGCACGTGCTGCAGGTTCAGCTGTCAACAGATGCTGCAGACGTGGCAGCTGACCTCCCACAAAGGTGTTGGCACATTCCTTTGGTCATGAACAGGACCGAGGTTCTAGCCTATTTGCCTCTTCCCCTTTCTGAAGGATGACTAGATACCGGCCCTGGAATTTTGTTAATAGCTAGAAGGTTTTAATTACATAGTTTTAAACACCATAGAGCAGGTGCAGTTTAGTCTCTGTCAGGTTGGCAGGTGTTAAACTGCAAACAACAAATCGAAATGATGACAGCCCTTAGCAGAGCCTGTAACAGTAAGACATGGGGTAATGGTTTAACTAAAAGAGGGCAGATCCTGACTAGATGTAAGGAAGAAATTTGTTGATTAAGGTGGTGAGGCACTGGCACAGGTTGTTCAGCGACGTGGTGGAGGCCCCATCCCTGGAGATATTCAGGGTCAGGCTTGATGGGGCTCCGAACAACCTGATCTAGTGAAGATGTCCCTGCTCACTGCGGGGAGGAAGGGTTGGACCAGACGACATTTTAAGGTCCCTTCCAACCTAACACATTCTGCGATTCTATGACACATCCATAGGAAGATGGAGGAGTCCCACACAGCAATGTGCAGAGCTGGAAACATGCGAGCTGCACCTCTGGGGGGTTTGGGAAGGTTGGTGTGGGGTTTTTTTGGGGAGGTGGGGGTGTTTCAGGTTTGGGTGTTGGTTGTTTCTGATTTTGGATTACATTTTTAACCAGCAGTTCTTCACTCAGGCTACCGTGTCTCAGCATGAGCTCCTGAGTCACTGCACACATTCCCTGTAGCTGACAGAGTTGGGAAACTCTTGGAGTAACACTGAGTGCTGCCCCCCTTTTTACTGCAGAGAAACCACGTACCTTGTTACTTCTCCTTCATGTGCCTTTCGACTCCACAAAAGGCAGTTTCTCCTTCCTTCCTCCTGCATTAGACAGTTGCATAGCAGAAAATGCCAGACTTCCCTCCAGGTAGATGGTAATGTCATGCATAGCTGCTAGAAAATAATAATAATAATAATCAAAGCTGAAGCTTTGCCTGGACACAACTAAGAGGGAGTTGGAAGGCTTGGAAGGCACACAGATTTTCAACACCATGGTATCCTATAGGTACCATAAAGAGGTCTGTACATAATGCAGACCCAAGAATAGAAGACTGTTTCCTTTCCAAAAGGACCCTTCAATATCCACATTAAAAAGAATTACAAGAGAAATAAAAGACAAAAAAACCAACACCTTCTTGCTGCTCTGTTTGCAAGTTGCAGGAAGAGCCGCGATGCTGCCTGTTAATACATGAAAGCCCACTACAGAAAGAGGCTTCACGGTAATAAAACCTCCAAATGAATAATATGTATCCACAGCTGTTTTAATAGTTCAACTTCTGCATCTTACACTGTCACACCTGACATAAAAAGACTGTAATTGATTCATTAGCTACAAATATAAATTACACCTGGATTTTCTTTTTTTTTCCTTAAAAATAAAAAAGTACCATGTGTTCAGTCTTACGAAGTTAGAATCGCAAGGGGAAAGATAATAATCATGTGAAGGCTGGCAAGAGTATACAAACAGATCATTTACATGCAACATGAAAACGCGAGCCATTAATAACAAAACCAAACCAAAACAAACGAAATAAAGAGAGACTCCTTCAAATCTGCTCAAATGATTGTCGCTACCAGTTGTAGTAACACACAGATTTTCTCCAGGGCCCTCTGAAACTGGCAAGTCTTCCTCCATAACTTCACTCATGTTCCTATTTTCATACACAGAGCTTCCCAGCAACCCAGAAGATTTGGATTTGGGTTCCCCCCACCCCCACCCCACCCCCACATATACCACTTTAGTCTATTTTTTGTTTGACTTTTCCTTTCTGGTGAACTGCAAGCACTCAGTTTGCCAGGGTACACAACTCTTCTCCCCATTTTCTTATACCACATAAACGGTTCAGGCACAACAACCAGACTTTGTCCTTTTTGCTGGCTTGTAGTCAGTAATGTCTACAGTTTGTGGCAGCCCCTCAGCCTTCTGCCGTACAATTATTGGAACTACCATCTCAAACACAGTTTCGAAGAGGTAGTCCACCTTGTATCCCGTTTTTGCACTGGTCTCAAAGCACATTTTCTCCGCTGCTGGAACGTCCTTCTCATCTAGCATTTTGTACTTGAGTATCTTTTTATAGAGCGCAATCGCATCCTCTGCATGGACTTGTTTTCGCACCTTCGAGCCACAGCTGGCAACAGACTTCTCGGGTCTATTTTCATCTGGTGGTAAAGCGCAGTCATCGGTGAGGTCAACTTTATTTCCAACAATAGCAAAAATGCAGTCGGCACTCGCACTGTCCGTCAGCGCCAAGAATCTTTCTTCCAGCTCTGTCAGGCTCTGGAGGCTGTTCACATCATACGTGAGAATCACTGCAGCTGCTCCTCTGCAGTACATAGACCCCAGGCCATGGAACTGCTCCCGTCCTGGCAAAGGTTTAAACACAACAAAGCGTTAGTCTGCTGGAAGCTACGTTATTCACCGAGCAGAAGAGGTTAAGGAATTTTTAAGCCAATTTCACAGGTTTGGATGGAGCAGGGAAGGTAAAAAGTGTTATTTGATAGCATCCTTTAGGTTTTTCCTCCTGCTTCTCCTTAAGAGCACAACAGTGCCACAGAATAGCTCAGCTCACCAAATGCTCAATTTCAGAGCAGGGAAGCTGTAAAGACCAGTGAACAAACAAATGTGACAAAGCAATTCAGAGAGGCACTGAGTAAAAAAAAAATATTTTTTTTAATTGAATTGCATACCAGTTTATGCCACGTTAACAGCTACCCTGCTTGCATCCACAGATGTCCCATTCCACCTCTTTAACCAGTTATAAACAAAAAAATAAGTTCTGCTCTTTCCAATTCTGCTAGAACTTATTACTCCTATAAATTCAGCACACGCTTTCAAGCATTTCCACTTCAGAAATCTGGATCCAAGTCAGTAATGCACTTCATGCTGGGTTTTGTAGGATTTTGTAAGCAATTTAGTCCTCTGCTACATGCCCACAGTTCTCAGGTACGCTGGCTGGAAATGACTTGTCATACATAGCCTGTATTGATACACATCTGTCCCACACAAGTACTCGCACTTTTCAGAGTATTAAACACACACAACACAAAGAACCCCAACTACATTCTTAATAGTGATTTCTCTTTTAAAGTGCCCCCGGCCACTCAACAACCAACAGGTTAGTAACAAAACATTTCTTCCCCATTGCCACTCAGTGAGTACACACCAGCACTTCCAGCTAACCCTTGATGACTTCCTTCAAACTCATTTCTTGGAAGACAAAATTGATTCTTCTTTAAATTCTGGGAAGTAAATAGTGCTCTTCAGCAGCTGTAAAGGGACTAAAGGAAATATGGCAAGAGACAGGCAAACTGTGAAAATTGTAACTGTCCCCAAATCACAGAATCACCAAACATTAGGAGTTGGAAGGGACCTCAAAAGATCATCTAGTCCAACCTCCCAAATACCTGCTATGTGTAGTACTGGCAACTCACTGTGGTACACTCACTTTACTCTCCAAAACTAAATCAAGAAGAAGATAAAACACACCAGATTTCAACCAACCAGTCAGCCTTAGATCACTACAGAAGTCTGAAAGAAGAAAAAAAAAATTAAAAAAGAGCCAACTATGCTCTTCTGAATATTTAAGAATCATCATCATCATCATTTGCCAACTCACTTTGCACAAAGCCTCCTAGAAAAATCTGGAAGTGAGCTGGTTACATTAATTTTCTGCACAAAGCTAATGCCCGCCACAAACTACAGCATCATGAAGTGACACTGGAATAGGAAAGGCAGAAGAAATTCATGCTGGAAAATATGGGCCAGTGTATATAGAGGAAAACACATCTACACATGAGTATGCACACTGGGAAAGTAACTTAGAGCCTATCTACAGTCAGGTACAGAACTTAAGGGAGATCTTTCAGTCACTGTAGTTAAGTCCTTAAACAAACTTCAGGACAGTACTCCATGGTGGCTGGAAGAGAGAGAAGAGATGAGTCCCCATCATTGTCAGTAAAACAGAACTGGAAAAACACAAGCTAGAACAAGAAATCCAAAGCTCACCACACCTTTAACACTCAGTGAAACTCTGGCAGCTGCCAAAGGAACAGATGTGAAGAGGCTCAGAGCACACTGAAGAAGTCTAAAAGAAGCTGGTAGGGATGCTCACAAGTATACAAAACTTTTGGGTGAGGAAAAATTGTAGGATCTCTCAGGCTGGTGAATGACTGGAAAAGGGTATGAACAGAGCTCCGTCATTTCAGGCCCAATACTGAGAAAGTAACCCAGAAACAACCATTTACTCTTTTTCATCATGCAGAAAAAGTGGATTTCCCATCAAAACAATCACACATGTAGTTTAAATACTTTCCTATGCAGTGAGAAGTAATTGGCAATCAGTGCTACATGATGTTGCAGAGGTCAAAACTTCAATGAATGGCGTTTAGAAAAGCGTTAAGGAAAACTTATGGAGAATTGCTTCTCTGCAGTTTTGTATAACCTCCGATTTGTTTTCCTCTGGCAAAAGAAATTATTTAACCAATGATCTGTAAGTTAGAATTAAAAAAAAAAAAAAGGGGGGGAGAGAACAGATATGCCCTTGTTTGGGTACATTGGGTAAAGGCAAGGGGATTGGAGTGTAGGGAGACTGTTGATGCTTTCATGTTTTTTCTTTCAATCTCGTGATCAAATTTGTGCTTTCAGTTGCACTTCAAGTGAGTTTTCAAAACTCTCCAATTTTCAGTAGAAGTTTGAGCCATGACCTACTTTCTTTTCATCCAAATTCTGATTATACGGCGGTCTGGAAACCACAATGGAACATATATCCTCCCCTGTTCTCCCACTTCAGATGCCGAAGACATAAAATTCAACCCCCAAAATCATTTGCTACAGCAACCAAGCACAAGAACAATACTATTACTTGTATTATGGAATTTGTATGCTAATCTAATCTTGCACAGCATAATATAAACCATGGCATTTTTACACACTAACTACTAACAGGCTATTTCGACAACTAATATATTGTTAAAAAGGGGAAAGAAGAGTAAGAAGAATTTACCTTACATAAGGGATTAATTATGTCAGAGGAATTATGGATAGTCTCTCCCACTCACCCACACAGCACAATCTACATGCAGAAAATAATGGATCATTTATTTCTGCAGCACAGTGTCCTTGTACTTCTGACACTTCAGAACTGGAACAACGCTGGATGTGGAAACCCCTCAAAACTACACAAAGCATTTAATCTAATAACTGTCTCCAAGGTGTCAGGCAAAAGAGTACCAGAAATTACAGTGAAAAACTTATTACTGCATGAAAACAACTAGGCTTAAGATGGGGGCAGCTGCTTCTTTCCAAGTACTCATGTGGTTGTAGTGGGATCACACAACTTTTTTACAGTTAGCTAAATAAAGCTCTGAATCCACGAATGAAATAATTCCATCCTTTCAGAAATTAAAGGTAACATGGAAGAACTGCAGAACTACCAAATAATTTACAATCAAAGGAATTGCAACAACCACCAAATCAGCCACAAAAGCACCACGTCAGGGAAATTTCCCTAAAAGCCAAGCAACCAGAAACTAATTGCCATTTTTCTTTTCATCTTTTCATTTTGCCTTGTCCACAGCAGTTCAACAACCCTACAATCGTGTCACTACCTGTGGCACCATTAGCTTTCCAGAGGCCCTTCCGGCATGTACATGAAAATCCTGTTGAGAACTTCACGCACTTGGGAGCAATGCCACCAAGTGTTTTCAAAGCCCTGCGATGGTTGTCACAAACAAAAGGAAGAAATTTGAGCCAAAAGGACCTCAGTACCATAAAATCGTTAGAAACCCAAGGGAGAAATGCAGCAAAAGCAGACCTTGCAAGGGGCCAGGCTGATACATAAGCAAAGCTAGGCTTAAAGAGTGCTGAGGCTTGAACTTAAGGCTTAGGCTCCAGTTGGCCAGTGACAGGACAAGGGGAAATGGTTCCAAAATGGAACATAGAAAGTTCCATCTTAATATAAGGAGGAACCTTTTCACCATGAAGGTGACGGAGCACTGGCACAGACTGCCCAGAGAGGTTGTGGAGTCTCCTTCTCTGGAGACATTCAAGACCAATCTGGAATTGTTCCTGTGTGATTTAATCTAGATGATCCTGCTTGGGCAGGGGGGTGGGGTGGACAAGATGATCTTTCAAGGTCACTTCCAACTCCTAATGTTCTGTGTTTAGTCTGGAAAAGAGGAAGCTGAGAGGAGACCTTATCACTACCTACAATTACCTGAAAGGAGGTTGTGAGAGGTGGGTGATGGTCTCTTCTGCCGAGTGACACATGATAGGACAAGGGGAAAGGGCCTTAAACTGCAAATGGGCTGATTCAGATTAGATGTCAGGAACAAATTCTTCACTGAAAGGCTTGTCGGCCAGTGGAACAGGCTGCCCAGGGAGGTGTTTGAGTCACCATCCCTGGATGTCTTTAAAATATAGGTGGATGAGGTGCTTAGGGATATGGTTTAGGAGAGGACAGGTACAGTTGGACTTGATCTTAACAGTCCTTTCCAACCTAGTCATTCTGTGATTCTGTGACCTCCTATGGCACCCTGACCCTGTCCACACAAATGTTTCCTCTGGATGGGACCACTACCTGACCAAGCATCCCCTTCCCTTCCCAACTCCCAGATCATCTGACTGCAGCATTGCTGCCACCACCCTGGCCTCCGAGGAGCCCTCTCCTGCCTGCCATCCTTAGAGGAGGTATGCAGAACTTCACCTGTGAAGTTGTAGGAGATGCTCAGGAGACCAGAAAGTTTTCCTCCAGCCAGATTTGAGTGTTCCTTACCTACCACCTCTTCAAATGCTTTCACCACTACTCCTGATATAGTGTGACTTCACACACACTCTTTCAAGAAATCCTCTACCAGAAAAACAAGTTTTAAATCTCTCAGTGTTGAGCACATACAAGAATGCAAAGCAGACTGTTACTTTAAGTCTCGATGGGAATAAAACACCACAAATACTAAAGAGCTAAGAAGGTCATCCAGAAAGTACTGGAAAAAATACTGTTATTACTCTGTTTTCATGGTTGGAGCAGGGTCCTTTGTTCCTGAACTAAGTACGTGGTGTGGAAAAGTACACAAAGGTGAGCAATAAAAGCACATTAACACCATGTTAAAAACAAAGAGTGCAAAATTATCCAGAAATTTCTCAGTCTGTAAACCAGGTATCTTCCAAGGATTTTCACTGTAATCTAAGCAACCCAAACAGCAGAGAGGAATTAATCCAAACACAAGATTTTGGCTGGTTTTGATTTTCAAATTCTTTTCTCCTTTATAAGAGAGTCTGAACTTGAACGTACATGAAGACAGACGGGAACCAAGCCCTAGGGAAATAACCAAAACGGTAAAGAAAAGGAAAACAAGACACCCACGATACAGCACAGAAGTCAGCATCAGAAAGAAGCAAGAGTTGCAGATTCAGCTGCAGCTCAAAGGGTGACCCTGATGCTCTTGAGTTACCTCAACGGGAACATCCGCGTGATCACAAGAAGAGACAAAGAAGCTCCTTTTTGAGGAACAGCATTTCCTTCTATTTGCAGACAAAGCTGTAAAGTTGTGACCCTTTACAGGACATTACGGGAAACGATTTTGTTAGCAACTGAAATTTCCCTTTGAGCACGTATACACACCAACTATGAAAGAACAACCAATGAAGGTCCCTGAAGGTTTCAGGAAAACTCCCCTGCCCACGTGTGAGTCAGGCTGTAAAGTTCGGACACTAATGCAGTCTGAGTTCTTTATTACCTTGTTCAAGATTGATACTTATTTCTTCTAGATGGCTTTATCACACATTTCCCTTGAAGTAAGGAGCTTTGTTACAAACCAGACTATGCCTGTGGTTACTTGGGAAGAATAAAGCTCTCTACCCCACAGGATTACCACGGAGGGCGTAAATAGGAATTAGTGGAAACAAATGAGTCAGAAAGCACTGGAGAGCTCAAATTTTTTTGCATATCCAGGAGCTGTCTGAACACGTGATTTCCCCATCCATTAGAAAAATGCCGCATTTGGTTTTCCTCTAAGACAAAACTCCCCACAGAATAAAAGTCTCTGGGATGAGGGGAGGGAGGAAAAACAAAGAACAAACCAACCAACCCACAAACCCTCCCCCCCGAAAAGACCAACCACCAAAACAATTACAATTGAGCAACCAGAAATTCATTTAAACTCCACCTTCACCTAATATTATACATCCACAATGCTGAATTATAGAAGATACTTGAGTGTACTGAAGTTTCACAATGCAACAGAGCTCTAGGTCAACTAAAAAACAATACGACCTTTATTTTGCTCATACTCATTACTTAAATACACATCAACATTCAAGGCATGAACTGCACCCTATTTCAGGAGCTTCTATTTAAGTTATTAAAATAAGATATGCATGTCTTGGCCAAAGAGTAACATAAACACAGGAAAGTACTGATCTTAATACTCAAAGGGCATCACTTTCATGTTTTGAACTAGAAATCTACACATGGAAGAAGAAATAACAGCCCACATGGGTTAAGTGAACAGTGAACAAAGGAAAACACTTTAATACAGCTCTCCAAAGAAAAGAAACATCAAAGAGAGTCAAAAAAGCAGGCTCAATATAATACATGTCTGGGACATGCCTACTGCATTTCTAACTGCAGCTTACTCTCAATGGCTAAGTCAAGTACCTCTATCTCACAAGAAAAGAAGATTTTAAATGGCAGGAAAAAGACAAGCCTTCTCTTTCCTTAAACGTATGTACTGTTTTACTTAATGAACAACTACTCTGAAGGGAACAAATTTTTTGGTATCTCAGGGCCCTTCAGACCTCAAACATGAGGTCTACAAACATGAATTGTTTCAGGCTCATAAGGCTCCTTGAGGAAAACAGCAGCTCAGTGTTGGCAAGAAAGTCAGAACAGGAACAATCATTCACTTCTCACTTCGGCAAGAGGAGAAATCACAATCAAACTGTGCCCCGTCCTTCAGTCAGCTTTAATTATCATGCTAGAAATATCACACCCCCACTAACAAATGTTTAATAATAAACATAAAACAATGTTTCAATAAAATGGAAGACTAGGAAGAGAAGAATTTATCCACTGCATAATTGTTATCTACAAATCACTTGAATATCCTCAGATCTGGTTGTAGAAAATGACAGTTATTCAAAACCACTTTAATAATAAATAGAAACAATTAACTTCAGTCAACAAAGTATTTTTCTTTCCACTCCAATGTAAAACATAAAACCACATAAACCAAGCACCACCAGGCTACATGCCTGGCTGTCTCTCACCAGCACGCACACTCCACAATACAGGCGTTATTCACAAGCTCGCGTTCAAAGTCACCAAGATCCAAACCTGACAGCCTTTAGGTATTTATACTGCTGCTGTTACATAAAGGAAAGGAAATACACTGTATAAGCTCCTCTCCTCATCCCCCAGAGTCAGGCATTCAGGAAGGTAAACATACTCAGGGTATTTGTTTCAAATGCTACAAATATCTTCCCAAAAATAAATATCAAAATATTCAAATGGAGGCAAGTCCCAGACCCTAAGGAACCAATAATGTATCGGAACTGTCTGACAGAGCCAAGAAAGCCCTGTGAACCGTGAACGGTCAGGCAGGAGATGCTTTCTAATACATTTAACTCCATAAGGAAAACCTCAAGAGTTCAGTCCCTGTTACACAGAAGGAACGTAACATTGTTTTTCTGATCTGGAAGTGGCATGGCATTATGTCAGTATAATCCAGTCCCCACTGAATTCACATTCAGAAATCTTATACAGTCTACTACCAGATTATAGAATAGATTTCTGCCAAATATTAAAATGTTGAATATTTTAGATTTCCATTTCTTTATGTAACAAAACCAACATCCTTCCAGATGTCTACATTAGCTATTAACATTCTGCCAAGAGAATATGACTACCTCCTGGACGACTAGTCCACACTAGCAACTACCAGCATGCATTAAGAAAAGAATCCCACTCTTAGTTCCCCTGCTTTAGTTAAGGGCACTAAAACCCCAAGTCATGTATATTTCTACACTTACTACATTTCTTTCACACAGAAAAACCTCACACCAACAACAAAAACAGCAAAAAAAAAAAAAACACCAACAAACAACAAAAAAAAAAATCCTGCACTGGACATGGAAACAGAAATGGAAAGCAGGAAAAATAGTAAGCTTTTAAAAAAGTATAAAGACAAACTACAGAGTAAAAACATCACACCCTGCATCATGTATGAAGTTTTTCTCATTTTCAAATACAAAGGGAGCATGTGAATTCAATTTTTTGAATTATAAACAACACCAGCATGGCATGGCTGGGAATCCATCTGGAATCTTTACAAACAGAAAGAAATCACTAGAAGGCATCAGAGAGAAAGAAGCAGCTTACTGAAAATGGAAATTCTACTACAGTCCATACCCAAGAATACTAATAAATATAATGAAAAAAAACCTGTCTCCAGATTTCTTTTAGCCTACTTCTTTCCCCTCCTCTTCAAATGCAATAACTAAACTAAAAATAACAGATACCACAAACAAGGTTTGCAGGATATTTCAGCAGGGACCAATAAATATGACGTACATAAAAGGTTTTGCGCTAAAATTCTAGCTGCTTCACCCACTTTCTGAGAGAGAAAAGCCTTCCCTTAAAAGGATTCACGACTTTGCTAATGCTCTATTTCTTTACAAATTCAAGCTTATTCCTAGTTTATAGCCTTTTCAAAAGGCAACTCACCTTAGTAGCAAGCTAAAACAAATGACAGCAGCAATTAGGATCAATTTGCTTCTCTTTATGGTTCTAATCAGAAGAGAGCTCAAATAGTTGTGTCTTGGCTGTGTTTCCCTTTTTAATTTTTTTGCTGTGTACACCCTGAAAGATCACAGCCCCAACCCGTTCACAACAACCCTGACAGGAAGAGCAACCCCCTTCGTGCCTCTATCCTTTTAGAGAACAGCCTTCCATCATCAAACACGAACTATACCAACAGGTCAGGCGGTTTCAACCGCCTCCTTAATCACTATTAAAACACCAATTCAATTAACATTCCATAAACGATACTCTGGCACAATTCACAGAAAACACTTCCTCCAAATAAGTTCACTTAAATGGCCCTTTTATTGTTAGGACAAATAGCACACTGAGAAGTTATGCAAGAATAATGGCAGCGTGGCATACGGCACATCACATGCCAAACGCCGTAAGCCGCAGGTTAATGACCTACAGGATCATCTGAGCTTTATCTGAAAATGACGGTTGGTTGTCATACGTTTCTCATCATCAAACGGGCACACAAAAAAACCCCAAACAACTAGCATTTAATAGAAGTGGCAAATGAGAAAACAATGGGAATTTACTTTCATTTTATATCCTCCAAAAAGGTTCTCTTTCTAGGTGTGTGTTGGTAGAAGCTCCAACATAAGTGTTTCATAACCACACACTAAAGAAATGACACAAAAGGCATACAGCTTTAACTCACAGCACACCTCTGCAGAAGCCACAACTGAAACATGGGTAAAAATCTGCTGCAGTGGGTTTTTGGTGGGTTTTGTTGGGTTTTTTTTGGCAGTTAACAGTGTGAGGGTTTAGGCAGAAATGGGCTTTTAAATAAAAGCTTCACTTTCCAAAGGCAAACTAAAAGCAGATGCCTAGCAGCTCATGGTGGTGGGATCAATCTGTTGTAACCTCCTGCAGCGCACACAGAGTCACAAAGACACGCAGAAGAGGTCATTACTGGTGATGAAACCCTTTCACTCACACCTCAACTATAATAAACATCTCTCAAATCCTGTACTATTTGGTCATGAACTACTTTAAAGGTTCTCAGAAACTTTTTTTAATCCAGCCCTGAAGAGCAGTTTGTCAATTTTCATTCCATAACTGGCAGTGGAGATTTCCACTGCTGGTTCCTGAAGACATCCCATTTGACACACAAGGAGGAAGAGATAAAGTTCAGAAAGGAAAGAAAAAAAAATAAAAGGAAAATTAAATTCACAAAGCAAGGCCAGAGATCAAGTGTAATCCTCATTCAAGTCTGATCTCCTGCACAATAAAGATGATAGGAATTTTTCCTCAGTCATAATATGAGGGCTGAGAGAAATTCTATTTTATAAAGCAATGAAAGAGAAGTTAATGTCCCACAAATTAGGTTGCTGCATTGCAGCTTTCAGACTCAGACTTGTGTTAAGACTTTCACCTTCATTATGTACCCTCTTCAAAAAATCAGAAGAAAAAAAAAACCAACAAAGAAACCCTACAGCAACACCACCACTGCAGAGAAACCCCACTGCCCTCTAAAAGGTATTCCTCTATGACCTAATGTCCTCCTTGGTAGGCCAGACTCATCAATAGGGGTTTTTTCCATATTTGGGCTCTTTCCCTGTAGCAGATTCCTCTGAACCATTAACTATACCTGCAGCTCTTTTCTCCAACCTTTCCATATTATTCTACAAGACTCTGAGTACAGTTTTGGGTACCACAGTACAAGAGGGACACAAAACTACTGCAGTGTCCAGAGCATGGCAACAATGATGAAGGGTCTGGAGGTGAAGTTGTATGAGGAGAGGCTGAAGTCCCTTAGTTTGTTCAGCCTGGTGAAGAGGAAGCTGAGGGGACACCTCATCACAGCCTATGGCTTCCTGATGAGGAGGAAGGAAGGGGAAGGTGACAATCTTCTCTCTTTGGTGACTAGGGATAAAACCTGAAGGAACAGCTGTGACAGGGAAGGTTTAGGTTGTGTATTAGGAAGAGGCTCTTTACTGAGAGGGTGGTCAGGCACTGGAACAGGCTCCCCAGGGAAGTGGTCACAGCACAGAGCTGGACTGAGCTCAAGAAACATCTGGACGATGCACTCAGTGACATGCTCTGACTTGTCTGGCCCTGTGTGGAGCCAGGAGCTGGACTTGGTGATCCTTATGGGTCCCTTCCAACTCAGGATATTCTATGATTCCAAGACTGTAAGAGTCTCACTAAAATTACGACCTTACTCAAATTCTTCACTACTTTCATCCCTCCCAACACTTGGCAACACAAGGTACCAAGAGCTCATTTTGTCATCTACCACCAAATCAATGGACCTTGCAAAATACATACTCTTGCCCAAACAAATCTACCTTAACCTGTTACCAGTGTTTCTCCATTTGTTACCTTACAAATCTGTTTAGTACTGCCAAATATTTTTTGTTAGAAAGAAACTTAAAAGCTCAGTGGCTTTGGAGTAAATTCATGCTCATGGTATCTATAACCAGCAGTGTCCTTACTGGACAAAGGAACTCACAACTCCTATATAAAGGATAAGAAATACTATCAGAGAAGATCCCTGCTATCTACAAGAACTAGCCCATGTTCTTGCTGGCAAGAATAAATCAGAACTTACCATTAAGATAACGACATTAAGACCAAACTTCTAAACTCACAACAATTTTAATTTCAAAATCAAAGTTCCCATATAAACACTAATATTAATACAATAGGCTTTGTATCCAGAGTTTTTAATATAATCACACTATGCACAGAGTAACACAAAGCATTACAAAGGAAAAAGCTCCTATAACCATACTACCTGGCATGCTTAAAAACAAACAAAACACACCACCATCAAGAAAGCCCCCTCCTCCCCCCAAACACAAGAACAAATACCTATTTGCAGATGAAGATCCCACTGACACCTCTACAATTCCAAACATTTTTAGTTTAGTTAGCTAGTGAATACTTTTTTTTTTTTTCAAACCACCCATTTTATTTAGCTCTCCTGATCTACTGTGTTTATTTTTAAGTGAAAGAAAGAACCCCAGAAGCTTCAAGAAATTTGTGTATTTTTCAGCTGTCTGGAAGCCTAGGGCCTTGAACAAAAACAGAACTGACCTTAGCCCCACCAGTCCGGCAAGCGTTATCTTGAGTGCATCTGCAACACAAACTGGAAAAAAAACGACACCTGTATTTATCTGTGTCTCTCTGAAACCTCAGAGTTGTGTAGGGAGACGTTTTTATCTAAACACCAAAGTCTGGCAAAAGGAACGAGGGTACATCAGATTTACAGGACTTTATCACCCTGTCATCAAGCGGATACTCCACTAGAACCCCAGCTGAGATCTAGCATCAACACCACCTCTGCTGAAAGGAAAATGTGATAGGCTGCTTGAGAGTTAAATTTATGAAGCTCCTGTATGCCAGTACTAAAATAGGAGCAGGAGTGCAAGGATGAATTCAGAAATTTGAATCTAAGTAAAACGTGAACATTGATGTGAAACTCTTCTGAAGGTTTATGTTTAGAAGACAATTTAAACTGCTGCTTAGAAAAGAACAGGTCATTTGGCAGATGACCTCCTTAAGGAAAGATATGATTGGAAGCAAACCACAAAAGGGGGAAAAAAAACCCTTTGGATTTACTTTGGCAGAGTTCAGCAGGAAGCAATGGCACTGAACACTTAAGTGCACCAGCAGCGCTTGACGGTCAAATATTGCTCAGTGGTGAGTATCAAAGAGGCCAGTTACAGGACAGGGCTGTCAGACAACCTTGCCTGTATGAAGCACTCTCTTCTGGGTTGTGCAAGAAGCGTTTTGGTTGTAACACCCACTGGAACACAAATCCATCTCCTCCAAGAAAAGTCCCCCTAAGGAAAAGCAATATATTTTCTACAGGATGAGCTATAAAAGCAGTTTGTTTTTTCTTTTCAGTAGCAGAAAATCAATACTTTTTCCTTTAAATTTGCAATTCCTTTTCCACTGGGGAACAGGCACTGCAGATGAGCCCACTTCTCCATACAATTGCTAAGCAGAGGCGGTTACCAAGTCCTTATCTTCAGAGTCACGCTGCTGCGGAAAGAAGATCCTCAAAGCCCACACTCCCTCCCCAGGTTTGCTCTTCAAACTGAGAAGCAGGTCCTCAGCTCAGGCAGGAATGCATGGCTGGGTGCACTTCAGCAGAGTTTGGCTGCCACTGCGGGGCCAGGAGGTTGCTCAAGAAGGAGCTGGCAAGAGAACTTGGCTTCCAGTTTCACCCAAGCAAACACTGATACAGGTGTGTGATTTTAAAAAACAGTAAATAAAATTAAATAAAACCCAGAGATGGGTAGGGTTTATTGTGATTGCCCTCATAAATCCATCTCAGTAGCCATTATGAAATGCTACCTGCCGCTTTTCAGTCATTCCTGCTGGCCCTCAGCAGAGAGTTTGCAAGTCAGTGTCTGCCCATTCCCTGACAGGCAAGAAACACTTCCTGTTTTTCTTCATTTTTATTCCTGTTTTAAGTTTACTTGGGTTTTTTTCAACTTCCTCATTAGATACTTTGCTTTTGCCTTGGATATCTCCTTACAGCTTTTTTTTTTTTTTCTTAAATCAAAAAGCCCCGTAGGATTTTTGCAGAACAGGAACTACATACATAGCAGTTTTCTGCAGAAGGGTAACTGCATGCATACCAAGTCAATCAATACACCATACCATTTTTTGAGCAAGGAAACACCACAAAAGTAAACATCTTAAGTATGGTAACATTTTGAAGAAGAAACAGTTTATTGTTACTGATCACAGATCCTCTTTGGATTAAGCTGTATTAAATTAAAGCTGTATTAAATTGTATCCAACCGTAAACGAAATTAAGTGGTCTAGCGTATGAGAAACATTATTCTTTTTCCATGTTACTACTTTAACCCCAAACACATCATATGTATTTCTGCCTCCTGGTTGTCTTCAAGTCCTTCCCCAACTACAGGAAACCAAATCACCAACATGCAGCTACAAACTTTTCTGTCTACACCCGCGCAAGGGGAGCTGCACAAGGACACAGTAAAATAGCCTTCTCTTTCACAGACCCACAGGGGAGCTTCACTTACAAGAACAGCAGCGATGGCAGTGCCTACTTCCCACCAGCCCCCTTCAATGACACATCTTTCCATCCTGCTGTCAGCACTTTGGAAGCAGTTCCAGCAGTGCCAGGCTGCCAGAGCACGGTGCTATATATTATACAGCCCAAGTATATTTGCCATGGTTTCTTTTGGAAGTAAAATTAATTACTAAGGCCATATGCCTGGAGCATCATTTCCGTAAATCTTTTATCCCACTAGTACCTTTCCAGGTGTATTAGAAGTAGATGATGGAAAGAAGAGGACAAGAAACACTTCCAAGCAACCTAGCTTTTACAAACCAGAAGTTAGTGCAAGACAGCAGCTAAATGATGGTAGTCATTACAGTTCACTAAACAGTCTATAAATCACAACATCCCTATTCTGAAAAACAAAGACCAGGTTGCACAAAAAAAAACCAAAACCAAAAAACAAAACAAAACAAAAAAAAAAACCACAAAACACAAACAACCCAAACCACCACTCTGAGAGCTGGCAGGCTGTCTTCTCAGAAGTGACCTTCTGTGTCACGTATTAAAAATGAGGAATGGTTCTTGCAAACATACACAGAATTGTATGAAATGCCTTCAGAAGCCACAGTTATCACATCAATAGCAGGCATCCACAGATGGTCTGCCCCAGCAGGTACTTGGTAAGTGCCTCTTATTTAAGGTTAAGCTACCTTCTGGTGAACTGCAACTCAACTGTAGTAGATGATTGTATGCTTCCTCCTGATTTATAACACCAAGTTTATATTTAAGCTACCCTTCACTAGCAATTTGAAAAATATTTAAAACTTTACACAGGTAGAAGCAAAGGCTGTGGATCTTGCAAACTGAATTTCATAATAATAATTTACTTTTTTATGACAAATACTTGTAACATGGAACACAAACCTCATCCCACTCAACTGACAGATATTTATAATGGTTTGTTAGATGTCAGTTCATTTATAGGCAAGTTCTCAACTAAGAACACCTGCAATTAATTCAAACAATTTATCCTCAAGAAAATTCCAATTGCTTCTACTCTTTACCAGTCACCACCAGCTTCTACTAATCTGAAGTCTTCTTCACTGGTCGCCTCTGCTATTTGTCAAAAGCAGGAAGAAGTTCTGGTGATCTGGTGGGCTGTCTTCAGCACGTGTCAGAAGTGGGAGACCATGCCAGACATACAAGCTGCTGCCTGGGTTTTACAGGCATGTACTTAAACTTGTTCACCTCATTCAGATAATTTTATCACAGGACACATGGCTGGTGTTTTCAGAACTTGCGCTGGCCAAGATGAACACGTGGCTTTCACATTTCCAGCACCGCATCCCCCTTTTCATTCCTCTCCTGGTTTCTCTGCCTACACTCTTAAGAGCATATGTGATATTCACTGTTTAGAGGCATTAACTTGAGGATTAAAGAAATTAAAGCCTCAAAACAGGTGTGGTAAAGAACCCAATCTTGTCTCATTCTCCAACCTGACACAAAGAGACCACCACTAAAAACAACTCAATTCTGAGCTGTCTATACAGAATAAGTTGTAAAGAGCAACTTTACCACTGTTCAGCATCTACGCGTTCAACCCTCATGCCATGAGGGGAAGCTACTTACAGAAAAGAAACTGCCTACAGATTTGCAAGCAATACATCCTTTCCTTTCACAATTAAGGCAATGGGTCAGCATCTCTAGGTCACAAAGTGCTCTGTCACTCAGAAAGCTGAAAGACACCAACTTTTCCACTTCCACTGGGCTTCCAAGGCTTGAAGTAAAATAAAGAAAATAATAGTAATAAAGACTGAGTAGGACAATATGAAAAGGGCACACAATTCTAGAACAGGAAAGGAGATAAGGGAAACAATACAGTGTGATATGTACAGTTATCTGAGGTAGGAGGGAAAGCTCATGTCTTAAACACAGCAGTGCTTTACTCCTCATAAAAGTAATCAGTGGCAATGGTTGAGGAGCTGAATCACTTTCAGTTTCACAAAATGAAAAGATTGACTTTTCAAAATAAATACCACCACATACCATGAAAGGAAAAATAAAAATAAAATAAAATTTAAAAAATCACTTTTCTTATACAAGTGGGGTGGTTTTTTTTCTTTTTATTTTAAAACACTTGCAGCAACCCACAAAATTTGATAATCCCTTTTATAAAGCTTAGATGAGAACTCTACATAGGGCAGAATTCTTCTGTCATCACGTTTTTAACTATATGCCATTACAATTTATGGTCATTTCTCCCTTTTCTGAATGAACCAAAATCTTTGCTTTTTTGAGAGCAAATGACAGCCAGAGAATGAAAACAAACTCATGATAAAAAAAAAAAAAAAACCCTCTCTAAAATATAACTGCAAGCCTTATTTTTAACCTCAGCAATTAAGAGGAAACAACAGATTTGTACATCCAAGTCCTAGACCCCACTAGAAAGAACAGAAACTGAACTTCTTGAGGACTTTCACAACACAAGGCATTAAACTGCACGAAGCTCCAGTCCCATTGCTGAAGCAACCCGAACAACCAGAAAGGGAAGTAGCTCAGCCCAAACCCCTTGGGGAACAGGGAGCAGGAGCTCAACTGAAGGTCACAGCAATCAGGGCACATCATCACCCATCTACGTCTTTATACTGCTGTCTTTGAGCAGATTTGGAACAGGAGCTTAAGCAGAAATCAGAGCTGGTTGATTCCACAGCGGTAAATTATTACTCAGCCAATGGCCAGCATGTAAACATTTATTTTGTTTTAAAGACTATTTCAGTCTAGGTAACTTTCTCTTCACATTCTTTATTACATGTTCTACACATTAATTTCCCTCCTTCTGACTCCCAGACTGTTTCTTTGGGGTTTCTAGTTAATATATTCCTACAGGAAGAACAATTTCCTTAAGATCTAACCAAGCCATCCTTCATTTTACAGATGATAAAATTAAGATAACAAAATAAAATCCCAAGTATTAAAGCATCTATGGTCAAATATAATACATGGCTAAAAATTCCTAAGTAGTCATTGTCTGCAGAATGTGAGAAAAAATATCCTGCTATTTCAGCTGTAATGAAGACCATTATTTTTAAACTAATTATATAAGTGCAGTTGGATGAAGAGACATTTTTATTATTACTTTGTAGCACTTTCCCTCCTGTACAAAAACAGTGGTCAGGAATATTAAGTCAGGTAACAGATTGAAGAAAAAAAAATGTCAGTGGACCAGTAGGACAGGCTGAGAAAACAGGGAGAAGCATCTACATCAGATGCTTAATTACTACTGAACAAAATGATTCAGATTTTCAATTTATTGACCTGTAGAGAAAAAGAAAAAAGAAAAAAAGAAAAGGAAGTATTGTCTGGAGTTGAGGATATGACAAGAAACAAAGCAACAAAGAATTTGCAAAGGGCAGAACAGAAACAGCCTGGAAGCTGGATCTTAACAAGACACTAGCCTGCCTGAGTATTGGAAGTTTTAAACATCATTCCTCCTGAAGCCCTGTTTCCACCACACTACAAACTCCACTGATTATGTGTATTTTTGCTCCGAAGGAACTGGTGAAATGACTAAAGCTCAAATACATATTTTCTTCATTTTATTTTAACAATAAATTCAAGCTTACACACATCTTTGGGCTGTCGGAGTTCTTCCATGATAGCTCCTTGAGTTGCCCATGCAAAGCCAACTTCAATTCTAGTCTGCTTCCTAAGAAACGGAAAGATATACCCAAAGATTCACAACTACATCTGATAATCCCTTTGAAAACAACTCTTAAGTTTTCTTCTAATCCTTCTGCCCACGTAGGTTAGGAGGATTAGAAAATCTTGTATGCTTATTTAGTTGGTTGTCCTAAAGCTGAAGGATGTCTTCCTGATAGTTGTCCCCCTGCGGTGAAGGATGGCAAACTACTTATGTTGAAAATTCATTCAAATTAAGAACAAAACCACCTTGTTTCTTTTGAATACCTCTGTTCTCATGAGTACCACCTGCATAAGCTCAGTTTCACCAAGTTCAAATCTCACGGCAAAGGAATTTATCACAGATTTGACAACTTGTGGTCAAATCCTAGGGTCGTCTACCCATTCACCTGGAAGAAAGCAAATCATTCAGACATGGGAAAATGATTCTTTCTATTCCATAATTTTCAGTCTTATGTACTCACTTATGTCTCATGTATCCACCGCTGACTCAGCGTCTTCCTGGATGGAGACCCAAACAAAGGTTACTTGTTTGGATATTTTGCAACAGCATAATGTGACTCAGATGTGGAATTACCAAGTTCACCTTCAGTTCAGCCCACAGATACAGGAAAAAAAAAATCACTTGGAAGCTCACATGGCTAGTGGCTTCAACACAAGACAGCAGCTGTAGGGAAGCAAGCAACTCATCTATGATACAAGACATGACGGCAGTGTGAAGTAAAGGTACTTGGGACTAGCTGAAGCATCAGAAACAGCTCAGCCAAGGCCCCATGAAGCTGGCTGTGAGTGTCCCTGGCTTTCACATTTGTACACCATAGTGTTTATGTACACACACATGAGATGAGACAAGCACTCACCATACAATTACTTCTTTGAGCACTTGTGTAAAACTATACAGCTAGCAGCTAGTTACCTCCACTCCTGTACTTGTTTTTCAAGCACCCCCATCACCTTCCTTCTGAAGGAAGAAATTCATTGCCTCAGCTACAGAAAGAGGCACAACACAGTCTCCTGAAGTTCAAGCACCTAAACATGCAGTACTAATTTTATGTGGCTATTTATTTTTCATTATGGAATGTGCCTGATACCCCAGAAATAACCAGAAGTAGGTCAACATGAGTTCCTTTTTACGCAATCATCTCTATTTTGCAGCTAAGGAAGTTTTTGCTGTTCCACCCAGCACTATTTGCCCAGCTAGAGAGAAAACTACTAGGGAAAAAAGCATCCCACCCTATTCCCATGTTTTCTCTCTCATGTCCAAACTGTTGGGTGGTGATTTTAGACAGCTCAGATTTATGTTTGTGAAATGTATAAGTCAAACTGAGGAGTGTAACAGGGCATTAATAATGTGCTGTCTTGCACAGAACACTTGTTGAAGCCTCTGCACATGCCCTACTCAGACCTGTTTTACTGAAGCAAATGACCCAGATATTGACCACCCTTCTGAATTTTTCTACAGTTTCTCCCACCTGTTCCTGATCTACCAGGAGGATGATTTTTTCATGCTTCTGCAATGTTTGTCAGCAGCTTTGTCAATGCATCTACATCATTCGACTAACCCGTTTCTCTTGTTCATACCTCCCTCTCTCCCCACATTTTCAGTGTTTTCACACAGCAGACAGTCAACACTAACTTTTCAGCTGTAGTCAGTTTTGACAGAGATATCTGGAGAAATCAACGCTCCTTTCAGTCAGTGGGAAAATTAAAGTTCCAATGTCAAAGACACAAACTCCTCGTTATGAAGATTCTCAGTATCACTCCAGCCTAGGACTTGGGGCTCTAAAGCATGGGTTAGACTCATTCAATCAATTCAAGGACTTGTTAAAAAAAATAACATTTGTATCAGCGAAGAACAGAATCAAAATTTTCATAGAATCACAGCATCTCCCTAGTTGGAAGGGCCCCATAAGGACCATCGAGTCCAGCTCCTGGCTCCACACAGGGCCAGACAAGTCAGAGCATGTCACTGAGTGCATCGTCCAGACGCTGCTTGAGCTCAGTCCAGCTCTGTGCTGGGACCACTTCCCTGGGGAGCCTGTTCCAGTGCCCGACCACCCTCTCAGTAAAGAGCCTCTTCCTAACATCCAACCTAAACCTCCCCTATCACAGCTTCATGCTGTTCCCTCAGGTTCTATCACTGGTCACCAAAGACCAGAAAAACTTGTTTTTCACAAATAAACAAGATCAAAGGCCGTGGACCAGAGACTAGACAAATGTGTGTATATTTATGTATTCTTGTTCTACCTTGCACGTCCATTCAGAATCACTCGAATACCCCTTGCTCCCCTTTTATACTATGTCTCGAGCTGAGGCCTCACTGCAGACTAAAATCAGAAACCAAAGGCAACCTCTTTTGTTACAGAATTTGGGCCATTACTGAGAACTCCGAAGTCACTAACGTTCACCAAGTGGGAATGCTGAGGCATGACACTGGGCAGCTTTAGCCAGGCAAAGCTCTCAGGTCACTGATACTATTCGAGACTCTCACTGAACTGTCAAGCAGCTTCCCACTTTGGCTAGAGCGGCACACTCACTTTGCATGCTATTATTAAATACTACACACAAAGCGGGGATTCAAGGTGGGGCCTGTAATACAGAAGTTACCTCAGAGGTTCATACACAACATTTTTCTTGGCCTGCACCAAATACTCACAACAAACAAGTGGATGACCCTCCACACTAGCCAATACTAAAATTACACATTAGAAACAAAATTCCTCCTTCAGCAAAGTGAATTCAGCCATAGCTGAATTAACAAACTGCTAATTTTGTCTCCCATTTCTTTCTGTTGCTTGTGTATTTTTTTTTCACAATTCCCTCTGACAAGCTATTTCCACATTTTTACTTCATTTACACACAAAAGCACTTTCAGCAGCAGTGAACTTGCCACCTTTGACTTTCATTGTTTCATTTTTAAGTTAAGGGACATGGAAAATAAAACTTACTCCAAGACTTTATCCAGACAATTCATTGCCTCTTCACATTTTTCATATCACTTCCCAAGTTATTCTGCTCTTTTCAGAAAACTTTAATTGCAGGGGAAAAAAACAGGAATCTTGTACACTGTTTGACAACAACCCCATGCTTCCAGGGATGGTCTGAGCCTTCTTCAGAGGCATTAGATAGAGAGTTCTCTGACAGTGAATTCTTCAGGGGTCTTCCCTACGCACAAAAAAGATTTTTCTCAGCAGCTATCCATACTGTCCCTTTGAACCTCCACTTTTACGGTTTCTTTTTCAATACAGGGATTATACCCATACCCAGTAAAACCCAGGGAAGCCACACTTCTTAGCTGTCATTGTTTTACATGCAACAATTACGAACAATTAATATGCAGAGGCCAACATCATATTCTGCAGGGTAATTTTCCCAAAGACAGAAACAAAATTTAAAGAATGAAAAAAAAAATATCTCAAGCCTCTTGGTGGCAACTGCCCTTAAGCTGTGACTCATCAGCAACAAACTTACAGTATTTTATTCTCCATCTTTTCCATCTCATACCTTGTTAAGTTCTAGCCTCCTGCACAGAGCTACACACTCAGCCCAAGACACTTTTTGAGGCAATATCCTCCAAGTCCTTCCACCAAAAGGTCTCCTCAGTTAAACATACCTCATCACACATTCAGCAGTGTGCAACCACAACTTCTACTCTGTCACTGCTTTATCAGGTTTAGAAAGGCTTTCTCACATGCTTCAAGAGTCTTCTTTGGTTTTCACTGACCTACCTAACAGTCTCATCTACAGTTTCTTTTCTCCTATTGTCAAAAATATTGACTAGAGTAACTACTGTCAATCTTCACTTGTGAAGAAAAGATGCTACTTAGCCTACCCTTACTCTGTTCTGTTTCAGTACAATGGCAGAGCACTCTTCCTCCCTACCTACAGCGACGTGCATCACAAAATGGTTTGGGTTGGGAGGGACCTTAAAGCCCATCCATTTCCAACCTCCATGAGCAGGGATACCCTCTGCTAGCCCAGGATGCCCAAAGCCCGATCCAACCTGGCCTTGGGAGGGGGCAGCCACAGCTTCTCTGGGCACCCTGTGCCAGGGCCTCACCACCTTCACAAGGAAGAATTTTTTCTGTACATCTAATCTAAACCTGCCCTTGTTTAGTTTAAGCCATTAGCCCTTGACCTATCTCTCCACACCCTGTAAACAGCCCCTCCCCAGCTTTCCATTAGGCCCCTTCAGGTACTGACAGGCCACTATCAAATCTTCCCAGAGCCTTCTCTTCTCCCCGTTGAACAAGCCCAACTCTCAGCTTCTAGGCACTGGGTGACCAGCCTACCTGGGATGATCTCATACTCCAAAGGACCAAGTCACACCCCATCACAAATTTTCCCTGAGAACTTGGCTGAGTTTTCCTCCCTTTCCAGGAGGCAGCCAGGTGTAGAAGGAAGGTATCTCCACATGTAAGTACTTTAAAAATCTCAAAGTCAAGGGACCCTAAGCCTAATGAAGTGAGGGAGGAACCTAACGCTTCTTACTAGCTGAACACTCACACCTAGCCCAAGGAAGTTCAGCCCAGACAGATGCCTGTGAAACATTGGCTAGCAGAGATCTGAAACCATGACTAATTCACACATGCTCACCCGAATCCAGCCACCAGACATCAGCAAACCAATGACAAGAGATGTAAGTATTCCATATGCAGACACGCTGCAACTGACCCAAGCCACAGAAAAGCTTTTCCCCCAGGCCAGGTTTATCTCCTTTGGTCTTACTAGCTCCAACAAATGAAAAGTCACCAAAAAAAATCAAAATAAACCTGAACGTGCAAAATAAAAGCAGGGCGAGTGTAAAAATATGAACTGATAGCTGGATGTTAACATATGAAAACAGCAAAATCAGCTCTCACATGCAGACAGCCAGCTTGTTATGAGAGGAAGGAAAAGAAGGGAAGCTTGCTTTAACAGTTAACTTTTATTTCTCCTTTTATCATGCTGCTTAACTATCTGTTGGCAAGTTCAAAACCCAGCCTCCCTCTCTCAAAAAGCAATTACAGCATCACGACATAAATTTTATTAAATACTTGTCATTAGCTTGTCAGTCTGCTGCCTTAATACCAAGCCAGCAACACAGGGAACACTGACCACTAATAATGTAGAAACCTTGCTGCTGGGGGCACCACTTATCTGCCAGATGAACAAACGTCAAGCTGAAGAGACTGAAATCTAACACACACACAAGTTGAGTTTTTCCTTCTGACATATTAAGGCATCAGAAAGTAAGTCTGAATCACATACTCCCACGGAATTGTTAGCCACAGCCACCCTGCATTACTATTCCAGGTCTAAAGGGTGGAGCAGGACTGACACCCTCAGAGCTTCAGGATGAGCTTGCTCTGCCCACGATAGAAGCACAGAGGTGCATGTCATCAACACCTAGCAGGAAGTTTTGGTTTACTCTGCAGTTGTTGTCAGCACCACCTGGAAGATATATATACACACACACACATATACACATATATATAGCTTTGACATTGTGAGTCTCCAACCTCTAATCCTGTCACATGAGAAAGTTCTTCCCTTCCCTGGTTCAGAATACTACTACTTCAAACATGCTACTATAAAGGTCTTACTGCACTTTCTCCAGTGCTTTAGAGACTAGGTAAGTCTCTATCCAGCAGACTAGTCCGTTAAAACATACTAAAAATTTAGTTTCTTTTTCTCTATTTTACACATTTTTTTTAATTCCTTTGAATTAACTGATCCAAACAGAAAACAAGGAAATATAATTTGCAGCACTGGAATATAAAGAGCAACTAATTCTCTGCATCAAGAGTACAACAGCAGTCACGCTGGGTCAGGCACAAGACTGTCTATTCCAAGTCTTTGACAAAGGAGAAACAGTCAAAAACAGATGGATAAAGGGAAAAGAAAAAAAAAAAAAAAAGAAAGAAAAAAAAGAAGAGTATAAAAACATGGCATGCAAATGATAACTTCTCCCAAGGAATCTCCCATCTTTGGCTTATTTGTTTCCTTGAGTTGAACTAAATTTCCAAGTAACTTCTCTCATAATCATTAAATCAGAAAACTGGAAATGCTGAATTATTTCCTGTGAGTGTTTTCAAAGACAATCAAGTCTGACAACTTCTGCACATCCACTTTACAACACTCACAGATAAGAACCTGAAAGATTTAGACTAGACCAAGCAGCTGATTTTTCTAGGATAAGGAAGGGTGTGAATGTACACCAAGAGAAACGTCCTCCCTAGAATAACTGATTTGCACTTCAGACCTACCTTGGTAGAAGGGTCAGATGTGCACGTCTGATTTTCCTGAGTGATAACAAGAGATAAACATAGATTTTAAGCATGCTGGCGAGCAAAATTAATTCTCAGTGATTTTTTTTTCTGAATAATGGAGAAATGCAAGATCATCAGATTGAGGATTAAAAGTGACATCTATTTTAAATAATTCGAAGATCAGCAGTTAAACTGATGTAGTACCATTATCAACACACACTTAACTTTTGATCCATCACTGCTATCACTGCAGATATACTCAATCACTAGTCTAATCCTGTCAAAGCAAGATTCCTGTTACTGAAACAAAGCTCCAGTGTATTGTATAGAGGTTTCCATTGTTTCGGCCAAAGGCCTAGCCTACACCAGAGTAACAACCAACCACCCACACAGAACTGAAACAAAATAGAGGGGACTTCTATGTTGTTGCAAAATACTGCTGATAAGCAACAACACAGACATGCATTCATGTAATAACTGTAACATGAACTAAGACAATCAAAAAAGCACGTGTTCCAGTTAACGTTGTACAAATGTGCGTTTTACTAGAGTACTAACCTAGCCTAGCAGTTACTACCAAGCATCCCCTCATTTTCTAGGCCAGATCTTCCCTATTTCTATAGTGTACATTCTGAAAAGTACTACTGGGTTATTAAGACATCTTGAGGTTGGCTGGCACCCAGTATTTAGATAGGTAAGATGGGTGCAGATGCTGAGCTGTACTCGTGTTGTGGTGCTAAAGAATTTATCATCTCCTGGTGGATCTTTTTGATTCCCTTATACATCTGCACACACAGAGTGTCTGTATTACTTTCTAACTGCTTCACAAAAAATCGGTAGTAAGTAATGCTGGGTTAATAAACAGACAGCTAAATTTTAAACTCCTCCTTACTACAATTTCCAAGCTTACTTGGTACCCACCTGATAGCGATAGTGGCACCATAGAAAGAGAAAGCTGAGATACCATGGACTGCAGACATGTTGCAGCCAGAAAAAGCATTAAGGTCCCCACAAAAGAAAAATTAAAAACATGTAAGTAACACAGGCTTTTGAATCCTCATATTGACTTAACATAAGAGTTGCAGTGCCCATAGGGTCCTTTCTTCATCGGAACAGGAAAAACCACACATGTGCCCCAGGAGCTGCTATTTCCCTGAAGATTAACAAGAGATGTTGTTAAAGCAGAGCACACAAGCCCCAAACACAGTCCAGTCCAGTCCAGTCCACTCCTGGCAACTCCCATCACACTGTAGGGGCACAAGTCAATGGGGAGATGGTGCAAGAGACCCTACACGCCTCTGAAATGCTAGAGAGGGCACACCTTGCTCAATGCTAATTCCAACAACAGAAGAATGAGGAAGGTATGTTATACCCCCCACTTTTTGGCTGGTGCTCTGCAAATACAGCTTCAGCAATTGTGTTACACAGGTCCCACCGAGGCTCAGGAAGCAGCAGAAATTTCTACTACAGTGCTAGGCAGGCAGTGTCCCTGCTCCACAGAGTGCAGAGCAAACGCCAACTGCTAGGAAGGCAATGAGCTGATGAGCTCTGGAAACTTGCCTTGCCCAGAGACAGGTATCACCTGGCACACAGAGAACCACCTCTGGAGCTTTCCAGATTTCCTATAAAGCTGGAACCTGAATCCTCGACCACCACTGAATAAAATACCACAATAAGAATGAATGACTGAGAAAAGGGCTCTAACCCCAGAAGGCAAAGCCTAGGGAGTTATTTGACAGTATATGATTTAAAAAAATAAAAGCATAGGGGCATAAGGGAAATTACCAAAGAACAATCTCATCAAGATAATTCTTCTGTTGAAATAAAGCCCACTGCTAATCATTCACATGGGTCTGGCTTACTAGAAACAAGCAGCAATTGCCTGCAAGAGACTCCCCACAGTAAAATATGTCAATCCTAAAATTAAGATATAATTTTTTTTTAAGACACTGCAAGGAACACGGGAAGTGTACTTAAAACACCACTACTGCTAGCAAGCTTTCAACATAGTAATAGATTAAGAAAGGCAAGAAGTGAAAGCTCTTAAACATCTCCTCCCACCTCCTCCAAGAAGTGTTTCTGCATCACTTTTCCACACTTTCATATCCTCCCCCTGCCTCTTACTCTCAATTCCTGACACAGGAAAAGACGTTTTAGACAAAGTTGTGACATGAAGTGACACAGCAAATGAACTTCCCTCCCAAACATCACCCTGAGGAAACTGGAATATTGCACGATGCTGCAGCTCCCCAAGTTTCACAAGAACGCACAATCTGCATTCTTCATATCACCACTAATTAATCTTAACAAAAGTCAGCAAAAGGCGAAAACAAGAAAACTACTGAACAATATATTTCCCACAAGCAACTTTACAGGCAAGAACATTCACAGACCTCATTTTTCAGGGTAGTCTAGCCCTCTACGTGACAGAACAGAGCTTCCTGACCTAATAACCAAGAGTAAAATATTCATATGACCAAAATCACAAACCACTTCTCCAGTCCATGACCTCCCACTTCCTCCACCCCAGGACTCCAAAGCACAACCCTCACTACTCCCTCCTGCATCTTGGAGATGCTGCCTGATGCAGCACAGCGGGTCAGACAACCCCTAGCTGTTATCCCACACAAAAACTGTTCACAGACCATGTTCTCTGCATACTGAATCCTTACGTGCAGGCTTGTACCGCTGCAGCCGAAGAGCGAGCCACGTCTCAACGCTTCACAAGCTGCATGCATTTTAAAGTCTGGGTCTGACACTAGCCAGTATCAGTCAGACATCTGAAAGCGTGCAGTGAGAAAGGAGGAACTGAAGCCGTCACCTCTCTGAAGTCCTGCCTGGATTCGCAGCCAGTGGCCATCTACTCATGCAGAAAGCAAATGTAATTCTTCTCTGTACACCCACAGTTTGCACCTCACGTCCCCAAGTACCGGAGATTCGCAGTTCTGAGGCCTCTTTTGGCCCGCCAGAAACTCGCGTCTTTCCAGACTTCACTGCTGCTGCCAAACCGTCTGCTTCGGGCGACTGCCTCTGCAGCAGCACCGAAGAAAGGCGCTAACGCACCCGGCACCTACCGAGGATCTCCCTCCCGGGGCAGAGCGGGGCTCCCCCTCCAGCCCCTGCGCTCGGGCCTTCCCCAAAAGGCCAAGTCGCCCTGAGCCTGGTCACCCCACCGCAGTCTCTCCCATCGACATCTCTGACCCGAGGGCCGAGACAAAATCTAAAAAACCATACAGAAACCCCCAACCCAACCCGTTACGCGCGGCGCGGCGAGCGAAGCGCGTGCGGTGTCGGCGGGCAGCCGCTCTCAACGGATCCAGAGAAGGGGGGCAGCCCGCCGGCAAGCTCCCCGCAAGTGTCCGGGCAGCCCTTTTCCGCCAGGAAGCACCGGTAGCCCGCGGGGCCGGACCCTCCCGCTCCCCCGGGCCGGGCCGTCCTGCGCCGCGCCGGGGGTCTCACCTGCCGTGTCCCAGATGGAGATGTTGTACGGGCCCCACTGCTTGAGGTAGAAGGCGCCGCCGACGGTGCTGACGGTCTCCTGGAAGCGCCTCTCCATGTAGCGGTGCAGCAGGGAGGTCTTGCCCACGTTCATGTCCCCCAGCAACACCACCTTCCCGTCCGGCTTCTTCATCGTGGCGTGGCCACGCTCGGCTTGGCTCGTCCCGTCCTACCGGCGGGCGCGGGCCCTCCNCCGGCGGCCGGCTCCCGTCCCCCTCCTTCCCCCGGGCCGCGCCTCCCGGCGCGGTGGAGCCCCGGAAGCGGCGGGACGAGAGCCGCCTTCCGCGACCGGCGCAAACTTCGGGGGCTCCGCCGGAGCGGCCGCAATCCGGCCCCCGGCTCCTCCTTCCCCGGGCCCAGCCCCGCTCCTGCCCCCGCCTCCCGCCGGCGCCAAGGGGAGGGGAGGTGATGAGGGCAGGGGAGGCGACGGGAGCTCCGTAACCCACCCCTGGGCCTCAGCCACAGCCGTGCCCCAGAGGAGCTGGGTGATGTGTCCCGGCCGCCACGGTACCTCCCCTCCCGCGGGAGCGCCGGGCCGGAGCTCGGTCACGCTGAGCTTTCGGGGACGCCAATGCGCCCCAGGTTGCCGAAGTCTTCCCAGCGGGAGATGCCGAAGTAGCCGACCCCGCAGCTCTCCCGGAGCCCGAGCGGAACCGCCGCTCCTCTCCTAGGCTGCGAACGGAGAAGCAGAGAGCTGCTCCGCAGTAAGGGTCTCCCGCGGAGCCCTGCCAGCTGCCAGACAAACACGTTAGGGGAAGGTTTTCTGCGGGACTCGGGGATCGCCTTCCACGTGGCAACTCCACCGGCTCTCACAAGCCGGCAGCCACAATTCAACTTCGTTCAGGTGACAGACTTACAATCGCTTGAATTACCCAGAGACCTCGCGTCAGTGCTCTTCGTTCCGAATAAATCCAGAGAAACAGTTTGGCAGGGTGCAAGCATGTTGTGAGTTGTGGGCAGGGAAAGGGATAATGGAAGGAAAACTGTGCTTTTAAGAGAGCTCTCCGGTTATTATTAACGCTACCTCAGTCCCTACAGGAAAGTGCTGAGATAGCAGCACCTTTCAAAATAAAGCACACGCACCCTCACGCTTCTATGTCTCGTGTTGAAACTATTTCTTTTGCCTGCTTGGAGTTTACTTTTGTAAGGGGCTTTGGGTTTTGCTTACCTGCTAAAAAGTAATAGGTCTGTAGCAATGCTTTTATATTTATTTTTTTAAGCTGTGCCCAGCTAATTTTGTTCATTCTGCATTTATTGCCAGGGTTTGTGCTTTTGCAGCTGTACCTGGTGATAATTTTAGGTCGGAATCAGATACCCACCAGATATTAAAGTACTAGAGGTACACAAAGAGAGGGGATATTGAATTGTTTGGTGGAAAAAACATCTTACAAGAGACTCCAAATTAGTGGTATAGGAGCAGTTTGGGGCTGTGTGAGGGGGAGGAATTTGTTTCACTTTCGTTATTGTATTGCAGTATTTGTCTGTGGTGCACACAGCCTCCACCTGGGAATCCCATTTCCTGCCTGGATTTCCATCTCGGTCCCAGAGCTGGGCAAAAGAAGGCACTCTTGAGTGCCTTTTCTTCTGTGTGCCTTGTATGAAAGCATAAAAATGACAGAAGTTCTCTTTTTGTATGGATGCTATTTCCAAATTCCCATGTGTAATCTAAGTTGAGTCCTTTTGAAGTGGTGGACACCATTTCAGGAAAAGGAAAATCTTACATGGGAAGGCTTAAGACCATGAAGATCTGAATTGACAGAGGGATCCTGAGAGTGTGTACTCTCACCTCATGCATTGATTTACATCAATCAAATTACATTGAAATACATCAAAGCTTAAGTATGATTATTGATTTACAACAGTGCTTCTGCCACCACATCGTAACACTTAAAACAATTATTTCTGTAATTGACCAAGATTTTGCTGTACTTACTTACATGTACTACTGAAATGTAGCTCTTCCCGGTATCAATAGTTTCTAACAACAATGCAGAGAAATTAGGATAGACAACAGTTTTAATAACAGGGTGAAAATGCAGCTGGTTGTACGATTTTTAAATAAATAACATGAACTATAAAAAGAGAGCACAGCTCCCTTTACAGGTTGTTTCCACAATTGCTTGAAACAGATCCCCACATATTTGAGTGTGTGCATTTCCAGCTAGCAGCGGTCAGCCACACAGAGGCCTCTCCTGACAGTCTCACCAGCCAGCTTTCACTGATGGCAGTGCATTACTTTTGGGTATTAACCATAGCCTAGCTAAATGAGACAACAAATCCATCGGGCTCAGTACCCACTGGGACCTGGGACCACAGCTACCAACTCTGACTCAGCCCGGGATGGACGCTGTCCCACTACTATGCACCTCCTGTTCATCACTTAAAGGATTGCCTTCGTTTTGTAGTAATCTACCAGTAATAATGAGATGGGAGAGCACAGTGTGTGGTTTCAGATCCTTGGGAGAATTTCGGAAATCAGCAGACAGCTTTCAGGTAGGTAGAAAGGCTCCTGAGCCCTTAAATACTAAAAGGCCGTGAAGCTCTCGGCAGTCTGAGCCTTCCCCCGACCTCGGGAGAGCACGGTTCACTAGGCACAGTGCAGTGTGTTTGGTTCTTACTGCTGCCATCTCTTTGTGTGCATGAGCTCCAACCTACAGCGTGCAATTTAAGTCACCTGTTGTTAAAGTCAAATGGCTCATGATAGTATGTAATGCAATACGTATAATAACAGAGCATATGTGAAAATATTTGGGAAAACATTAAGAGTCTGTAATTTGCTCTCTAACCCTCAGATATATAGGCCTGTTGCAAGATGATTTCCCAAAATCACAAAGTTCTCCATGTCATGAGGTCTCCACTGTAGTAAGGATGTGCATAAAGGATGTCCAAAGTTTCTTAATAAGAAATATGGAATACTTTACTGTCTGGACAGTGCACATATGCAGGATGCACACATTGTCTGGGGTTCTTTTATTTCTCATTTTAGAGCATCTGAGGACACCATTTAATTACAATGAGGTTGTTTATTAATATTCATGACAGTATGGTGACGTGGTCCACCATGGTTGGTCTGGAATTCAGACACTTGGACTAGCTTATGTAGACAAGCAACACATTAAGATTTCCTACGCATTTCTGTGCTGGACTAAAACCCCTTCAAGAACAGGAAGGTCAACCTTGTACAGCAGCCAAAAACCTGAGCCATTAATGACTGTACTGGCATCAGGGTAACTCAGCCTTTCTAGTGTCCCACAGTGTGAAAGCTGCCTAATTTTCTATGAGAAAATTAGATATGTTTATTTGCTTCCTTGACAGCCTTCCATGGGTATTTCTATATGTTGTCCTGCCTGTGGCCCCCGTTTAGACTCCAGGCTAAGAGTATTTTGTAAGTTCACATGGGGTGAAATGTTTGTCACAGAACAGGGTTAATTTTCACTGAGATGATCTTCTGGAGACAGATTGAGCAAGTGGTGGAAGGTGTACATCATGCCAGGTACTAACTGCTGCCCCCCTCTTGTCACAGTTTGGTGTGGCCTTGGTATTCAGCCCCTCAAGCTGTCCCTCTTTTTCCTCCTTCGGCAGTGTCTCTGTCTTCTGGGATGTTGAACCTCTATGACCAGATGAGTGCTTTCTGGAGACACCATGAGGACTGAGTGGCACTGGTGATAATGAACATACAAACTGATGAAAGAAAACTGCTGCTTTTTCAACGTGGATGAATCCCGAACACAGAGGTGCATACTTCAGTTATCTAGTGAATCCTAGACATGGCCTTACAAATGAAAGGGGAGGCAATAAGGGAGGCTTATTCCTTGTCCTCAAAACTTGTTGGCACTCCGGTGGTTTGTCTGTTGTACCTCTTCACAAGGCATGAGGTCACTGCAAAAGCTATGAACAAGTAGCTGTTTGTGAAGCATGGCAATTTCTGGTTTTGTTTCTGCTATTGCCTTGCTTTATGACCTCTTTCTTCTAAATGAGCAAATGAGTGTGCATGCTTATTAAATACGAACACTCACACTCCTCATCTTCCAGACAGACCTAACTACAGCTTTCTGTCAGGGAGCTCTCTTCTAGGCTGCTGTTTGTTTAACCATGCCTATGAGAGTGTTTTGAAAATGAGTCCTGTCAATTCTTTCTGTGGTACCATGTCACCACAAGACTTGTTTTTCAAGACCCAGGACGGTGTTACAGGTGGTGGCATAGCACCCAGGATGTTTTCAGCTGTCCAGTTGTTGCCTCCACCATTCTAAGTCCACATCCCCTGCCTTGGCTGGTTTGTAGGAGCGTTATATAATCAATCTGCCAGTCCTCCATACCAGAAAGGCTTTAACCACTTGACTTGCTTGATTGCAGTGCATGTTCCACATTCATGGATAACATATGCAATGGTCAAATGCACACTTTGATCATAAGCCCATCTATAGGTTGCACCTTTTCTTTTGTCACCTGAGGTATCCTGGGCTCACTGAGCTATAACTAACTCACCCTTATGTTGCCAGCTCAGGTTCCATTCACATGGAACTTCCTATGCTCCAGCTTGGACCCATTGCCCCTTGTCCTATCAGTGTCCAACACCAAGAAGAGCAATTAAACATTAATGAGGTCACTCCACCGTCTCCTATTCTCCAAGCTAAAGAGACCAAGCTCACCCAGTCTTTCCTCATAAAGAAAGCATTCCACTCCCTTAATCATCTTGGTGGCCCTGCACTGGACTCTTTCAAGGAGGTGTATGTCCTTCCTGAACTGAGGGGCCCAGAACTGCACACAATGGTCCAGGTGCAGTCTCACCAGGGCAGAGTAGAGCAGGAGAAATACCTCTCTTGACTACTAGAAACACAACCTCTAAAAAACACCAGGATGCCATTGGCTTTCTTAGCCACGAGGGCACACTGCTGGCTCATGTGTCCACCAGGACCCCCAGTTCCCTCTCACCTATGCTGCACTCCAACAGGCCAGTCCCCAACCTGTACTGGTACTTGAGGTTGTTCCTCCCCAGATGCAATACTTTACACTTGCCCTTGTTAAATCTCATTCAGTTTCTCCCTGTCCAGCTCTCCAGACTGTCTAAATCTTGTTGAATGACGGCACAACCTTCTGGTGTGTCAGCCACCCCTCCCAGCTTTGTGTCATCAGAAAACTTGCTGACTGTGCACTCTATTCCCTCATCCAGGTCATCAATTAATATATTGAACAATACTGGTCCCAGTACTGACCCTTGAGGGACTCCACTAGTTATAGGCCCCCAGCCAGACTCTGTCCCATTGATCACAATTCGCTGTCTTCTTCCCTTCTACCAGGTAAACCACACTCACTGCCCTACCATCATCCATCCACCCGGTTATATCCTCGTAAAAGATAAGGTCAGTCAAACACAGCTTCCCCTTGGTAAAACCCTGCTGACTGCTCCTAACAACCCTCTTATCCTTGATGTGTCTGGAGACAGCACCAAGGACAAGTCTTCGATCACCTTTCCCGGGATGGAAGTGAGGCTGACCTGTTTGTAGTTACCTGCATCATCCTTCTTGCCCTTTTTGGAAGACTGGAGTGCCATTTGCTTTCCTCCAGTCCTCAGGCACCTCTCCTTTTTCCCAGGATTCTCAAAGATGATGGACAGTGGCCTAGCAATGACTTCTGCCAGCTCCCTCAGCACCCTCGGGTGCATCCCATCAGGACCCAGGGATTTATGGATGTCCAGACAGCTTAACTGGTCCCTGACCCAGTCCTCTTCAACCGAGGCAGACTCCTCATTTATCCTGACTTCCTCCTGGGCTTCAGCCATCCGTGGCTCCTGCAAACAGTCTCTAACATTATAGACAGAGGCAAAGACAGCATTCAGTAACTCTGCCTTCTTACTGTCCTCAGTCACCAGGGCACCCACCTCATTCATCAGTGGGACTACACTGCTTCTAATGTTAGTTTTGTCAGCTATGTATTTGAAGAAACTCTTCCTGTTAACCTCCCTTGTAAGATTTAACTCCAAGGAGGCCTTAGCTTCCCTAGTTGCCACCCTACATACTTTGACAGCATTCTTATATTTTTCCCATGTACCCATCCCCTCCTTCCACAATCTGTACACTCTCTTCTTCCACTTGAGTTTACCAAGCAGTCCCCTGTTTAACCACACAGGTCTCCTGGCTCCCCTTCTCAATTTTTTTCTCATTGGCATGCTCTGATGTTGAGCTTGGAAGAAGTGGTCCTTGAACATGGACCATCTTTCTTGGCCCCCTTTTTCTTCCAATACCCTGTCCCATGGTATTTCCCCCAGTAATTGCTTGAAGAGGCCAAAGTCAGTCCTACCAAAGTCCAAGGTTGCAGTCCTACTTGAGGTTCTCCTCCTGCCACATAAGATCCTGAACTCCACCAACTCATGGTCACTGCAGCCATCTATCTTCAACCTTCAGTACTTCATACAGTCCTTCCTTGTCAGCAAGAACAAGATCCAGCAGTGCTCCTCTCCTATGCATCAAGAAGTTGTCATCGATGCACTGGAGCAGCCTCCTGGACTGCAAGTGGCAGGCCGTGTAGGCATTCCTGCGTGCATTGGTGTACAGGCATTTCAGAGAGCAGGCCGAGCTCACTGTTTTCACCTTAGGAGGGTGTGAGGTCTTCTGGTTATCATTATAACCAGGACACTGCCCCACTGTCAGGAACCCAGCAATAACCCCACCCCACTTCAAATCGAGTTTAAAGCCCTATGGATGAAGTCAGCTAATTCTCTTCCTAGAATCCTACTTAGCCTGGAAGATAAGCCCTTCTCACATACTACTGTCAGGCCTGATGTCTTGTAAAACCCTCCATGCCCAAAGAAGCCAAAGCCCTGCCTGTAGCACTAGTCTCTGAGCCACAAATTCATAGCCTGAATCCTTCCATTCCATATCATCTCCCAGAACTGGAAGGAGAGAAGAGAAAATATCTTGCGCTCCAGAGTCTTGAAGGGTCCCAGGGTCTTGAAGTCTTTCTTCATTCCTTTCAGACTACAGGATGAAACTTCCTTCCTCCCTGCCTGGAAGATGAGCAGTGGGTAATAATCCATTGATTGCACCAGGCTAGGGAGTCTCTCAGTAATATCCCTGATTCATGCACCAGGAAGACTACAGACCTCCCCATGATGAGGGTCAACTCGGCAAATTGGTCCCTCTCTTCCCTTAAGAAGCAAGTCTCCAACAATGATGACTCATCTGTTCTTCCCTTTAGAGCAGGTTGTTATGTAGCCCGGAGAGCTCTCTGCCTGCAGTGAGACCTTCCAGCACTTCATTATCACCTTCCCATAGGGGCTCATAACTGTTTCTCAGTGGAACCTGGGCAGGTGAGGCAGGCTAGGCAGGCACTCACCTTCTGCCCTTGCCACAAACCTGTGTCCACTCACCCCCTTCCATTAGGCTTCTGCCTCCCACCTGCCTGGGACAGGATACAGGGTCCTTGATCCTGGATACTACCTAGTGGGTGCTCCTGTTTCTTCTGCAGGGAGGGCAGAGCCTGGCTCCACTGACCTTTCTCCACCTCAGCCCCCTAACGCTCCCCGCCTAATCCTCAACAGTTAGGACCTCATATCTAATGTTTAGAGGCAACTGGGGAGGAGGCGTTCAGCCCAGCAATGCTGGCTGCTCACACTAGTGAGGTGCACAAAGCCTTTGCTTCCCCTCGGCAGGTGTCCCTGCTCTGCCTCTGCTCCAAACCTCACAGACATTGGAGCACCTCAATTGTGGGAATGGTCCCTGCAACTGAACAAGCATATCATTGTATTACTTCTGCCTGGTGGGTGTCTGACTCACAGCACACTGAAAACGAGAGGTGCAAATCAACCAGCTTGAGACATCCTTACTGTAGAAAAGCCTGGCCTGGATGATTAGAATTTGCCCTTCTTTGTGGTGCCAGCTGTTCACAAACACAGATGCCTTGCTGAAGAAATCTTATTTGAGATCTTGACTCACAGCTGAGCAGCTCAGGCTAAACTAGCTTCTACAGAAGATCTGGGTGGGGAGTTACTCCTGAGCTCCTCTTTTCATCTGCACCTCTAGCATCTGTCCATCAGGGAAGAATTTTATATATCTCCAGCTCAGCTTGTCTCGTGGTTTCTATCAAAGACTTCCTTTCCAGCTGTCTATAAGAAAGGCAAATTCTAATCATCTAGGTCAGTTTTTTCCATGGTAAGGCTGTCTCTAACTGGCTGATTTACCCCTCTCATTTTCAGTACTCCAGTATTTTGTACCTATGTGGATGGATTGATGCGTTTCACCGTATGAAGGAATCGGTTCTCTAGTTTTTCTAGACTTTCTGCTATATGAAAGCAAAAACTTTTTTTTCCTGAATTTCAGGGGACTTAGTGTGGACATGCTCACAGAATGACGTGGAAATACAGGACCAGGGACTCACTCAGAAAGTAAACCGCCATGATTCCAAACAATCACAATGGAGGAAGTTCTGGTAAGTGCACAAGATGTGAATTTTGTATAAATTTGTTTTTTCCAACTGCAGCATTTTAAGGTCTAATCAGACTCCCTCAACACATGACAACCCAAGCCTATCTCACTGTTCTATCATGCTTCTAATTTAACAGGGCACTACAAATGGATCTGTACAGCAGTCTATCTACCTAAAGAATTTATAGAATTACAGCCTATAAAAGATTTATTACATTTTTACAATTTCCAGCACCATGAAAGGGATGCAGTAAATTGGCTGGTCATAAAACAGAATTTGCTTTTGTTTTTATAAACTCATCAAGATTCCTGTTCATGATAAACAGATCCATGTGTCGATGAGAAGTCCCGTGGATGGCAGCAGCCCACAAACAGGAAGCTGAGTGCACGTTTGGCAGAATCAAATGGCACAAACTGACTGACTAATAATGACATGTAAGCCAAAACAAATGCATCTTGTGACCTTCACATGCAAAGTTAATTTCACGATGTAGGTTTGTGACAGTTGGAAAAACTTCGTTTTATTTCAAAGTTCAATGTTGTTGTCATGAGAATCAGTAAAGAAAGTGACTACACAGAAGTCAAGACCTGTGTTTTCAGTAAAGCCCAGATAGTCACTATTGACGCTCATGGATATCAAGTATCTTGTGCACCTTATACCTTAAGTCATTTCTTTACATGCTGAGCCATAGCCACCATGCTTCCCTATGAAGAAATTCATTTGATGCTTGTTCCTGGTCTGGAAGAAAAGGCCATTGAGTGTCACAGACAACATTTCTCAAGGGCAAAATCACATCCAGTCAGGAGTTAACACTTTGTCCTGCCTCCAGCCATGGCCCTTGGGTGAGGGATGCTCTTGGTGGGTAACAGAACTTATTTGAAAAGGAACCGTTAACATAATGAGGAATGTAAAGACATCATTTAGTTAGATGTGTGAAGATGGGACTTGGAGATTAGGGGTGGAGAAAGAATTATCAAAGTGGAATTTAGCATATGCAAATATAGTATCAGTATGTTTTTGGACAGTAACACTGGAAATTTTGTCTGGAAAGTTTGTAGTCTACAAATTAGAAACTTACTGTATACAAATTTTAAGTACTCTACTACTCCTCATTTAGAACTAGAAAAAAGGATGCTATGGTGGTTTTTTTAGTAACAGTTGTTTCTGTGACAGAAAATCTTTCCCCCACCAGAATATGAACAAGGACTTCCTAGCTGCTTTCTAACTTGCATAAAGAGACAAAAAAAAAGAGTATTTCACATATGAGTTGATAGCTAGTCAGTTGGACTTTCATTGTATTACACATTATATCTATGCTCTATGCCTACTAAAACAACTCTAAGGTTTATTAAAAGTTTCAAGCACATCAGAAGGGTAACCACTATATATGAAACAATGCCAAACTGTAATATCCTGTAGAGAGTTTACATAAAGATGCTGCATTCCAATTTGCTTATTTTTCTGTGGCTTTAACCATATGTTTATGATAGAAATCAAGTGCTGCACTCCCTATTGCATCCCTTTATATCACACTGTTTCTGGAAATTAATTTATGTGTCATTCTTTGGAGCATATTTCCAATTTAAGTATTTTGCTGTTGATTAATCTTATGAAAATGTTCTGGTTTGCTTTTATCCTTTCTTTTTTAATAACCAACTTTTTCATCATTACTCACCTTGGGTACTCCTCCAGAAGTCATACTGAGATCAATGGAACTATTCATAGCGAAGGTATAAATAAGCTTGATGAGATTTGACCTTCATCCACCTAAAAAAAAAAAAAAAANCAACAGTCTCCTGTCTAATTATATAGACACAATCCCGCTCTAAATCAAAGAGCAAAAATAATTTAACATAGCCTCTGACAAATAGTGTCTACTATTTGCAGCTGAAATGGAAACTTCCTTCTCCTGCTATAATACAATTATCCTCTATGTAGTACTGTTATGGGAAAAATTGATGCAAATTATGTTTGCTGAAACAGTATATTTTTTGGAACTTTGTTTCTGAGTTGCTATGAATTGCATGCTACTGTTTTGACACCTTTCCAAACTGTAGATGCTTCTGGAAACCTGGGAAGTTACCTAGAAATTAAACCTGTAGCTGGTGATTCCCTTTATAAAAGCAAGTTGCTGAAGTAATTGCTTTGGTACCTCCCGGTCTGGCTTCAGCTCTGAAAATATTATTTGAAAATTTCCTTGCTTGCTTTTTTTCCCTTTGAAATGCCAAGTTGGAGGTAAATATAACTGCAGATTGCTTTTGTTTGGCTCTTTTGTTATCACTAATAATTGGTATTTTCATGATGTTTTCATCTTCAGAGCGTCACAGAATTGGAGCACTACATTCTGCGCTGATTTACACTTATGCCAGCTCCACTGCAACATTGCTTAAATTGCTCATGGCAGCCAGTCAGTTCTGTATGTGACCTGAGACATCACTGATCGGTTCCAGCAGCTTTGAGCGTGATGTATCCCAACCTTCCTTCACACCTGGGGCGAGAAACTCCTAAATCAGAGAGAAAAGTTTGAACCGTAAAGGATGTAAGAAGGAAAATGCTCAAGGAGAAAGACTCTTGTTATGAGATTTTTGTTTTTCACAGAATGGGAATTACATGTATCCTTTTAAGATACCGAGAAAACGGCTTCTGTGAGATAGAGGAAGTTGCACCAGTTATTAATGTTTGTTGATATTTAATCTAAATCCCTAATTTAAACAGAAGTGCTGGGTGAAACTCATTCCAGATTTAATAAGATATAATCTAATTGACTGCGAACACCTGCTTGTGTCAAAGCTGGTCTGTTTAAGTAGTAAAAATAACAGAGTAAAAAGCACTTTTAGAACATATTGGAGATGTTAACATAAGGTATTATTATTGGAGTGAGCTTGTTCCTATTTAATTCAAATAAAGAAGCTTGACGTCCTCTAAAGCTCAGAGGAGTTTACAATAAAATAACATAGCAAGATTGCTATTCCTAAATCAGAAAAAGGAGAAAATTAATTTACTATAGATGAATGAAACTGAAAGGAAGAAATAATTGAAATTAAAAGGTGAAACAGAAGGCTGCTTGTCCAAAAGAGGAGAAGATACAAAGTGTAAAACAAAAGTTCCATTATAGAATACATACATGGAAAATGAGAATGGATAAAGGTAAAGGAAAAATAAATAGGAGTATCCACTCTGGTTGGAAGACATTGGTGACTAGGAAAAGATTTCAGATTTAGGAAGTGCAGGTTGGGTGAGTGGACACTGGAGTGGGTTGAGAACTGGCTGAATGGCAAAGTCCAGAGTGTTGAGATCAGTAGTGCAGAGTCTGGCTGGAGGACTGTAGCCAGTGGTGTGAGCCAGGGGTTGGGGCTTGGTCTGGGCTCCACTGTTCAAGAAAGACAGGGAACTACTGGAGATAGTCCAGTGGAGGGTGATGAGGGGACTGGGGTATCTCTTGTATGAGGAAAGGCTCAGAGAGCTGGGTTTGCTTAGCCTGGAGAAGACAAGTCTGAGAGGGGATCTCACCAATACAAGTTTCTAAAGGGTGGGTGTCAAGAGAATGGGGCCAGACTCTTCTCAGTGGTCCCCAGTGACAGGACAAAGGGCAATGGGCACAAACTGTGTTCCAGTTTGTGCCCATCACAGACAGTGAGTTCTGTCTGAACATGAGAAAAAACTTCTTCACTCTGAGGGTGACAGAACACTAACGCAGGTGGTGCATAGAGGTTGTGGAGTCTCCTTCTCTGGAGACATTCAAAACCCATGAGACACGATCCTGTGAAAGCTGCTCTAGGTGATCCTGCTCTGGTAGGGGTGTGGGGATGGGTTGGACTAAGTGATCTCCAGAGCTCATGTCCAAGCCTTAACATTTTGTGATCCTCTGATTTTGTAGTTCTTAGTGAAATGGAACTTGATCACATAGCTTGTTGCTGGTCAGCTGAGTACTGAAGTATTTTCGTAGCTCTTAGGAATACTATTAGCAGTTAAAAGCATATCTAAATGAAACCTCTGTTAAAGTTCTTCAGGGAAGAAGGATGGCCTTGAATTTAAATTATTATGAGTTTTTGATTAGGGTTATAAATGAACTAACTTCTGGACATATGGATACAAAGGAAATAAAAACCAATAGAGTACAAGTGGAGAAATGACAGCAAGCATTTGTTAGCTGTGTTTTTCAGAGTGGGTAGGAAAAAAAAAATCCATCCGTTTCAGTGAGCTTCAGGTCTAAGCCTGTGTTTTGGTGGATAAGGCATGCAAGTTCACAGTGTACTTACATTCCTTATAAGTAGCTTTTGTGATCACAAAAGAGAAAAGATTTATAACAAACCTTTGTATGAAGGCACAAGAACTGTAACAACTTGAAACTCAAGGTCTTTTTAAAATGGAAGAATTTAAGCAATCCAGGGAATAGAAGTGGAGTTTGTTCTCCAGATGAAACATTTACCTCATTCCCTCTGTCTTCAAATTGCTGATACAATGGATGCAAAACTAGTGGGAAGCTAGAAATAGTGAAGGTAGAAGGTTGAAATCTAAAGGAAAAACTGTTGGGTTTTTTTTCATGATTACATTGCAGAACTTTTTGCCTTGTAGAGGCCAAAAGTTAAGAGAAATGGTGAGTTTGATGGAAAGGAATGGTTTTAGAAAGCAGACCCAAATCACTGCAGTTACATATAAACATAAACTGAAATTTGGGTCAGCTTTTCTTAAAGCATTAATGTAAAAGCTGCGGCATTTCAGGAGATGAAAAGGGCCTTTCTGTGGGACGCTGAGATTTTGAGGTGCAGTCAGAGTAGGAGTTGACTGTAGAAAGGAGTGTCAAAGGTCTCCCAGATTTTGGGCTAACTCATCCTCATAGTATAAATCAAAACCCATATGAGTGCTAACAACTGTCCAAGGTTTTATTTTCAAAGTTTTTGAATAGCAAGTCATAGGTGCTCTCTTGATTCTCATTTATAAGATGGAAGGATCATAAAACTTTAGTTGACATAATCCAGCTAGTTGAAAGGAAAGAAAAAATGGAGTAGTGTGGATTTTAGGAATTAGCATAATCTATATCGGATTTTAGCAAAGAAATGCAGATATAGCAGTTAGAGATTATAGAATTGAAAAGGTTTTGTAAAAACTGCGTAACTTGATAAAAATTTAGATGAGGGGAGGTGTTTGGCCTTAAACTATCTTAAACTGTATGATAGCAGTGGTAACATATTACTCTAGTCTTTGTAGTTTCCAGTCTTCTATTTCTGGGAGATTTTTCTGTTCAGCCCTCATTAAGTCTCACTGGCAAGGCAGGTAGCTGCTTGTGCCCCATTTGTTTCACACTGGAAATAAAATTGAATCACAAGAGGCTACAGAAATAAGTGGTTCATATTTTCACCCTGCTAAAATAAACATTAACCCTGAGCCCTGAAATGTTTTCAGGAGATCTGACCCAGAATTTATCAGGCACTTGAAATAAACTGTTAACTATTAACCAGTAAATGAAGGCTGTTTTGGTCGTGTTCTGACATCAGCCATTGCCAAGGAATGAGATGATTCATGACCTTGACAAAGTGGGTTTCTGATTGCAGAAAAAAAATAATTCTCTGCTAAGAGAGGAATAGATTATAATCTTCTGTTTGTGCATATTAATTGCGTTAATGTAACATGATAAGAAATTTAGCAGTGAAAGTAACTCTTTGCCAGAGTGTACTCAGGAGGTAACAGTCCAGCCTCCAGTTTTGTCATCATTTGTCTGAGTTACCAGTATTGTATGCTAGCCTTTTTCACAGTCCACTTTTTTTTCAGAAAACAAAACCAAAAAATCTCTCTGTGGATGTGCTCTTAGGGCCTCAGCTCGCTGTGGGATGCACACTCTGAGAAGCAATTCATCATGGAACTGGTGGGAGTGGAAGCTTGTTTCCACAGCACAAAGGATATGACCTACCTGTACCATAGATGCAAAGTAGGTAAGCTGCCAGTAGCTTCATCACCTCTGTTCTCTATGTTTGCATCTGAACTGAGGCATGGACACATGGTGTACCTTGTCCTGAAAGCAGCCTGTTGCTTTCTTTCAACCTGTAAGCCACATTTTTCATGGTTTCTGGAGAAAATGATTTAGGCATAAGCTACGCTGTCAATGAAGAGAGGTGGTTTTGAAGGTCTCATGTCAGAGACCCTGTCAGCCAAGGTAGGTGTCCCAAGAGTGGACTATTTCTCATTTATTAATGAGGTTCATCTACTATTGTTTTACCTCTTCATTTAAATCCAGTTAAGATTCTCTGGACTTCTGCTTTGTCTTTACCAGACATAGATAAACAAAATAACTTGAAGTAGGAGGGATAACTTGCCAACATCAAAGGTGGTGTTCCTCTATTTGCTAGTAGAGAAGGTGGATTTCTGGGTTCCCTCTGTGGTCAGTGGAGAGCACTGGGAACCTCACCACAGCAATTGTCTCCAGCTCGCAAATGGAGCGGGCTGAAGCAACCTGCTTAGACAAGGCGTGGTAAGGTGACCGGTGTTAGAGAAATGAATCCTATGCATTGTACCATTTGTGAGAGCTACCTCATTTACCTCTCTTCTTTGAGTGACCTTTCATATTTCTTCTTTTATTTTACATATGAGACCATGTCATATATAATTCAGATACTTGAGACAGCCCTCTATAAGCTTTTTGTCATAAAGAAATGTAGTATTCATTTTTAGAATGTTTTCCACTCATTAGCTGTATTTTTGATCCCTAAAGATGCTCTGGCTGTCACATTCTGATGCCTAATCAGGCAGTCTCATCTCAGAAAATCTCCCTCTTGGATTACAGTTCTTTAAATGTGTTCCTAAGCAGAAGAAAAGGAGCTATCACAGTTTACTCAGACTTTCAAAAGGCTTTAACATGATGGGCTACATGAGCTTATAAAAGTCATGGGAGAATCTGGAGAACATAGCAGGGGGGTTGTGCATTATTTTTTTCTTATGCGATTCCATGTTTCTCTTTGTAACTTCCAGAGGTTTTTGTTTTCAAATGCACAGTAAGCCATTAATTCAGAACAAATTAAAAATTCGCACATGATACCATAGCTTCATGGCTGTCTGAATGCTTAAGGTGACCTCCTTGACATCTTTTGCAGAAAGGAAGAGAAACATCTTTCCCATTTGACCCAAATTATGTCAGAGGGAGGAGAGTTGGGCTGATGTATTTTCACTTCTTACTATTGCTAACACAGCAGAAGCCTGTGGGTGGGAATTACGATAGTCTGAACTACTTGGAGCTCGAGTTGTGAATTTGGCTGCAATATAGGCATAACCATACCAGAGTTTCTATTTTGGCTAAGAAAATGAGGATTTTAATGTGTTGCATCAAATTCCTCTCTCTGACTGAGAATGTTTTTAATCAGAAGATGAAAGCAGGAGCTTTCTGTTCACACGTACCAGTCCTTCTGGTTGCTTTAAATTTCATGGGATTTTGTCCAAAATCATGGGAGTTTGGCGACTGACTCTCACTTCCCCTGCGATGATGTGAATTATGTCATCCCAACCAAGAAAAGATTCAGAAAAGAATTCCAGTTTCTGCAGCTCTATGGGATTTGTAGTGATTATCCTGGCAAGATAGCCTTTGGAAGATAGATATCCTTTTGGAAGACATCCTGGAAGAATCTACAATGAACATTGGTGTTCAGTCCCATACTAGAGTATGTGGGAACTTTATGGATTCATGTTGTCTTGTCCTGAAACACAAACTACTCCAATCACAGCCGGACACTCCAGATAAGATCGCGTTATGGGGCATGAGGTCATCTCTGTGTTGTCAAGTCTGGATGCTTGAAACTCGTGTCATGCTTGAAGCGCCGTACCTGTCCTTTTGCTGCCCTTTTTTTCCTGTGTAAAAGAAAACGTGGCATTGAGGTGGGAGGGAGCAACTGTGACCTCAGGCAGGTTCAACCTTGGGCAGGTACAACCTTGGGCAGGTACCTTTATCTTAGTAGAGAAATCCATACTGCTGACATAGATACACTATATATACCCGACAGTGTCGGCACAGCCAAAACCTGAGGGAATGACTTCAGAAACAAGCTATTGCAAAGGAAAAAAAACCCCAAAACCTAAATTACCTTTTCTCTCGGGAGTTTTGGTTGTTTCGTTTGGTTTCCGTCTCCTCCGTCAGACGCGCGGCGTGTGGTGCCGCTGCTTCCGTTACAAACGGGGCCGAGCACGCTGGCTGTCACGCCAACGTCGGGATGTGTGCGGTCCCGGGCGGGGGTGGAGAACAGGAGACGAGCCGCGCAGCACCCCGAGCCGGGCGGCGGGAAGATCTCGGGGGCGCCGAGGTGTCGCGCCGGTGTTTCGCGCGGCCCCGGCGCCGGCAGGTGGCAGCACGGGCCCTCGGACGCTGGGCGTTACCCAGCGCTCCCTCCGCCGCCGGGGTCTCCGCGGTGGTGGCCCCTCAGACGTTTTGGGGTTCTGTTCATTCCAGCCTGCCGAATCCAAACAATTCACAGTGGCGCGACTGGAGACTGCCGGGCCGCCTGCTCTGCTCTGCTGTTCCTCCCCTCTGTACAGCTGCCAGGCGGAGAAGGACCTGGGAGTGTTGGCTGACTGCAGACTGATTATGAGCCAGCGGTGTGCCCAGATGGCCAAGAAGACCAGCAGCATCCTGGCTTGTATCAGAAACGGCGTGGCCAGCAGGTCAAGGGAGGTGACTGTGCCCCTGTACTCAGCATTGTGAGGCCACACCTTGAGTACTGTGTCCTGTTCTGTGCCCCACACTACAAGAAGTACATCAAGGTCCTGGAATATGTTCAGAGAAGGGCAAGGCTGGTGGAGGGTCTGGAGGGCAAATCTGATGAGGAGTAGCTGAAGGAGCTGGGGTTGTTTAGTCTGGAGAAGAGGAGCCTCAGAGGAGACCTTATTACTGCCTGTAATTACCTGAAAGGAGGTTGTAGAGAGGTGGGCGATGGGCTCTTCTGCCAAGTGACAGGTGATAGGACAAGGGGGAATGGCCTCAAGCTGTGCCAGAGCAGGTTCAGATTGGATGTCAGGAAGATGTTCTTCACTGAAAGAGTTGTTGGGATGTGGAACAGGCTGCCCAGGGAGGTGGTTGAGTCACCCTGGATGTATTTAAAAGACAGGTAAACAAGGTGCTTAGGGATATGGTTTAGGAGAGGAGAGGTACGGTTGGACTTGATCTAAATGTTCTTTTCCAACATCCCAACATCCCAAATATAAACCGGCTTCTGGGCAAGTTAGGCTGTATCCAGAATCACATTGAGGGTCCTTGCTTTGAGCCTGCTCATCCTGGAAGAGCCCCTGGAAAGCCAAAGAGCTTTTCACTATGCCTGTTGGTCCATGTGCTTGGACTGTTGAAATAACAGGAAAATGGATGAGGAAAAGTGAGAGAGACACCCCTCCCCCTCAGCTGCAAATGTCCACGTTGACATATTCTGTGAACCAAGTGACTGCTAACTAAAGTTATTCAGCCAAGGCAAATGTGTGCGCCATGACCCAAAGAGACATCACCTGTAGGTGGAGGGATCAAAACATACACTTGCCATGGAAATTAAGTGACAGGGGTAGTCCTAACTAAAGAAAAACCCCTCCATTTCTAGTGTTTTAAGTTGCAGCCCTAATAAATTTAAGTAGTCTTTTGCAATGCTAAAGGTAGTGGTACCTTCAGCGGAGCTACTGTCACTGCTTGGTGGGTCCCAGCCCCTCATGGACCTTCTGAGTGGACTCCCTCTGCACACCTCTGCAGAGGTGCCAGCCCCACCTCATGGGGCAAGGACAAATTCTGATAAATACTGACACGTGGTTATCGCTGCTCCGCAGCAGCTAGTAAATGAACTAGCTTCAAAAGGATGGGGGAAGTGCCTTTGCTCTGAGGACCCAGAAGACTAGCTATCTGTGTTTCCTTGCTACTCCTTGCTCACTAACTGCTTAACCTGAAAGCCCAAAGACATAACAGTCACGTGACTGCAATGAAAAAAAAGCTTTTATTCAGTAATGGATTAACAATCTTCACGTTTTTAAGAAGCTGGCAAATGGAGTGGATGATCTGCCTCAGCAGTTGCCTCTTGAGCCACTTTGCTCCTGGAGAGGGAGACCTAGAGCTGCTCTGAGGGCCTGTGTGCGGGGGGGGGCACCCACTGCTGCAGCTGCTCTGAGGATCTCACACAGCGGTGGGCCTGCTGCAGTTTGGTGTTGGGTTTGGAGAGGCTGAGACACAGAGCAGGGGAGCAGGGACTGCATGTCCTTCCTTGAACACATCCCTGCTGTGCCAGGGGAGGACTATGGCACTTTTAATCCCCCTCCCTCTAATGCAGGGAACAGCATCATCATGAGACTGCAGTAATGCCATGGCAAGTAAGGACCAGGATTTATCCTGTTGTCATACAACTCTGCTACCACTGCTCTGAATATGAACAATCCACAAATTAAAACGAAAGCTTATCACAGCAAGAAATACTTGACAAAGACTAATGATTCAAACAGCAGAGATTACCCATGTTGTTCACCCTCTGGAAAAACTCTGCTGATAAGAGCTATGAAGGTGTTGTGGTGGGGATGGAGAGTCTCTTCCCCTGAACAGATCACAGCGTGAGTTCAAAAATCATTTGTATTGCAGTCACTCTGCGCTGAGATGCTGAGATGCTTGGGATATTGCTATTCATGTTCCTTGTCACGGGTTGTAGACTGTACTGCAGTAATCAAGAGTAGCCCTGAACTTGGGAAAGGAATGGTTTTGTGGCCACTGCTGAACGATAGAGACAAAAAGTGTATACTATTTTTCAGACCATTGATAAAACAGTCCTTTGATACATTATTTCTGAGGATAATCTGGAACTGTTTGTCAGAAAAGTACTGTTAAATCAGCAATGCAAATGAACAGCCCAGTGCAAATGACTTCCTGTAATCTCTGAACTGGAAGAAGCATTGGCAGGGGACAACAGTCAGCTGATGGTAAAGGATTAGTGCCAAACCCAACCTCTATGCAGTGCTTGCGAGCCTCCAAAGCCTGTGGCCATAGCCCCGTGGTTGTCATGACAGCTCAGAGGATGCGGCTGCCTGGGGGGATTCACTGGTCAGACCCCTCTTCATGCTGGTGGGAAATGGATGCCACAGGAAGAAGGATGAGTGCAAGGTCTCTTGGGTTTCAAGCCAGATGTGAACACCCACCTCCATATTTAGGGCACTGAAATGAGAAGGTTTTGCTTCTTCAGACACTTTTGTTCTGCTCTACTTTTACAGGAAATTCTCCATCATGTTGTACTCTTCCCAAGGATACTTTATATAAAAAGCAATAGAAATGTTACTGTATTTGGCAAATGTTCACGTGTCCAGTCAGAGGTTGTTAAAATCACGCTCACTTTCCTGGAAAACTTGTTTGCTATTTGCTTCTGATGAGCATAGACACTGACAGCATCCCTTAAAGACAGGAAAAGAAGTTCCTTTCAAGTGCAGCTTATATTCCTTGCTTCCGCTCTCCTAGACATGCCAGCACGTCTTATCACTCTGCTCCTTCCTATGCAGGCATGTACCATGCTGAAGACTGCTTGAAGAAAACCTGTGTCAGGTGGCCCGTTGTTGCCCTCCAAATAATTTTCAGATTTTATGTCACTACCTGGCTGTGCCAGGGCTGCTGCCGCCAAAATTATTTTTCTCCTGTGTTTACATATGAAAAACTCCACTGTTTCTCACCAACAGCAGGCGATGGTCTTGGTGCAGGGGCTCTGAGTGCTGACTGCAAGCATTCCCCCATCCTGGGGCCGTCAGGAAAATGGACACAAATATCTGTCAGTCCATCTTCTACAGTCTGCCCTTTTTGCCTGGCACCAGCAAGCCACGGGAAAGCAGCACAGCTTGTGCAGAGTGCAGCTCTGCATGCGTAACGCCAATGAAGAGCCCCTTTGTGTGGAGGAACTTCTCTGCTGGCCATCTCCAGACACGGTGTGGCCCTCTGTGAGTGCCTCGGCTGCAGGAATCACAGGGGCCTTCACCTTGCTGGAGCTGTCTGAGGGTGTTCCCATGGCTTTGGGGAGAGTAATTCACCCGTGGTTGCTGTGCCCAGGCTGTGGGACTGAGTGGGTGTACTCGGTTAGGCTGCTGGGAATGAAAGTCATCTGGTCAGCTTCCAAGTCCTCTGTCAGCCCTCAAACAGCGTTTTTCACCTCCACATCCCCAGCTTCCCAAATCATAATTTATATTCATACACAATGTCAGTACATCTGTAGCAGCGAAACAGCTGTACATTGTTTCCTCACCTATCTCAGAAATCACCTTCTGACTGGACTGAGCATTCAGGCAGCATGAAAAAATACAGACATTTGTACGGTAAGAAAGTATACAAACAACTCAGATTTAGCTTTGGTCTAAATATCTTAGTGTCTTAACCCAAATCTGGGTATGCACCTTGCATATCAAAGGTTGGAGTAAAGAAAGAGCAACTGAGGAGACAAAAAATAAAACAAGATGAGGATTCCCTTTGGTGAAAGCTACTGTGCTGAGAGTTTTACATGGATTTGGGTTTTCTCCCCCATTTTTAATTAAGCTTAATGTTAACATGTGGATTTTTGAATGTATTTCAGTGGTTACTCATGGTGAATAAAAATGTCTCCGTGGCTGCTACAGGGCTCCTGGTATCTGGCACCATTTGAAGTATTGTAAAGTGTAAATATTAATACAACTCAATTAGATTCAGTGTAACAAAAGGTCTTGTACACCAGTAGAAATTATTAGTCAAGTATTATGAGACTTAAATAACTTTTGTGGGGAGCATTGAAGCCTGTAGAGTTACATTCTGTATGTGAATAAAAATATCTCTGAGGTCTGGGTAAAATTCATTAGTTTTCCATGAGCTTTTAAGAAAGTGAAATAAATGAATAAATCTACTTTTATCCATATTGAAAAGGGACAATTGAACTTTTTCAGTCTGGAGGCAGGCTGAGTCTTTTAGCAGTGGTATCTTTATTAATGCAGTAATACTCAATGGGTTTAAATATTGTTTACTAATTAAATGCACACAGTTTAAAAACAAAAATACAGAACATTAGGAGTAACTGTTTACACTTGGGTACCTAAAACTAGATCAAATGGTCTTGGTGGGGCCAATGAGATAGTTGGTGCCTTCAATTACTAGTTGCTGGGACTCTTATCAAAGTGCAACTCCTCAAGCCAAGCCTGTAGATAGATGTCAGGCCAGTAAGACATTGTGGTGGGTTTGCAATGTGCTTCTTTAAGAAGCAGATAGAAGCTTCTTAAGGGTCCAACAGAGTAAATCCCAGCTGGGCTCCCAAGGCCAAACTCCCAAACCCTGTTACTGACAAGGCCGGCTGGGCCAATCAGTGCCGATTCTCACAGAGAATCACATTGTAGAGAGAGAAAAACCCAAACAGCTGCATTTTGCCACTGGGGAAGGGAACGAGAAGGTCAGTGAAGGGGAGGAGGAGGTGCTGAAAGAAGATTCCCTGCAGCCTGTGGAGAATACTGTGGTGAAGTGAATGTTCCCCCACAGCCCATGGAGGACAAAGAGAACCCACTTGTAGCCCATGGAGAGGCACCTGGACCAGGCAGGAGCCCACCATGGAGCAGGGGAGGAGTATGGAAGAATCTGTGACCTACATTGGAGCAAGCCCCTGGCAGCACCTGCAGCTCACAGACAGAGATAAGAGATAGAGAGGAGACAGAGGTCGACACCGGAGCAGGTTTGCTGGGGGTGCTTATGACTCTGGGGGACCAGGCTGGGGCCAGCAGTCTGGGACTGACTGATATTCTATGAGTTTATAGCAGTGACCCACGCTGGGGCAGTTGGTGAAGAGCTGAGGTCCCATGGGAGAGGACTCACATGGAGAGGGTCATGGAGGGCTGTCTCCTGTAGGTGGGACCCCACACTGGTGCAGGGAAAGGGGGGTGACCCCCCCCCAAGAAGGAGAACAACTCCTGAGGAACTGACTGAAGACTGAAGCCACCATTCTCTATTTCCCTCCCTTTCCTATGTGCCATCCTGAGGAGGAGAAACATCATAAATAGAGTGAAGTCTGCAAAGAAGGGAAGGCGAGGAGGGCGGGGGGCGGGGGGAAGGTGTTTTAAGAACTGTTTTATACTTCTCATTATCTGACTCTGGTTTCTCTGTGTGTGTAGTGCAGTGTAATAAATTAGAGAGTTTTCCTGCTTTTGTTCTGTGTTGAGTCTCTTTTGCCCATGACGCTGATTGCAGAATGATCTCTCCCTGTCCTTATCTCGACTCCAAATCCTCTCAATAGATATTCTCCCCTGTCCAGCTAAGAGGGGAGTGAGAGAGCTACTTTGGTGGGAGTCTGGCCTTCTGCCAGGGCCAAAGCACTATAGATACTTTGGATGATTACTCATTTCTAGGCTTGCTATCTTCCTAGACCAATACTGTGTTCCTTAAAGAGTAGAAATTGTGACCTTCGAAGTTATTTTCCTTCAGTCTGTAGAGCAAAAATTCAGAAAAAACCCCACCCAAGCAACAAACAAACAGCACATGTTTTTTTTTCCTCTAACAAGAGAGCTCTGATCCAGGGTAGATAGATACTATCTTTTCATATAATTATGTGTGAGGCTGTAAAATAAAGAATGACCCCGTGTAAAGCATGTACATTAATCAATCCCTGTGCAATCTGAGCCATGGAAGGAGTAACAGAGAGCAGCAGCAGGACAAAATGCATTGTAATTCATACTGATCAAAAGAAACTGTTCCATGCCTTTTCAGCCAAATCATATGTGCCAGTTTTTGAGGGCAAACTGGAGTAACGATACTGTAACAAACATATTTAATTTGTTTTTCATTTCTGCTGTACTCTCTGATCATTCAAACAGCTTGTTAAATCCCCCAAAGCTACATATATAAAGAATTTTTGATAGCTGAAGTTACGGACTCATTCATGCGTCTGAGCCGGGGTTCCAGAACGTCTCTATTAATTTTCACAGCAGCAGTCCTCTGCAGTCTTTCCTGCTCTGCTGAACACTCCTAATTTTGATTCATTTGGCTGGCATATTAAGCTGAAAGCATTAAAAAAAAAAAAAAAGGTTGTTGCAAAGTCTTCATTAGCTCTTTGGGAATATGCCATCCTGGCCAAAACCTTAGGAGATACTTTCTTCTTTGTTATTATTGATACCCCTTCACTGTTCCATCTGTCAGTTCATGCCTCTAGTAAAGAAGATAATGAAGCCCTAATCTTCACCTATTTATTTGACAATCTAAGAGGAGCTGGAAACGGGCAGATGACAATTATATCCCATAAATTTTTGCTTGCATGCACTTCCCAGGCTTTAATGGATATGTTAGTAATGCTGGCTGTGGTTCTGGAGCAGATTACGGATTAGACACCTCTTGCTCAGGTACAGAAACAATTCTTGTCCAGAAAGCTGCTCTGTTTCCACAGGCTGAAGAACAGGAACGCACAAAAGGAAGGGATAAGATGAAGACCCTGTCTTCAACAGGCCTCAGGTGAGGTTAAGAAAGTGTCAAACTGGGTTAGACCCATTGCTCTCATCCTTTTAAGCAAGGAAATATATCTAGCACAAGCTCCACCCCCACCCCCCGGGGCCTTCTCCACTCAATACATTTTGGAGACAGTGGGCAGGTAAATGAATTGCCTCCACAGGGTGCATGGAAAGATTTACGGGTCATAGACCCTATGGCTCCCATTGTGTGACACCTTCTTGGTGTCACAAGGCATGAAAGGCAGCAAAAAAAACACCTTGGGTTGTTTCCACAGTGCAGGAGTTCCCCCCTCGCCTCATCCCTCCAAAAATGTGAGACTGTCTTGTCTGTGTTTCTGTGATCAAACACGCTTCTTTGCCAAACCATTTTAGGAGCATGTTCTGGAAAACCCCAGGCATTTCTACCCTAACCCTCAGCTTTCCAATTTTCCTTTCCCCTGGCTCACTTAATTGCATCCGGACGCTTCCTAGAAAGTGTAAAAAGAAGCGTCTGTGTCCCCAGCCAACCCCACAGGACCACCTGGCCAGTACAACTGTTCAGTGAATACGATCGCCTGCGTGGTTCCGCCAAGCTCCTGTTACCACCAGCCCCTACAAAATAACCGAGTGGCAAAGCTCTGCAAAACTCTGCAGAAAGTTTTACATCTGGAGTAAGATTTTTTGCCACCTCCTTACATAGCATTTATGGGCTGCTTTCTTCTCCCTCTGTGGCAGTACTGCCATACTTTGAGTCCATGTTTTGCACCCTGGGGTTGAGCATTAGGGTTTTTATTTTGTATGCCACTGGTCAAAGGCTGAAGCAAATATACTCATGATGGCATGCTCACAGCTTTTTTTCTGGGCTTTTATATCTCAAGAGGTATAAAGCATGAGCAACTGAGAGCAGCTGCACTCTCATGCTACTCCATGGGCACCATAAAATGCAGAACCCGAAACTGAGCACATGGATGTATTCTAGGGATTTGGATGAAGAAACGGAATCCTTCTTCTCTCTATGAGATACTTGAATAAAGTAATGTTGTCGGAAGGTTTTGCAACTTGGGGGGAGTGAAAGGAGGTTACACAAAAATAAGTGCTGATCTCCAACTTGAAATAATTTTTCATGCCTGGAACATTTTCCTAATTAATTATACATACATTTTATGATAATCAGCTAATTCTCATTTTAACTCTGGCTGATGATAAAATTGTACGTGTACAGGTCACTCGAATGGTTCAGATTTAACCTCATTTCAGACTGATACGATTATCTTTTGTTTCCTTCCTCTTGCAGGTTTTGATAAGTGATAGAACAGCTCCCACAAACCTGTGCTGTTCAAGTTTCTTTTACAGCCTTGTGTGAAAGTTCAGCCAGTATATTGTTTGTCTGGGTTTCTTTCTCACTTGTTTTATTAATTTGCTACAAATAAGACACAAATTAACCAGAATTTCTCCTTTTGAAAACAGATGATTTTCTTGTTAAATTGTAAGCATCTCAAAATGTTTGCCAGTTACAGCTCTTAGTAATGAGACTAAAACACTGTTTGGTATTTCTTTGGAATTTCTTTAGTATTAGCTCAGTGTTAGCAACATTTCTATTCTTCAGGATAATGAAAAAAAGAAAAATTAAATACCTATAGCTTAACCAGTATTCCTAGGGCTATAGTTAGAGCCATTGTTAGGGTTTCATCTCAGCATGGCATAATAAATGTGAGATGATCACTTCTAGATATTTATTAACAACTCATCTGTTTATCACTCCTAGAGAAGAGTCATCCAGCCCTGATGGCCATTGTACATGTCTATCATCTCAAGACCTTATTCACTTATTCATATGCCTTGATAGTTGTGTTGTAGTTTTGTTATCTGTGAAAATGGATGCCCAAGTTCAGTAAACACTGAATTATTACCACCAATCTGTGTGAGCCTGAAAGTCACCCACAGCAGTCAGAGCCAGTGCCTTATGCTCTTTTTAGGTGTGTTCACGGGCTTCGGCATCAGTATAACGGAAAGAAACAGACGAGTTGCCTCTCACTTGCTTAATTTCATTGGCTTTCATTTTAGGATGACATGTACCATCCTTGATGGTGCATTTCTCTGGTCATTTAAAAAGGAGCTAACAATGACAATTGGAGGCAAAATACCTCTGGACACCTAACTTGAAGCCAGTTCTATCCTTGCCTTTCAACTTTCACAGGGAATGCACTTGCCAAGAGGTTTTTGACATGTGGACAAGGAAATACACTCTAGCCTTTCCACAGTCAGTGGCGTAAGCTCAAATCCACCAAAGTGGATGGCACAAAATCGGGAGGGGTGACTGATGCACCAGAAGGTTGTGCTGCCATTCAACAAGATTTAGACAGGCTGGAGAGCTGGGCAGGGAGAAATTGAATGAGATTTGACAAGGGCAAGTGTAGGGCATTGAATCTGGGTACCAGTATAGGTTGGGGACTGGCCTGTTGGAGAGCAGTGTAGGTGAGAGGGACCTCTTGGGGGCATTGGACTAGATGATCCTTTGCGATCCCTTCCAACCCCCAACATTTGGTGACTCTGTGATCAGTGTGTCCATGTTTCCTCACAAAGCATTTGTGTGGAGGGGGCGTGACAAAGGCACTGCAGACACCAAAAGAATTTATTGTAGCTAAAAACTGCACAAAGTAGGTTTGCTGACCTAAGGACCACTGTGGTCCAGAGAAAAGAAGAAACTCTGTTCTCTCTGGCAAAGGGGAGGAGCAGGTCGCTGTTGAACTGCTTGCAGCCCAAATTACCACAGCTGTCTGTCCAGTGTGGGTGACTTGGAGACCTAGAAAGATCAAAACCCCTTTCACAGTCCAAAAGTTCTGCTTGTAAAGAGAATAAAAGGTGATCCAGTGAACACAGTTCACCAATGGGTAAGACTGCAGGATCCCAACAAAGAACAACAACAATACGTCTTGTAGAAATCTTTGAAACCCAATGTAATTATTTCTTTTTTTTTTCTTAAAAAGCAGCAAATCCACTCTTATCTTGACAAAGCTGGCAAAAAATATTATTTCTGTAGCAATGAGACTTACGGGTTCTGAACAAGATCCAAAGCCCTGTCTGAGCTGGGCTCTGGAGAGCACCTAGTGCCTATCCCAGTAAGCACCCTTCGCCCACACTCAGGGAGCCAACTTCAATCCAGAAGATGTGTAGCTGCATTCATGAAGCACTAACTCTAGCTAGTAAGCAGGACTGAGAGATTCAAGCGGTGATGTGCAGCAAGCACAGTTACAGGACTGTTGTATGAGGGTGTACTTTTGGTAGGTAACTGTGAGTTACACAGTTGCCCTAGAAGATGTGCTCCTGTCCCTGGAGAAAATACCTTCCCAACTTTGGGTCTGCAAGTTCTTACCCTTGTGCTTAACTTTGAGCACATCGACACCTTCCTACTGACCCTGGAAATCAGTTTGCACACTTGAAGTTACACTGGTGTGTATGTCTGTGCGGGTCCTGCTCTGAGACAGTGCCTGAGGTGGAAAGAGACAATGAAACACATCCCCTCTTACTTTTGTGTTGGCGGTAAATAAAGTTCCCAGCTCCCCATTTGGCCCTTTAGCGTAAAGGATGTTTATAGCAAACTGCATGAGCACATTCACACCAGCACAGAATGACATGTGTGTGTTGTGTGTTGGAAAGAATAGCCTTTTACAGAATTAGAAAGACACCATCTGTACATGTGCACATTTCGTACTTGCGAACCATCTTGTGGTATTTTTGCTGAAAGCTCCCAACAGAAAAGCATTCCCAGCAGGAAGGACTTTAAGTGCAGGTTATAGACCTGGGAATGTTTCTCCTCACTGGATGCTCACTCAGCTACAACCAGGGACCCAGAAGATTTTTAAATTCCTTTATTTCAAGTGGATTCCAACACTGCTGTTTTAATTCATCTCTTGGGCACACTTACTAGTAATGAGCTTTACCTGTTCCCTCTTTAAAGAAAAGAGACCTCACAGTTCAGCTGCTGCAGGACCAGACTCCTCATCCCTACGCAGGTTCTCCAGCAGCCACTCACCCATAACTCCATGCTCATGAGCATTTGGGTGTTTCATCTTTTCCCTTCTGCCACCTGTACCAAGGGAGACAAAGAGTCACACAGACTTGCCGGCACTCCAAAAATCATTTCTTCTTTGTTTTAACTAAAGGAAATATTGAAAGAACTGTGTAAAAGCTAAAAACCAAGTGCTATCCTTCCAATTCAATCTTTTATTTTCAGATGGTGTGGCATACGTTCAAGGACGAAGGAAAGAGGAGATGCTTTATGATGAATAAAGGTACAAAATCAGTTCACAAACCTGGACCGTTTTCAAAAAAGTCAGGTGCACAGTGAGTGGAAGCTGTTCCAAGTCTTATGGTTGTACAGGAGCCAGCAGATGTTGTATGTCCATGTCTGAGCAGCCAGCTGTCTTCTCATCAGTATTAAGTACTCAACTGACATTAAAGGGACAGAAAGACTTAAAACCAAATGCTCAGAAAACTGAGCAGCTTCTTTGAAGTTTGCTGTGTCTATGAATTATTGAGCATGCTTCATTGTTTCTCAAACAAAGCTATAAATTAACATCTTTAAAATGAGAAGAATCATGAGAAAAGCAGCCATGGACACATAAACAGCTCAGTAATAACATATAAATAATCTCAAACAATAAATGTAGAAAATACATATGAAAACAACACCATAAAATTTCAAGAGATTAGTATAAAAATACAGGAAAAAGAAAGAAGTTGCTGCCAAAGGCCTTTGAATTAACATCTATTAACATCTAACCCTATTAACATCTTCCCTCTCCCAGGCTTTGGGACCTCCTTTGTAAAGTAAGTGCTTACAGATTCACATACCATGTACAATGGCTCAAAAAAAAAAAGTCACACCATTCTTAATCAAAAATATAAAAAGAGATTATTTGGTATAATATGGCATAGATCAAAGAGCATCAGGGTACAGACACCCGCTTTGACTTCACCCCGACGGCATGCTAGGGCAAGAGGCAATGTTTGTGCTCCTTTTCCTTCCCTGAGGCCCTTTTCCAACAGAGGAAGACATAGATAAATGAGAAATGAGAGAGCAAAGATGTATTCCAACAGGTTCCCTGATGTGGGTAATCGGTGACTATTAGTACAGGATTTACCTTCAAGAGCTGCTGAATCAGTTTTGGTATCACAGTCAAGAAAGGAAATGAAGCCGTCCCTTTAAGGGTTGACAATATATTTGCAATTATAAATACATACTTATTTTTAAGGAATGAAATTATCCACTCTCTCAATTTATTAATCCAGAATTGAATCAGTAGATTGGCTTTTAGCTTAACAGGTTGACTTTTCAATGACAAGAGTTAGGTGACAAGAATTTCACTCTAAGTGTTGTTTAGTTCAAAACTTATTTTACTTCGTATAAGGGGAAAAACAGGCTGAGACAAGGCGAGTGGCTCTGAAGGTAGATAACAGTCTGTAGCAGTGCAAATGGTGCTGAGTAGCTGGAGGAAAACTCAAGAAATTTAAGAGACACTTTGTATCCTGCAATGGACTGCGTGTGAATTGGATTTATTTGGTTAACAATATCTTAGTCGAGTCAATTTTTCTCTAGCCAGCTAAACACAGCAAAGAAATTTGTAACTCTGGTACAGACAGATTTCTGGTGCAGAGTCCCACATCCTAGATATGTTCTTCATTCTTCCATCTGTCCTGACAACCAAATTATGACATCTCAACTCATGCCCTACTTTTGGTGATTAGGTGTACTTAGGGAAAATTAATGTACAAACCATTACTTCTCAGCGCAAAGTGTTGGGGCCCTGGCTGTACTGAAGGACTATGCTGACCACATGCAGGGCATCCTGACCTTGGAGCAGTGAATAGGGGAGCTGGAGGGCTGCCTAGGAGCAAAGAAAGAGGTTACAAGGGGAATGGCTGAAAGGTTTGAAATTTGCAGTTTATGCGTTAACCAATCAGGACCGAGTATTCGTTGCGTAATCGGAAAGCTACAACCAATGAAAAGTTCATCCCTGGCGGATGTTCCCGGACACAGGGTACCAAAGGGTATATAATGATGTGAGGGACAAGGAATAAACGGATTGAATCTGCACCACGTTGATGTGCACTTTCACCCCGGTTCGTGACGCAAATTGCGGGCTTCGGCAGCAAAGTTTGCAAAATATTTGTCAGGGCAAATGCCTAACCCTACTTGTAAGACTTCTCCTTTTTTTTTTACTAAATCTCACACTCTCTGAAATCACCTGTGGGGTCTCAGAGGTGATCAGAGCATGGGCAGAGAACTAGAAATTTAGAAGGTTCCTCTCGTTCTTCCAACACACAGCAGATTAGGGACACACACTTACCACCATATGTAACAGCTTCTGCTCTCCATCAGTTTTACTATTTTCTCTCTGACAGTTTATCTTTGAACTCAACATATATTCTCTGCTCTTCTTTCTCTCTCATATGTCACTGTCTTCATCTCCAAGGGCCTTCCTAGCATGCCTGCGCTGTGTTGTTATCCCTCTCTCTTCCATAAGATGCTGATTCCAGGCACCAACTGGCCATCTGTTGAAGCACCATCCCATTAGTGCTTCATCCCATGCAAACATCACGTACAAGAGGAGAATGCCATAAAGGTTTATGCAGTGAATACATTTGGCTTTTCAAAGCTTTCCAGCGAAAATCTTGAAACATTTCTATGCTGAAAGTTCTGCCACTCCCATGCTGACCAATAACGACTTCTTGATTCTCCTCATTGTCGGGCCTGCTTCTCTACATCTACCTGAGTGTTGCACTCAGATTGCAAAGTTTTCTGTGACCCTGTCCTTTTTACAAGTTTTACACAATTCCTCACACTACGGGGTCTTGGTCAGTGAGTAGTACTTCTAAGTATGACAGGAATTGCAGATGAGGATTCTGACAAGGAATAGCAGTCCTTGCTCTTCTGATATTGCAGTGCCTTCACTGCAAAGCCATCACAGCTTTTTGATATGTAAGCAGACAGGAAAGATCACTTCCACAGAACAGCAGGCAAAAATCACCTTCAAGATTCAAGCATAGTTTGGATGCAAGGAACTCAAAGAAAAGTTTCAATCTGAAGGTCATGTCCAGGTTATAAATTGGATTGACAATCAGAAGAATCATGGTGTCAATAATGATTACAGAGGGCATAGGAGAGAGGAAGTCTTTTGCTGGGTAGACAGCAGAGCACAGTGATATATATATGTATGTTGTGAGAGAGGAATCGCTTTTCTTTCAAGCTCTCTTCCTTAGAAGTGAGAGAAGGAAGGAGACAATTCATAGCACTGCAACTCGCAGGCTGCCCTGTGTCTGCATGAACAGTGGGCCATACGTCAGTCACTCTACCCATCTGGGCTCAGAAGGCTCACAAAGTCCAAAAGAAGGTTCAGAAGTCCAAACCCAGAAAATTCATCTCCTGGAGGGACCTAATAATAACGAACAAAGGGGTACTGCTATGTACTGAAGGTGATGCTACAGTCCCTAAAATCCAGTACTGACAGTTACTAGCTTTGTGAGAAACGTTGCTGTGGCACGCTGCCAACGGATGGTGTGAGTCTTTCAGAGGCAGATTTTTGCCCACAGCAGATGGAAGCAACAGCCCTTAGTTGCAAACAGAAGCCTAACAACAGCAAGAAAGGACGCAACTGTGTAAAAACAGTGGCACAGCCAAAGCTGATGATGCTTTTAAGGAAGATGTGTGCCAGGAATACCTTGTGAAGAGAATGTGCCATGAGAAGCAAGGGACTAAGAACCTTTTAATGAAGTGTTAGATTATCTTAGCATATATCCTCCTATGATGGTATCTAGTCTTAATGCCCTTCATGAAACCTCACAAACCAAGCCAGGACAATTAACAAACTAAAAATGAGATTTATTTTTACACATTGGTAACAATATCAAACTAAGGTTTACTGAACTGAAGCTGCTTTGAGACTCCAACAGACATTAACAATCCACAGATTCAGGATGTTGGTCGGGTTGTTAATACTACACTGATGACTTACGAGCTCCTAAGTTTTATGGCTGATGATCCAAAACGCACATCATCACTTGCCCATGTAGGACAAGGTGTCTCAGTCTTTGCAGATGAGCCATAGGTAGCACCCCAACCCACAGGCAGAGCCCCCTACCACAGACCCACTGCTCTGAAGGAGACCAGTTCAAAATGGCCCTCTCACTGGGCACCATTTATGCCCATTTATATCTGCCCTGCAGTGGTATATGGTCACATAGCTTTCCCTTTGGCCGAAGACTGCAGCTTTGTAACCTTTCAACCAGAATGGACACTGCTCTGTGGGTGTAATTCAGACTGTGTCAGGAAGGGGTTTTTTTGGGTCTTTGTTAGGTTTTCTCACAGGCTTTGTCAGGGTGGGTATATCTACCACAACATATTATGTTGAACTGCACAAACATACCATATTCCCAGAAATGCTCTGTATTCATCTGATGTTTTACTGTGAAAATCCATTAGTAGTAAAATTCCTGTAATTCTGTGCAATATGTCAAAAAGATTTGTAACCTTGTGAGCGAACTGTGAAAATAAAGAGATAAAAATAAGCTCTGATAATGCCTTTGTGGGTCTGTTTGGGCTTGGTTGGGGTTTTTTTTTAACCTTTTAGTCACCTTTAAGATAAAAGAGTGCTGTGTTTTTGCCAGGCAAGGTTCTGGTGGAGGAGGAGGAGGGGCTTCAGGAGTAGGTGGCTTCTGCAGGAAGCAGCTAGAAGCTTTTCTCAGGCCCAACAGAGTAAATACCAGCTGGGCTTAAGGCTGGACCTACCACTGACCAAGGCCAAGCTAAACAATGGTTATAGTACCTCTGGGAATCACATTTAAGAGAAAATAAACACAAGCAAATACTTTTTGCCACCAGAGAACGGAGTGAGAAGATGTAAGAAACTGCAAACACCGAGGTCAGTGAAGAAATACATGAGGAAAATGCCATTTCTCTTGTAAATGAGCGAGGTATACACATTAGTGTTGGAGCTACAACATTTGGTTTTAGCCTTCTCTATATGTTCCATATAAAGTCCATATATATATATAGTGCCAGGGTTGTCATGTCACATCTTTTGAACTAACAGCACCTACTGCAGACCTATCTAGCCACTCTTACCAAAGAGCCCCGAGTCCCACAGCTCCTGTACATAGCTTGACAGTCCAGACTCTCCCACATGAGTAAGCCTGGCTAAGATTCTGAACAGATGAAGCTCTTGGACTTCCCGGGAGCAGTTGGTGCCATGTTTACATCCTTCGTGTGTCTACCATTTGAAACAAGCAAGCATATGAGTAGCTTTTAGGACATTCAAAGAGGCTCACACTGAAGGATGCATTAGATTCCGCTGTCCCAACCAACTGTGTGGGCAAACAGGTATATAGTTCTAGTTCCCCTTTGCCAACACAGTTACCAGATGGATATGTGTTGTTCCTCTAGATTTGGGGAACCCAGAACATCCTCAGGCATCCTAGGCCTCTGGGGGCGTGCCAATAAGACTCACTAAAGTGTTAAGAAGAACCTTAGCAATAGCAGGAATGGGTCTTTGACAGACTGGCCTGGTAGGTGCCTTATTTAGGAGGAGCTCTGTAGCCCTCCAGGCCCAAATAACTTTAAGGACTTGATCTCCATTGCTTGATATGGAAATTTAGGTATGTGGCTTACAGCAGTTACCTACATTTGATAGCTAAATTTAGATTTCTGCAATCTAGATCTGAGTTACACTCTGTATTTCTTCTTACAGCTCACGACCTGGCAAAAATACTCAGCTAGAAGCATCTTCTGAAACTCTATGACCTCCTTTATTTCCACTTTTCCAGTACTCTGAAACACACCTCCACAATTAGGTCATCTTTGTCCTTTGTCACTTTGACCTGCAATTCTGAGTCTTTTCACTCACCTTGAATAATCTAAGCACCTTTTTGTAACAGACGGCAGACTTTGGAAGCCCAGAAAAAGCAAAAGTGATTGTATTTCCAGAGTCTGCACACACAGAATGTTCAGAGGTTAACATATCAGTGGGTACCCTTTGCATCTCTGATGTCCTAGAATCACTGGAGAGTAATTAAGATTAATCTTATGGCTGGTAAACAAGCCTGAGAAGCCTTGTGCCCTCAAGAAAGTTACTATACTAGTGAATTCTGACTCAACAGGACAAAAAACAGGGAGCGAGAAGGGCACAGGGATGGGACATCTCTGAACAGGATCAAGGAAACACACACTTGCCAGAACTGATAACCTCAGGCATCCATTCAACCTCATAAACAGTATTTTTTCCATCAAATATTTACCATCATGATACTACTAAGTAAAGTTTTTGACTTGAAATGATGCAATGCTTTTGAAAGGTGACCAAGTCACTTGGGTAATCATGATGCATTTTGCAGCAGGTCAGCAGCTTTAATAAAATCAGCCTAAGAGGGAGGAAAGACTGAAAAAGGAAAGATCTCAGGACTCAGCCTTGATCTACAGGTATCAGAAGTATAGTTAAGCCCACACCTGCGGCACTTCTTTCTCCTAAGTGAATTTGATAAAACTGCTTTGAACCTGATGAATGCTGGGTGGATTACAGCTCGGTGTGAAGAGCTGCAAATGAAAGGCATGGCATTTTCTCTCAAAAGAATGGCATTCAGTTTGCCTATTTTCCTAACCACCAACATCCTGTCTGCTGTGAAGCATTATAAAAGAGCTCTTCCAGGAAAAAAAAAAAAAATTACTTTTTCTTCTTAATGCCTTCCCTCGCCATTACAGTTTCTTTGCAGAAAGACAGTTTTGAACTCCTGAGCAGAAGAACAGCCTGTTAAATCCTTTTTAGACTGCTACAACCTTAAAATGTGTTGCTTCAGTTGCCAGAATAGAAGCAGGACCAGTTACTAGAGGCCTCAGGAGGTGGCTTTTTGTCTATGCAAGGGATATCTTTCTGCTTCTTGTGACAGATGAACTGATAAGTGGCTGGATGGGGACTGTGAGCGACAGCAAAGGAAGGTGGACGCTTGCCATGCCAATATATCTCACAGGCCAGATGGAGTTTTTACTGAGCAAAATGTGTATTTTAATACCCCCTAGGAGTGGATCAAATAAGTTCCGTGATAATGTGGTTTCTTTATAATGGGGGGAAGCCTTCACGGCAACTTTGAAGGCAGTGTCTTTAAAGACTTTTTTACAGTAGGTAACTTACCAGCTGACAACCGGGCTGAAGGTGGCTTACAGACTGCTTTGGTCCTCTGACATCACCTGAAGAACCTGCCCACCTGAGGGCCATATAGGATATCGTATGGAAACGCAGAGCAGCATGGTAAAAGCGCGTGAGGCCTGGCACCAAGCTGCAGTGCCTGCTCCGCTGAAAGGTGCTCCCTCACATCCAACACTGCGCTGGGATACTCCTTGCAAAAGAAGACACAAAGCTGGGCCCACAGAGCGCTCTGTAGTGAGACTGGGAGATACCAAGAGAAAATAAAGGGATAGTGGGGATGCAAATATTGAGGAGGTGCAAATGTTAGGGATGCTAGCCTGGGGGAGTGGGATGTATAACTAAAGAATGGGAAAGGTAAGAGAAGTATCCTGGAGTGCTTATTTGCAGAATGGGAGTGTCATAACCTGACTACTGTGAGGGGCTGTGTGTCATGAAAGGTTCAGTCTGCCAAGAAGACAAATCCAGGTTGTCTTCTAGTGCAGTGACTTTATCCTCAGCACAATACCCAGATTCCTCCCTGACAGCCCTACTTCCACACAGCTGGGAAATCTACACACAATCCAAACCAGTGTCCACAAAGCAGCATTGGAAATTAGGAAGTAAAAGAATAGTACCCACTGGGTCCCAGCAGGTAACAAATTAAACTGAGAAAACATCAAGATTGCCAGTGAAAGGGAGGTTGGAACTTGATGATCTTTAAGGTCCCTTCCAACCCAAACCATTCTGTGATTCTAAATGCAGGTTTATTAAGTGTCTAAATGTTCACTAATAGTTGCTATGCTAGATGTAATCTTATACAGATATTCACAGATCAATATTTATAAAAGCTTAATGGTAATAAAGGCAATAATAACACAAACTACAGTCACGATTGCAGTGTCATATGGTCAGGCGTCCCTGGCCAGGACGATGTCACTGTGCTGGCGAGATCCCAGCTAGCTCTGCTCCAAGGCTAGCTTCTATGGAGTTGCTTCACCTATGCACAATTTCTTGTGACTTTCGATCCCAAATCAGACCACAGGTTTGGACTCGTTCAGACTTGCAGCTTGTGCCCCCGGATCAGATCACAAACTGCACATAAGATGCTTTGTTGCTTTTTTGCTGCGAGCACTTCTTGCAGTTTCACGTACTGGTGTGCATCCTGGCAGTGCGCATCATCCAGGAGCTTTTCTCAGAAAAGGCTGGGGGTTGGTGTGTCCCCTTTGAAGGGCTGGTTTTGCATGACAGGAGATCAGCCAACACTGCAGGCTGAAGATGTGACCTGGTAGTACTGCTCACTCACTTGAGCTCTGCATCTCTAGCTGAGGTTTGGCCTCAGCATGCTAATACACACCAAGTCATCACTGCTCTGCCACCCATTTCCACCACCACAGTTCCAAGGGTTGGTGTGGTTAGTCCTTGCTAAGTTGTTGAGGTTTTGCTGCATGCGCCTCCTATTTCCATCGTCAGCATCCTGCCTGAGTGGATTTTGATGTAGTGCGGGTTGTGTCTGCCTTACTGCCAACAGCAGGAGCTTGGGCAAGGGGAGTGGGAGCAGAAGGCCACTGTGGACAGCCTCAATGCATGGTATGGGGAGGTTGGACCCAACTGGTGTGGAGTGCTGAGCCACAGTGTGGCCAGCAAGGGAAGAGTCTGAGAGCTGTAAGTGCAGAGGAAGGGCTCTGGAGCTGAGGACCACCAGCAGCAGGATGGCCTCAGGGCAGTGAGACTTTGCCAATACTGCAGGGGCACACAGAGACCTCTCCCCTTCACTCAATGGGATTTTAATCGTCTTGTAATCTGTGAATGAGACCTGGGTTTTGCAGAAGACACTGGAAGACAGCAGGAAAGAGCAGGTGGGTCAGTACAGAGTGGTGACCTTGGCATGGGCTGCCTGAACTCTTTTAGTGCAAACCCAGAGGTGACATCAAGTATCCAGGGACAGAAGGGCTACATACCTCCATTCCTCCCAGCCACACATCCTCTTCCTTGACACGTCCTGTTAGGCTGGGGAGCCATCTGTCAATGGTCTCCGTCCCACACCCCCAGGCAGAATTCCCACCACTCCTGATTTTTGCTGCTCCTTCATTAACTATTTTTCATGAAAACAAGGTATCAGGAGAACAGGATTGTAGACTGTTTGTTATTTGTCTCAACATATCTGCCATATCATCCCCATCAAAAAGGAACAAAAGGCAGCTTGTCAGACCTTGAGACCAAGCTCTCCCTACATTCCTATGCAAAGCACTACCATCAGCCTTAACAAAGAAGTCTGAAAAGCCTCCAAGGCAAAGGCTATCACCACAAACGACGATATCCCAGACCTGGAGTCGGAGTGGGGGAGTAAAGGGGATCCGGAAATTCCTCAAGGACAGCATTGGGCAATAAATTCCTGGGCAGCACAATAAAAAACCCAACATCGACCAATACAGAAGGAGGAAAAGAGGAAGAAGGATGATTCGACATCACCTGAAGAACGCTTGCCCGCCACATCGGAAGACATCGCGGAAGAACGCTTCCCCACCGCACCTGAAGACATCGGACTGACGGGACGCCGCAGCTCCGTGGTGGTAACTATCGTCATCTCTCTCTTTCTCTCTTTCCCTCTCTCTCTTTCTCTTTCTCTCTCTCTTTCTCTCTCTCTCTTTCTCTCTTTCTCTCTCTCTGCCCCCCTCTTTTGCACACTTGTCATAGGCTAAATAAAGTAAAATGTACACTTGACTCCGTTTTGAGTCTTAATTCTGTTCCAAGAACCCAGTCACGACAAAACACCTAATTGGACACCACTCCAGCCGCCCCCAACCACCCAGAGTGCTCTGAGGCCCGGTTGGAACTCAAGGGGGTTTAACCTCTGCCAAACTGGTCTACCTGGTTGTGGATCGTGACAAGGATTCATTGATGAGGCACATCTTTCTGGGGAAGGTATCAGTAATAATGAAGGATAGAAAATGGAAATGTGCTTTTGGAAAGTTTATTTTACTTCACATGAAAGGACAAGCTTCTTTGTGGAAAACCATTGACCAAATGAAGCAATTTAAAATTGTCATAGGTTATTTAGCGCTTTTCTGTCAAAAATAGGTACCATTTTCATTAGCATGATAGAGATAAAGCAATACAATTTCTCTGCCATTTCAACTTCTTAACATGTCTGTAGTTACATTTGTATAAAGGTGATTTATACTGGGATAGCTATTCCCAAACAGCAAGGAAAATCACCATTCTGATGTGTCATCTTTATAATGACATAGTTATATCCACCCTCTTACCCTATTTTGGCTTTTATTTTTAAATGACCTTCTCCTCCCTCTGTGGGATTAATTATACCAGTAAAACTTGCAGAGCTGGCTTTGGCATGAAGAAAATGAATTGTTGCTCCCTATACTCTTATACAGCTGTGGAAAGAACAGGAGAGAATACTCATGCATATGCTGACTTTCAAGTGGAGGATGCTGTAATCAAACTCAGGTACGTGTGTAAAATGTTAACTCCTGTACATCGCGAGGTGGCATATTAAGGACTGGAGTGTGTTTTCCATATATGAGATCTCTGGGATATATAACATGAACAGCTCTCACGGGGAGGAAAGAGAACTAGAGCATTTTCCTTTGGGCAACAAGATTATGCACAACTCCAGAAGCAGCGGAGGCAAAGCTACCACCCTTGGCACTGCAGCAATCTGAGACTGACTACAAATACAAGGCTCCAGGGGTTGTGGGGAAAGCAACTACAAAGTTGAACAAAGAAAAACATGGGGGGGAGGAGGGAGGGCACAACTACTAAAGGTGATATGTGAGTTGTCATCTGTTAGATGACTAGCAACGTATTACAGGAAAAAAAAAAGGGAAGTGAGGTGCCTGATAGAGGAATCTTTCAGTGTTCAACTCCCTCTGTGGATATAGCAGTCTTCTAGCAGTCATGATCAATATATACTACGTGTTTCCAACACTGAACTGAACTGTGTCACTTAAAGTAAAGCAAATTTATCCTTTACAAATCTGTCCATTGTTCTGAGGATCCATGGCTCTCTTCAGAGCACATACAGATGATTTTTGAGCAAGGGATTGGCTTTTGTGTACATACAATGGGTAAGACAATACCCAGGCAAAGCCTCCAGTCTCGGCTACAACACAACTAAAATAAAACATCTTGTAGCTATTGAACAGTAAAAAAGTTATATAAATTACTAGTATATTACACCATAATAGCAGTGTTCTAAATTGTGTAAGTTAATGCATTTGTCAAATGTTACCCCAAGTAACCAAAGGAGAGAGGAAAAATAGTTTTAAGGAAACGGTATAACTCAGCAGTATTTACTGTCCTGGAGTCCCACTATTCCCTAATGAAAAAGAGACCATTTGTTTTAACTTTCTGGGTGTTGCATAAGAGGTGTGCAAGTTTATATATGTTTGTTCTCACTACGTATCAGGAACTTGTTTGAAACAGTTGAGTGAACCCCAAAACAACCTCTTCACTTCTTCTACAGTATACAGATAATTCTTATCACCTGCTCTATAAAGAGGACAAACCAGAAACGTTCTCTTTATTGTTTTCTTGATATCTGGTGAGTTTGTTTCACCATTATCACTCAGCAAAAAGAAATCTCACTGTTCTCTTTGGATAAAATAGAAATTATCTTGTGAAGAACAGCATTTGATAAATATTATTATACTGAATGTTCCTAGAAGAGACAGTATCTGTACTGCCCTGGTAAATATGTGAAGAATTACAGAAGCTGTAGGACTAATTTATTGTACAGTATTTTATCAGGTGTGGGTATACTTCTTCTCATTTACAGTTTCTTCTCCCTTCTTCAGCCCATGTGACATTTGCATTTAGTAAATTTTATAGGTAAGCCAAAACATGTTGATGTGGTTTTGTAACAGCTTGTCCTTAATTGCTTGCTGCTATCCTTTCTCTTGAATACAAAAAAGCACAGAAGTGTAGTGACAGGAATAACTATTATAGCTTCAGGTCATCTTACTCTGGTTTTAGTTTCTTTGCAGCCTAGAGAGACATCAAAACTAATAAACTAAAAATTACACCATATAAAACCACATTTCGGCCTGTACTACCAGAAACATAATATCTGGTGTAAAACATGCTCATTCCATTCACCTGAAGGGCAATAAATAATACTGCTAATAACATCTGCACAGTTGGCCCCCTTTTTATCTTAACACTTATGCCGTCACCACTGTGGCTATTACCACTATCAATTCTAATTCCTACAATTTACCTAGGTAATCATTCAAATGAAATTGAGACTTTCCACTTTTTCATGATGAAAAATGCTTCTAGATGGCCATTTCAACAACAAAGATATCTTTGGTCATATTTTATGGACAGTTTCAGTTGAAGCTTATTACCTCTGAGTTCTTCCATTCCCTCACTCCACATGAATGCATAAACCTCCTGTTGCAGTTATGGATATGTTAACATGGATATTTTTATAGTATTTATTATATTAAATGGTGATTCTAGTACAGGCAGACAATTATTTGAGTGAACACCATCAAAGGATGTTGCAAGCTCTGCTATTGCCACCTGCTGTCCATGTTCACCTTGGAACGGCTTGGGTAGGCAGGGTTGCACAACAGTAACCAAATGGGTGACAAGGACTCAGACTGAAGTTCTGAGTGCCCATAAAGTGATCAGAAGCAAAGGGTAAAAATATTGTGAACAAAGATTCAGCAGGAACCTGCAGAAGAAACCAGAAAATGGTCCAGAGTGGTCACTATTTTGGGGTCTCTACCTAGGGATATATAGCTTACAGCCAATACCTCACTCCATCTGTATATACATTCCCTTCCCAGCTGTCACTGACTGTCCAACCTCTTGCCTACGTTGACAGCAGAAGGACATTCTCAGGATAGCCACTGATGGCTAGCCTTTCTTTCTTTAGCAGGGGAGTAGAAGAATGCAGTAATTACTCCACTAACAAGGAGGATATGTTGTGGTGACAGCACAGCTAGAAAACGGTTAATACACTGGAACTGAAGGCTGAGATCAAGAGCTAGGGAAGGAGGGGCAAGACTGGGAAATAGGTAGGGGCCAGCAATGAAGCAACAAGCAATGAAGCCAGAAGGATTTTGATCAATGCATGAAAGGGAACTCCACAGGGTTATTTCTCCCTCCACAGACAAGTGGAAAAAGTGACAGGACTGTCAGAATATGAAGCTCCATAAAGAAATGCACAGCACAGAATATCCCTAAAAATAAAAATTTATTTTTATTTTTAAATTAAAATTAAAAATTTATTTTTATTTTTCTTCTAAGAAAAAAAAAGTGCCTCTTGTAGTTGGATTTTCTCTGAC